>CM061534.1:208034133-208463907 GCA_030545055.2 Neoaliturus tenellus | reverse complement strand
CAAAATCAAGACATTTACACACTACCATGTGAAAGTTACTTGTATATTGAAGGAAAAGTTACTAAAAAGGACGGTACTACTACTGGTACAACAGTTCCATTTATAAATAATCCCATGGCTTTCCTGTTTGATGAAATTAGATATGAAATATCAGGTGTAACAGTTGATTCTACTAAAAAAGTAGGTATTGCAACAACTTTAAAGGGATTAACATCTATATCACCTAATGAAACCAATTTAATACAACCTGCAGGATGGGTTTTACCTGCAAAAGACACAATCACTCCAGATACAAATGGAAATTTTGATTTTCATATTCCGTTACGTTTGTTGCTTGGTTTTGCTGAAGATTATAGGAAAATAATATTAAACGTTAAACAAGAATTAGTTTTGTTGAGATCTTCAAACGATAAAGATATTATTAAAGCTCCAGACGGTACAACAGATGCAACTTTAGAATGGAAATTAACATTAGACAAAATTGTATGGAGAGTTCCACATGTAAAATTAGCTGACGAGCATAGAATGCTACTATTAAGAAAGTTAAAGGCTGATCGTGATATTGTAATTCCTTTTAGAAGTTGGGAATTTCATGAACATCCCAGCTTGCCAACTACGGATCGACACACTTGGACAGTTAAAACATCTAATTATGTGGAACGAGCCAGGTATATTATATTTGGTTTACAAACAGGCAGAAGAGACACCATCACCAAACATGCAGGCCAATTTGATCATTGCAACTTGAAAAATATTAAAGTTTATTTAAATTCACAATTTTTTCCATACGATAATTTAAATGTGTCATTCGCTAATAAAAAGTACAGCATATTGTACGATATGTATGCAAGATTCCAAAGTTCATATTATGGTAAAACGAATGCACCTTTACTATCACCAGAAAAATACTTGGTTACCCCCCTTGGTTAAATAGATGGTTACCCTATAGTTGTAATCGATTGTTCTAAACAAAATGAATCGGTAAAATCATCAAGTGTAGATATAAAAATAGAAATGGAATTCAACGCGCCTATATCGGCTAATACAACTGCATACTGTTTAATTCTACATGATAAAATCGTAACATACACACCTTTAACTGGAATTGTTAAAAATGTATTGTAAAAGACCGGTTTTCCTACATTCCAATGCATTCCGCGAGTATAAAAGCAGAGCGTTCAGCTCGCTCCTTATCAGTTTGTTGCCTGTTGTTGTATGGGTAGCATCTTATTCAATATGGCTTCTCCTAGTGGTACACAAGAAAATGTAGTAGATATTGAGAAGGAGATATCCGACTTTTTAGATCTTCAAGGTCAACCGGAGGGAGATGAACACAACGCTTGCGGACAACTCCACGCCAGTAATAATGTTGAGGAAAAAGGTAAAAGAAGAAAGAATGCACACAAGAGGAAAAGGGATATTGAAGATAATATTTCTCCTAACATATTAAGTGAGGTATTCTTGCGAATATTTTACCCAATCTCTTCCAGTTTGGACAAAAGTGTTTTAATCGGTGTTATGAAATCTACAGATTATTCCCCTACTGTAATTTTAACTCATGGACCCAAAATGATTTTGTTTACGGACACCGCTTGGGAATCGTTTATGAAACACTTGCATCTGCTAGAATGCTATTTAAGTAGTAACATGTTTGGAAGAAAGACAAGAGTAGGCCTTTTGGATTCAAATGTGGAAATCGATATTGTTAAACATCGTGGTGATCATCAGTTGCGGTTTAGAGACACAACAAGACATGATAACAAGATTCAACTTAATCGAGAAGAGTTTTTTATTCTAACTTGTGCAACTGAACCAATAACGAGATACTTGAGACAACTGGTGTTTTCAAGTTCAATTATTAAAGATTATCTGGAAGACACTTTGGACAAACAACCGGACGCACCTATATTGTACGGACCTGTAGATACTTCTATATTCAATAGGGTTCCTCATGAAGTACAAATGTGGAGACAATTGGAAAAGTACGCTCAACTACATAAGAAATCAGTAAAACGTGAAAAAGAGGAAGAAGAAGGAGGAGAAGAATCAAGTGTTAGTGATGAAAATGAAAACAAGGAAAATGTAAAGATGGAAACCTAAATGACAATTAACTACACAGCAATGGTTAATTTTTAAAAACAATATCAAACACTTTGTGGGGTTAGGCCTACCGGGGACGGTGCCCACGTTAAATATACACCAACGCGCCAACAACTGTACGGCCGGGTATAAAAGTCGTACCTACCGTGGTGTGGAAATCAGTTGACCTTTGGACTTCGTCATGAGCAGACGAGTGATCTTCGCAATGGACAAGGAAGAAGAACAAGTAAAGTCCAAACCTGGTATAATTGAGTTCCAAGCGTTTCGGGGTAATGATGATAGATTTATCATAAAAGAACTTGTGTTTTTCGACATCAATACAAGTGTTCCTTATTCGTTTTTATTTAAACCACCATGTTCTTATTCATCTTTAACCAGTAAAGCCACTACTACCAACAGATGGATTTCAAAACACTTCCATCATATCGATTGGTATGATGGTTTTACAAGTTACACGGACTTGTATCACATTATGCATCACTTTTCAGACAAGTTTACCAATATTTACACAAAGGGGCTGGAAAAGAAAAGATGGATCGAAGGATTTACTCATGTTCCGGTTAATGATGTGGAATTGGATAAAAATTACAAGTATACGATGGAAAATGTTTGTATTTGTACTAAAAGTCCAGAACATGAAAAAGATAGACATTGCGCTTTAAAAAACGCCTATAAACTCGCATCTTACCTTCAAAGTGGGGAAATGGGGAGTGGTGGGGGTAACGGGGGTTATATAAGTGAGGAGCAGACCGGGACCTGGCATGAGTATTACTCGAGATTCCGAGACGACAACATCTCCCAGCAAGAAGACGAAGAAGACGATCTATATCTCGACCATGGCATCTCACCAGTTCCTGCAAACTTTGGTTGAGCAGTTCAATGCTCACTCCAAATCTACCATACTACCCGTCAAGAAGTGTTCCGAACTTAAAGACGAGAAGCACTACATTATCCACGCCATGAAGAAGATGGAGACTACAGTTGGAGAGGCCATCTGCTGCAGTCTTAGCGAGGCACCGTTCACTCCGGGGGATGAGCCCAAGTTCCAAGTCTACCTGCCGAAACGGTTCGTCCATCTCCTCCAGAACGAGGATCTGCGCTCCATCCAACCCGGCTGTCTCTACCTGGTTTCCCACGGTTGCACGGGTAGCAATTCCACCGAGTTGACCATCCACATCGCCGACAAGCAGCAGTGTTAGATTTAAGTTTTACTGTTGTAAATATGTTATTGTAACGTTTTATAAATAAACCATAAAAAAAACAAAAAAATTCAAAAGACGAAAAAAATGCAACATATCAATATGTGAAGTTTGTCACATATTGATATGTTGCATTTTTTTTAAACTTCGCGGGTGACCTTGACCTTTGACCTTTGCATTTCACAGTTACCCCCACCACCACGCTACAAGTCAAACCTGTTTGAATGCAAACACCCCCACCACTTTTTCATATACCTCCAAGCGCTGTGCCTTGGCTTCATTTCTACTCCAGCAGCCAACCTAGCAACATCAGGATGTCTCTGAACGTAAGCTGTGCCAGCTATGAGGAGGTGACTATCAAGACGCAACCGGAGCTGAACGATTTGTACAAGGAGTTGCAGCTAATGGTGGCACGAGGCTACCGTATAAACGTGCAAGTTTACGCTTGCAACATACGGAACACCCGGCAGTCAAAAGAAGAGCCTGGACACTCCTCCACGGCTTCCTCACCGGCGTCGATGAAGACCGAGCCAGACAACTTGGACTACTTCAGCTGACTAGCAGTTGTCTTCCTTGTTCTTACAATAATAGAATATGTATATTTTTTCATTATATTAAAGAAGTAAAAGAGCAAAAACACCTATCTTGTTACTGACATATGAGCTCAGTAACAAGATAGGTTTTTTTAAAACACAATTTGGATGACCTTGAAACTTCCCCCTCCACTGCTTTGCTACCCCCACCACTTGACTATTGATGTACATGGCACATCACAATTGGAAACCTCATTCCATCTTCAACAGCCAAACCGACAACATCAACAATGGCAAACCTACCAACGGATAAAACATGTCCTCACGTTTGCTGTGACTTCGTCCACGAGTTGGAGAAGAGGATGCAGGAGAGGGCGATACGAAGAAAGCAGATCCACTCAGAAAATATTATGATAGTCAACGGCTATCTTTTATTGTTCGGCCTTATTATGGTTGTACTTTTCATACTATATGGTATAGTCACATGTGTCGGCAAGGTTGCAGAAGAAAACGCCCGCCACCATCAGTTGGAAAGTTTCAATGTTACTTTGTAGGTTTTCCTTTTTTTTAAAACTCCGTTTGGATGACCTTGAAACTTCCCCCACCACTTCACCATGTTCCTGCATGAGTATCACATCACCCGTCATTCCTTGTTCGACAAGCAACCATGGCGGACAACACCATCAGCCAAGCTGACTCCACTACTGATGTTGGAACGAGTACAGGTTGGACACTATCCATCGACAGTGTTCACTATTTGGAAACAATTTGTGAACGGATGAAAGAAATACTGCGGGACAACCCTGGGATCATAATACAAATGAATTTCAACTATGATTGGTCGCAAGTTACATTGCAGCAGGAGGACAACAACGGTCAACACTCACCGCAATACTCACCAATGTCACCGATTTACCTATACAGTGAATCTAATGCGGATGAAGATGTAGGAGACAACGACAAGGCTGATGGGGAGTGACCTTCTTTCCTTTTTTTAAAACTCAATTTGGATGACCTTGAACTTTCCCCTCCACTCCTTCCTTTTTTTAAAACCCAATTTAAATGACCTTGAAATTTCCCCCTCTACTTTTCGATAATGTTACAACTGACTGCAGCTCACCTCATTCCTTGCTTAGCTGCCATGGCGGAAGGAACTCTTTCTCAAGTTGACTCCACTACGGACGAAGCATTTCCCTTGCGGTGGACTGTTCATTTACAGGATGCGACAGAAGTGGAAGTCTTGTATCAAAAATTACTCAATGTATTCAACGGGAACCCTGGACCTCTTGAATGTAGAATGGATTTGAATTTTGATGCAACCAGGGTCGGCACAGAACCTTCAACTTCAAGCCAGCCTCAGCAACGAGATTTTACACATTTATACACTCCAATATCACCGGAAGATGTAACTGTCTGCGAGGCTGACTCAACTACACGTTATGTTCAGCCAAAGCCTTGGGTGTTGATTATTAACAATGTGTACAAAGTGGAATTGGTATGTAATAGATTAAAGGAGCTGATGGTACAAGATCCCGGCCTGCGCTTTCAAATAGATATACATTTCATCTGGAGAGCACCTGCGCGGGGCTCTTCGTCTGACAGCTCTCCAAGTACGACGGACGAGGAGGACGACTAGTCATCTTTTTTAAAACTCTGTTTGAATGACCTTGACCTTTCCCCCTCCACTGAGTTTATTTAAGGTGCACTCTCACTGACTACAGCATCATTTCATTGCGCACCTTCACCGCAGCAACATGGAAAGTCAACTCAACTACTGTTGCGAACAGAAATGTTTTTCATGGCCGAATGACATTGATGTGGTGGATGGCCTGGCTTGTAGAACATGTGAAGCTTTTGGTCAGTGCATGTGTAAGTGCAAGTCTTGGAAGAAGCCGAAACCGAAGTTGAAGACATTCCATGTGTACCAAATGAGAGGGCATAAGTACACTTGTTGCCCTGAACGTTGCATTGAATTTAAACTAAAACAGCTAACTGGCTGCAAATTGTGCAACAATCATTTTGCAGGTTTTTGCAAACATTATTTAGGAGCGTGTCAATACAGATCAACTTGGCATACCGAAGCACTCACTATCAATGAAATCGCTATAGACTCACAAGAGTAGTCTTTCTACTCTTTGACTTTTTTAAAACTCCGTTTGAATGACCTTGAAATTTCCCCCACCACTTCCCCATATATCTAGAGTACGCAGGGCCTGGAGGTCAGTCGCTCGGCAGCTGTCGTAGGGTGCACATCCGTGTTGTGCAGTCTGCTGTGCAGTTTTAATTTTAACCAGTTCAAGGTCACCACACTTGAACTCTGGCGAAAACGTCAAGCTGTTAAACACAATCCTAAGCCCCAGGTTCACAGTCAACCTCAAGGTCATCACACTTTAACATGTAAATTTAAGGTAGCACCGAAACGGTGCTACCTGGCTTGACATTTTCGAATTTCCCGAGGTCTTCGCAGTTCCCCCAACCACTTCCCATATACCTAGAGTGCGCGGGGCCGGACAGTCAGTCGCTCGGTGTCTGTCTTAGGGTGCGCATCGCGGTTGCAGTAATGGTCGAATGGGGGCTTCTGGGTCAGTTCAAGGTCACCCGAGCGGTGTCGCATGACGGTTTAGGCAGAGTCACGTTGCAAACTTCAAGTTTCCTCAGCACTTTTGCTGTTTCTCATCGCAATTTCGCTCCAAGTTGTCAAGGTCATGGTAACTGTGACTGAAACTCGGAGCGTAGTGCGAGAAACAGCAAAAGTGCCAAAAAATTTTAGGTTTCAGCGTGACCTTGACCTTTGTGACATCGATGACGTCATCTTGGTGACGTAAGGGGTGATGACGTCATCAGCACGTCATTTTTGTGACGTCATGGGTGTGACGTCAAGGAAGTGACGTCATTGGTGATGACGTCATCGATGATGCAATCGATGACGTCATCAATGAGGTCATTGACCTCGATGACGTCATCGATGACGTCATCCCTCAGGTGACCTTGAACTGAGCCAAAAGCCCCCATTCCCCACTACTAAATATGCATTTACGGTATAGTTCAAGTATAAGAAGTGTGTTTTATTTCAATGTGCTGTTCTCGTTTCAGCATTTTTAGGTGATGAGGCGCAAAAGGGCTACCACTAGGCCTAATACAGTAATTGACTTAAAACTATAAAAATCCAAAATTTATTTAACATTACTGGTATGTAAACTAAAACATTATTACTGCAAGTTTTAACAGCAAGTCTTAACAACATTTGATTTGATTTAAATTTACTTCCAACGAATATGAATTCAAATATGGCTCCAGTACTTAAAAAATAAAGAGCAATTTTATTAACAGGACGTTTTTATGTAAATATATATTTAAAACATTTCCACGTTGAATTTACAGAACAATGGTTTTTTTCTTTGTTCAAGCTATTAACTCTAAACAAAATAACAAAAAGAAATACCCACCGTTGAAGCAGACCTTCTTACTTCAATTAGTATACTTCAAAACTACGAATTTCCAAATTAGTAATATTAATATTAACCAGATGAACCTGTTAGGTACATGCTTATGATTGAATGCCATTTCAAAATATATAACTTTTGAAAAATGTCAATTTTTTTAATCTGTCCAGAGATAGTTGCGTTTCCCTTAATGCATTGTTGCAAATTCTACCCAGAAATACACAACTTTCATGAATATATTCATAAAAAATTAATTCCCTTCAAAAACCAAATATTGGAAACTTATAAGTTCTTACTAGTATTCCTAAGAGTACAACATGCCGATGCCGGAGAGATTCCTGTTTGATACACAATAGTTCTCAATAATGCTATTTTTTAAAATCAATACTAGAAATGAAATAATTACCTTAAAAATTACATCGGATTGTCAATGTACTTATATAATTTGTTTACAAGAGATTATTGTGATGTTAAAATGAAAATAAAATAATACTAAAATCTCTACAGAATTGGACATTATAAAACATTTATGTACTTGTATGTTGTACACAAGCCAGCTACTTTTTTATGTTATTTTGAACTGATGTCTTAAAAAAACACATCAAAGGGGATCCGCCACTATCTCCGGCTGATTTTTTTTCATTTTTTTGACATTTTTCAAATTTGAGGTTTTTAGAATCAGCATTTAATAGTGAACATGTGGATGCAATTTTATGCCAATCTGAATATTTTTTCATGATATAATTTATATAAATGTAAAAGAATGCGCGAATCGCAATTTCGCGAATTTTCAACGATATGCATTTTTATTTATTTGTCACATTAGTTTTATATTTTTTATTTATGTATATATCATAATTTTATAATGAGAAGGGTGTATTGTTGGTAAAAATATATAGATTTTGAATCATAAAGTCATATAGCTAGGCCTAATAAAAATAACTTATAAACTATTTTGGTAAATTTTTCAATCTAAGGTTGCATTACTGTTGTACTGTTTGTCAGGTGTCAGATGACTACTATTGTTGTTTTTAATTGCTTTTTGGCTATGTTTGTTTGTTTATATAGGCCTACATAGTTACTTACAACAACTAGGCCTAGCCTATTGAACTTGTAACTGATGTTTCCTTCAGTTTACTTCTGTTGATTTGCAAAAGTAACAAATAGGCCTAATTGATACATTTTTTTGTTAATGAAAAGTGAAAAGTGATCAATAGTTCAGTGTGAAATATTGAAAATATTGAAGAGTGCACAGCTTAGAAAGAACTGAAAAAAGATAAAGAAGGCGTTTCATATAACCTAGGCGAGTTCTAGAGTGAGAGAAAAGACTTATAAAACTTTGAGAGCCGTTTTCCCGGAATTGCGTTTTTTTCATGTTTTGTTCAACAAAAGTTTGAATAACTATGAAAGTACTAGGCCTATTGGTATAAAATTTTTACCACATCATCTTAATACTATTTGAAAGATTCTGGTGTATAATAATCCCAAAATAAGCATATTTAATATAAAATTTTATGATATTTATCTAAAAAAACTTGTTTTTCCCGTTGCAAAAATTTGATATTAAAAATATGCTCACCACATTATTGTTTTTTGAGTTACCATGGTTTTCATACACCAGATTTTTCCTTTTTATATAAGGAATACAATGGTAGTTTGGTTTTTGCAATTAGTTGAGTAATAAAAAAGATATTCAAAGAAATAAAATATAGAAAAAATTGGTAAAAAATATTATAAAGGACCAAAACCATGAAACTTTATTTAAATAAATCCTATATTTCACATCAAATCTTCTAATTAGCCAAGTACCCATTTAAAAAAAATACTCAAGTAATAAAAAATTCAAAAATAAAAAAAAAGTTGGAGATAGTGGCGGATCCCCTTAAAAGAAGACTATCTACTGAACATTGTATGAAAACTGCAAGTTTCTCCCAGTTAAAAATAACATACATTTTGAACAAATTACATTTTACATTTTGAACACGTCAATGGTTATACATATTTAAAGTTTCACTTTACTTAAATCATATTCATCATTTATAAAATTATTTTAATTACGGTACAAAAAAAAATAAATATTAAACGAACTATAATTAATATTTTAAGCTACTGCCTTTTCAACACTATAAAAACATTTAAGTATAAAACGAGATTTTAATTTTCTTTTAGAAACAGATACCCTGTTTTCATCACGAATTTCGGATGGGAGGCTATTAAATAATTTGACACAAGTGTGGTATGGACCCTTCTCAAATCTAGCAGAAGAGTGCTCCAACACTGTCAGCAGGTCTCTCGATCTTTGTTGTACCATGAGCTTATTGCATGTTTTAAAGTATAACTAGAACGAAATTATATGAAATCTTTCTTCACTGCATGCATTTTTATAAATTAACCCTCCAAATTCATCATCTTGTATGAACCGAATCTCATTAATTGAATGTGTATCGCGAATAAAGCTGATAATACAGTATCTGGTTTCTCTAAATATGAACAGTAATTGGGGTATTTCCTCAAGAATTTCATTTTGCCAATCAAATTATTTGAAGCTCAAAATTTTCTATATTTAACATTCACTAACAATATTTTATCGTTCAGGTTTTTTATGCCGCGCGTCCACACTGGCCGAACATTCATGGCGAACTTCTTCGAAAAAAACAAAAATCAACAAACATTCCATCCTAACGAACAATTACCGGCCATATGATTTATATTCTAAAAGGTTAGCAACGAACAAACAAAAGTTCAGAAGAACTTTGTTTGGCGAACATATTCGGCCAGTGCGGACGCGGCTTCGTGTAATAAAAAAAATTACGTTTTAGTGTAGTTCAAGAAAACCGATCCTCTATATTAAAAAAATAACTGTCGATTAAGGGAGTAACGGTAACCAACGAATAAAAAAGTTACCAAATTAGTAGAACACAGGGGCGGATCGCCCATTTCATTGATCTCGATAAATTCTCTGATAGTTACACAGTTGATTAATCATTCATCTAACTTATTAATTCAATAAGGATTCGTCTGTTACATCCTTTTTTCCCTCGACTTAGGTACTTAACTTTTTTAAGATTGACGAGTATTTTTTTATTTTAAAATACAAAACTAGGCCTAACATAATTTTTAAATAGCGAAATAAAAATAATTTTCATGAGCAAAAAGTAACACAGTATTATAGGATTGTGAATTTACTTCAAACATTTTAATTAAATAAGTTTTGTAATCAAGGTAATCTGCTTAAGGGTAAAACTATTTTTATCAGTAAGATTTGTTTATCTGGTAGCCTATGTAAAATGAACATAATTTTATTTTACATGAAAAGGTAAATTTGTTATATTTGTGAGTTGTGAGTTTAAAATCATATAGTTCCTTCGAATTGTACTGTGAGTTATTGGTGAGTTTCTCACAAACAGAAAGAAATATATTACAAAACGCGCAATTTGCGCACGGGGTCTCTAGTTTTCTTTATTGGTGTACAACTGTTTTACCGTTATTGTTATATAATTATATTATGAATAGTGACTAGATATTCTTCAAAACAATTAAAAAAAAAAAAATAGAAAGAAAAACACCTGAGGAAAACATATTGCAATATCTACTATTCTTGCAATGTAATCATAAACTGATTAGGCACGTAATAAACCTTATATACATGAAAACTATCGCCGTAGGTATTAATAAATTTTATATCTGTATGCATGAATATGTATAAATCAATAACGAACACAGAGCTGTAATAATTCACAAAACGGCGGAGAAAATATTCAACACACAAAAAAATGTGAAACAGGATGGTTGTTTAATGCTATCTCACAAGGAATAGTAACATCGGATTTACAAAACGTTCTTATCTTATTATTCTAGGAAATGTTTTACAAACACTTACACTGTTGTGATGATGAACTTATTAATAGTGCAAAGTCGCGATTTAATAGTGAAAGTCGATGACGTCAAATGTGCAGTACTTAAAATATTCAAAGCAAACCACTCATGTGTCAAGATAAATAACATGACGTCAAAGGTCCAGGAGGTACTTTAAAATGCTTTAATCAGCTGTTGTTGTCACCTACCTTGGTTCGTAGATATATTTGATGAAATATATAGGACTATAAATAGACTAAACTTAAATATCAATATATATTATATATATTATATATATATATATTTTATATATATATTATATATATATATATAATAAAAATAAAACGCATAAAACATCCCAGAAGTTATTAGCAAAAAGTTTGAAGAAAATCTTTCGAGCCGTTTTCCCGTTTTCGAGATCCTCATGCATACAAACATACAAATGAAATATACCTTACTAAGGAAGGATAAGGTTGAAAAATTAAAAAGCTGTAATAATAATGTTCCGTCGTGATTTTGACTAGTTGGATTCTTGGTGGCGGGAGGAAGGGAAAATTAGGGGAAATTCCGCAAATCGACTGCACGGTGCGGGTGCACCATGCACGGACGGAGTAGACTATCAGTATCGTTCAATATCCCTTTACGAACGAAAGTAAGTTGCCCGGAAATAGTCCGATAAGAATTAATGCATTTTTGCAAATTCTAACCAGAAATAGATGATTTTTCAATTACATATTCACTAAAAAATCCTTTCGGAAACCAACTGTTGGAAACTTCTGAATTCTTATTAGGTATAAGATGCCAATTCCGAAGAGATTCCGGTTTCATACATATTGTACTTTCAATAATGCTAATTTTTAAATCAAAACTAGAAATAAAATAATTACCTTAAAACTTCATCAGATTGTTAGTGTACTTATATTATTTGTTTCAAACAGATTATTGTGATGTTAAAACGAACATAAAAAATACTACTAAAAGCTCCACAGCATTGGACATTATAAAACATTTAGGTACTTGTCTGTTATACATAAAGCCAGCTACTTTTTTATGTTATTTTGAACAGCGGTCTTAAGAAAACACCTCGATTGAAAGAAGACTATTTACTGAACATTGTATGAAAATTGCACGTTTCTCCCAGTTAAAAATAGCATAAAAAGTAGCTCGCTTATGTATAACAGACAAGTACCAACATTAAATACCTCTAGTATATTTTAAAATAACGATGATTAATTTTTTTCAATAACGACGAAAATTTATGAAACTAGATTCTATATATGAAAAATTCTGCATTTACAGTTTTTCAACTGATGTTTGAAATAATAAACTTTATGGCAGCGTTCATAAAAAATCAGTTAACAATAGAACTTGTCCGATACTTGAAAATGTGGTTGTACCACATTCTAAAAAAAACATTGTAACTTTGCAAAACACTCGATTTGTGTTCTGCTTCGGCAGTAATGGGTGGTATGTGTTTGTAAGACGACTTAGGGCTCTAGACTATCTAAATTCCTTGAAAACTTCGAGACCAAGGGTTGTGGCGAAGAAGATGGAAACTCTTGGTTGGCGGCGCAGCGGCTTGGCACAAGGCCATAAATCTAACAGGTTGGACAAAGACGATCAGCGGAGGGGCTTCTGAGCAGGGCTACCAAACATAACGAGTGTCATCAACAGCGATCTCTCACTCAGGCCTACCAACCTTCTGATTTTTAGCGCCTAGATCAGGGATGACAACGTAACATCAACTAAAAGTGAAATAAAACGATTTAAACAAAAAAAAATTAATCGTTAACACACACGTGTGTCCGACTCAGGACTGGGGAAAACTGTTGTGTAATAGACATTAATTTTCATTACTTTTATTTAGGCTATTATTTAATAACCGAAATTTCTTTAAATTTTATTTTTCTCCGTAGCCTACTGGCCAAGCTTGCAAGAATTTCTTATTTATAGGATTTTTTACCTTTTAATTTTCATAGTCTGCACAGTAGTTTTCCGGACACTCTTAACATTTTACTGGTAGAAAAAACACCGAAGAATGAGTAAGACAAGCATAAGTTTATGGTGTTTTTATCAAAATCGTATTTGTGCGTGTCTAAACTAAATTACTTTTACTAGTTTCACTGGCTTAATACCTTATACCTTCATTATCTTTTTGTGAAATGGCGACCTCACTAAATAGATAGTTTAGGCCAAGTACGAATGATAGATGAGTGTAGGATAGGATGATTGTGGTGCGATCTTGTAGCCTTGTTACTGACTTAAGGCTGACATTCTCCTTTGACAGGACTGCTAATTAATAGCCAAACAACCAATGGTATCTAGGAACCTAAATTTTAACGGGGGTTCCTAACCACAATTTCGACCTCATATATATGTATTGGTATACGCCTAATTATGAGGATGGTCTTTATGGATGAACTAGTATTCACTAGTGCGGACGTTAATCCCCACCAGGGCACCAGGGAATATCGCATCCACAAGCCATCGCTAAGTAAATGAAAAATAAAAAATTCAATAATAAACGGTATCAGTTAACTGACACATACTTTCTCCCAACAATATATAAAAGGTGTTAAAAGCTCCAAACATTAATGTCTTGATGACTCAGTCGGATAGCTACCAGCTGAGCAGCGCTCGTTTGACCCTACGCGCGTCTGTGACTTTTAACAACGTACTGCGTTTACCGCTAAACGAAAAATTGAATTTTCTCCGCAACCACTTGACGTAGAGCAATAATTTAAAATACTGGATTATTTAGTTTTTTAAGCTTGATTTAATGGTGATAAGTAAAATTTATTTCGAGACAACAGCTATTTTGAAAATTCAAAAAATTGATTTTTGTGTACACTTTTTACTCCATAACTTTTGAACGCGCATTTTCCCGGAGATGCGGGTGGTGTCATTTTATTCACCATTTTAAGCTTAATAAACCACAAAATTTTAATCAAAATCGTTAGAGCCGTTTTTGACAAATTTTGATTTTTGACGATTTTTGAGGGTTTTTGGGGGTAAACTTAAAAATAAAAAATTCAAATAAATGAAAAAACGCCTGGAATTATCGTGGGTTGGACCTACCTACCAAATTTCATCAAAATCGGACCATTGGGGCATTCTCTAGCTCTGTTTACATCCTGACACACATACACACACACACACACACACACACACAGACATCACTCCGAAAACCACTTTTTTGGACTCAGGGGGAACCAAAATGGATAAATCCACCAACAACTCAAATTCGAAAATTTTGACGAAAACAATACTTTCTCCATATACTATGGTATAGAGGGAGAAAGTAAAAATGCTTCTTTATCGAGGCGAACATCAGTCAACATGATCCTCTCTTACACTTTACCTCTAAAACAAAATAATATTAATTAAAATAATATTATATAATGTACCTACTTTAAAGCAAAAATGAAAGAACAAAGTTTAACATGGTACACCTTTAACTTGCTTTAAATAATTATGATACAAATAAATAAATAATATAAAAATAAATCAAATTTTCTTTACATTCATTCTACATTCACATCATGCACCTACTCCTAGAGCACGCCACCCCGCCAATAAGCAACGGCCATATACGGTTGAGGTTATACTCCTTCAGCGCCACCGTCAGCCGGAATAGGGATTCTATGGGTCATAGGGTAAGGAGTACCAACTCCAGAGACGACAAGCTTTGACTATGAAAGATTTGTTGAAAACAGTTGTTTTGTGGCATGAAATTCGAAGTGTCGATGAATTAGAGCGGGTATTTCTTGAACCTCTCTCATTCAAAATTCTAATTTGATTTTGATCACGAGATAATTTAGGATTCCAAGTTTGAGCAGAATGTGTGATTGTGACTATTCACAGCATCCTGATGTCTGATAATTTTTACAAAGATGAATGAATGTAGAAAGGTGTGACATGGTCATCTAGTTGATGAATGTACAAAAATCGATTATAATAATTTTGAATCGTGGTAATTTTGAGGCTAACAGCATAGAAAAAGGAAACAATATCGTTTCATTTTTCATTTTTCTGTGCTAACAGTCATTTCACTGACTAAAGTGTTGTAGTAATTAAAGAGTGGGAAGACAAATGATTTGATCAAAATTAATTTGATGAGGAAAGGGAAAAGTCGTTGCATTTTTTGAGAGTATGAACAGCAGCAAATAGCCTTTTACACATCAGTCCAGTCAAGTGTATAAAGCCGCGGTCCGACTAGGCTGGTTACCAGCCGCTAATTACTAGCCGCTAGTAAATATCGCCTTCAGCCAGCGGATCTGAAGGGTTCACATTTAAAGTAAACCAGCCGCCAGTACAGTTGCTGCTAGTACTATTGGATGAACGTTTTGACTTGAAAACATTGTGTGTCATCGGCTCCCGCGCCACTCTTCTTCGACTTTTTTACTTTGTAAACTTCAAGTCTGTATGTATCACGCAGACTTTTAATTTTTTCTTCAATGCGGGCAAACTTGCGCTTAATGCTTGTTCATCAAGCCGTTGAACTAACTCTTCATAAGCTGAGTCTTTGGCATTTTTGTTTATGTAGTCTGCATTCGAAACATCCCACAAGCAAGGATAATTTTGGAAAATGCCTAAAAATGTTATAACGTCTTTACCCGACCACTTGATGCTGTCCACCATATTCACCGTCAATTGCAAAAAAGTACAAAATAAAACAATGCAAACACTGACACAGCGCACAAAACTAGACAGGTTAATTCGCCAGCCGCTTGTGAGCTACTAGCCACTAGCCTAGGGGTTCACATTGGCTGGTTGGCGCCAGCGAACTGATCACGTGACTGCCAGCGGATGGTACTAGCGCTAAAAAGTTAAACATGACCAGCTTACGATTTCGGCTAGTAAACACAAGCCCGCTGGCATTTACCAGCCGCTAGTTCTGGATCAGACTAGGCTGGTTGCTAGCAATATCACCAGCGGATATTTACTAGCGGCTAGTAACCAGCCTAGTCGGACCGCGGCTTAAGTGATAGTCAAACTAAGACTTTTGGCTTAGTCATAATATGGAAAAAATGTCCCATTGACAACAATGTTGGGTACATTGTTCATGTCAACTTTGCTGAGAAGTGGTGAGTGTCCTAGAATCATTGGTTTTGACTTGTGTGGGTTTAGAGTCCGTTCTTTGCCGCCCACTGAAAATTCTGTCATTCTGTCAATGTAATCGTTAATTTTAGTCACATCTTCATTCAACCTGATGAGATTGAAATGACCATAAATCTATAGATAATCAGTGTAAAAATGAAACTTGGCGTATCTAAAGTAGCTGAAAATAGATTACAGGCTTGAAAATAGTTACTGATATATACAGTAGAAACAAATTCATCAGTTTTTATTCGGAGGAAACACATTTGTGAAAGGCAAAACTTTAAGGTTATTTGAGATCGAATAATGGATTATAAGGATGAAGATGCCTAAAAAACACCAGAAATTCCTTTATTTACATTTTTTATAGATGTTTCCTGCCTCTATTGCCGTCGGCGTGTAGTAAAAAATCTTAGTTGATATGGCACTAATCTTTATCAAAGACAAATAAACATACCGGGTGTCCACCAAGTCCTGAAATGATTTCAAAGCTATTTGAACGGACACCATTCTAGCCCATCAATGTATATACTATGCAGGATACATCGATGTTCAAGCCGCACGCATCTTACATTTAATTATGTTTTTAAGGGAATTAATGTACTCTAGTTTTTCTCGTTAATCTCTAAAAACCTAAACTCAGCTGATTCTTATTGTCAAGGATGTATTTAGAAATCGTCTCTTATTTTAGATAATAAGAAACTATATGACACGTTTATATAATAATGTAAATTTACCTTTAGATCAGAAAACCCTACGACCTAGATACAAAAGTAGGTCAAAAACGAACCCTACAATTCCCAACATGCTCCTGTAGTAAAACACCGCCAGGAGGCGTACGGGCCGCAGCCCCTTCTCCCCAAAAATTCCTCCACCTGTTGCCAATTCTCAAAAATCCATTAACGACAAAGCAAGGGATGGAATGTTTGTACCTATCGACATGAAAAGAAACCTCTTGCACACGTGCGTTTCAAAAATAGCTTTCAAATAACAACTTAACGTTTAAGGACTTTGTGATATGATTCGCTCAAAATACATTAAATAATAAAGAAACGAGTTTAACAATTCTCAGTTTTGTTTCTCTTTATCATAATGCTCAGAGCATCATTTTTACTGAACATTATTTGCTACTTAATGAAGGCTATAATTAAAACTCTTCGGAATTTAGATTTGAACCTATACACCTTTGTCACACTGTGGGCGCTCTGTTGGCAAAAACGAATAGTGATTATGTTATTTTTTTATTGTTAAAACTTTATAACTCAGTTCCTGCATAACAGAGATCTATAATTGATGAAGGTGGTGAAGTTAGTGGCGTAAGTGGCGTAGTGGTTAGCGCGCTGGACTTCGGGTAAATGGCAGGGATGTCGTGGGTTTGAATCCGCGTTCTGCCATTAGCTTTTATTAGTACCATTCACCTCTGTATTGTAGCGGCTCACCCTCTTTCTTTGTCTTATACGATCTATGCACAGATCAAAAGTCTATGTGGACGGGGCAAAGTAAGGCAAAAAGCGGCCTGCCAACCTCTTTTAATAATATAAAAATCGTTGAATGAATATAATTTTAAAATATTTTAATTTTATGGTGATGTGTTTTGTCAAATTAAATTCCAATCCAATAGCTTTATAATTGGAGGGTTTTTGTTTCAAATTAATTCATTGGACAAGACGTTCTCTAACGGTAAGTGTGAATAGTCATTGCCTACTTAAAAATACTGGTTATACGATTTCTCAACACCATATATGACATAAACTAATGATGAGCTACAAGAGCTGTTGGTACCAATTAGTGAAACAATTACTTTTAACAAATCTCGTGTCTCCATTTGGCAACTTTAATTTCTTGTCGCTCCCTAACCTTTAAGTTCAAAGAAAAACGTCATATTTTAAAGATGTCTTTGAATTGTTTAAATAGCTAGGGCAAACATTAACAAGTTGTAGAATTGGTTACACATTTATTACTGAAGATTTTAAATCAAAACTTGACTATAATAATAATCTTACACATTAACAAGGTATTGAACTTGCTATATTTTCCCAAAGACACGCGACGGTGGTGTCGTCTGTTACAGTAGAATGTTTTTACTAGAAGCTGCCGAGATAGGGTGGACCGTCTATACTGCTTAACTTCTTTTGTTCGTTGAATATTCATGTGTTTCTTCTTGTCGAATTTTACGTTCAATCAAAACAAACTAAATGTCAATTATATATTTAATTTATTGAATCAAAACAAACTTTCAATGGTATATTTAATTTGTTTTAGCGAATTTCCCACAGGGAATAAGCTATTACCGTAGGTCTCATGGTAAGACCTAAGCCCGGGACCATGTTACTTTTTCGTTTTGAGGTGCCCAGAGGCAAAAAATAATAGTCATTAAAATTTATATATGTGTATATATATATATATATATATATATATATATGTATATATATATATGTATATATACAGGGTGGTTATAAAGTCCCTTCCCCCCTAGTATTTTTCTACAATTTATATTAAAAGTGATTTTCAATGATGGGATTCATTGTATAGGAACATACTCTAACTTTTGTAGTAACTTAAAATTTTGGGAGTTACCTGAGGTCAAAGACGTAGAAGTCAACTTCAAAATTCCTTATGAGAAGCTAGTCATGCGACCTGTCAAATAACACTGCCTTTCCCCCCTGAAAACAGTGGTGCAATCTAAATTCAAAAGGGTTTTACCGTTTTCAAGATATCTGAAAGTCTAAGATGTAGGAGTCGACTTAAAAATTTTAACTAGAAGCTAGTCATGCGACATGTCAAATAACACTGCCTTTCCCCCCTGAAAACAGTGGTGCAATCTAAATTCAAAAGGGTTTTACCGTTTTCAAGATATCTGAAAGTCTAAGATGTAGGAGTCGACTTAAAAATTTTAACTAGAAGCTAGTCATGCGACATGTCAAATAACACTGCCTTTTCTCCCTGAAAAGAGTAGTACAATCTAAATTCAAAAGGCTTATACAGTTTTCAAGATATCTGTGGGTCTAAGATGTAGGAGTCGACTTAAAAATTTTAACTAGAAGCTAGTCATGCAACATGTCAAATAACACTGACTTTTCCCCCTAAAAACAGTGGTGCAATCTAAATTCAAAAGGGTAATACCGTTTTCAAGATATCTGTAGTTCTAAGATTACCTTTCAGTGTAATTTCTTACGAATAATTTTGTACAAATTCCACAAATATTTCTTACATCCTACAATTAAAAGTGATCCACGGATACACAGACAAAATATTCCGTACAAACCTTTTAAATTTAGATTGCACCACTGTTTTCAGGGGGGAAAGGCAATGTTATTTGACATGTCGCATGACTAGCTTCTAGTTAAAATTTTTAAGTCTACTCCTACATCTTAGACCTTGAGATATCTTGAAAACGGTAAAACACTTTTGAATTTAGATTGTTCCATTGTTTTCAGGGGGGAAAGGCAGTGTTATTTGACATGTCGCATGACTGGCTTTCTAGTTAAAATTTTTAAGTCGACTCCTACATCTAAGACCTACAGATATCTTGAAAACGGTATAACCCTTTTGAATTTAGATTGCACCACTGTTTTTAGGGGGAAAAGGCAGTGTTATTTGACAGGTCGCATGACTAGCTTCTCATAAGGAATTTTGAAGTTGACTCCTACATCTTAGACCTCAGGTAACTCCCAAAATTTTAAGTTACTACAAAAGTTAGAGTATGTTCCTATACAATGAATCCCGTCATTGAAAATCACTTTTAATATAAATTGTAGAAAAATACTAGGGAGGAAGGGACTTTATAACCACCCTGTATATGTATGTATGTATGTGTCCCTAGACACGATAACTCTCATAAAAACGGTCCGATCGACACCAAATTTGGTAGAGATGTGTAATCCTACGTTTATTCGGATGAGTTCGTAAACCAGATATATCGACCCACCGGAAAGGGTAGTTTTGGGGGGTTTTGTACCCCAAAAATGGTTTTTTTGCTTTTTCCATATGTAATATTTTAAAATTTTAAATTTTTATTTTGACCAATGGATTTCACTCAAAAAAACACACAATTTAGTATCTTGAAGCTTTGCTCTATCTCCATTAGTTACCGAGATATTAAAAAAATCTAAAAACAGTAAATTGTATTGGGGCTCCAATGTTAATCTTATGGAGAATAAGGATGTGTTAATATTACACGTATTAACCAATATTTTTGAATGAAACTTGGTATTTAGCTTAATTTGGTTGAGACTCAACCATTTATGATAAATAATCTTGTTTTTTTTTTACTTAACATGGCAGCAAACCTGCATACTCTTTTCCCATGTTAATCATATGGAGAATAATCTAACTCTTTGATTTATGGACAGATATTGATGAAACTTAGTATATGGCTTCATATGGTCGAAATAATTTTTTTTTTATGCTAAAAAGCTACTCTTAGTGTTCCCAATTGCAGCATACCTGCATGCTCTTTCCCTATATATATATATATATATATATATATATATATATATATATATATATATATATATCATAAGGAGATATACATTTATTTCCCGAGCATGTGATGAAATTTTGTTTTCAGGTTTATCTGGTAAAAATTAATATTAATAATTTGGAAATTCGCTGAGTATTCAGGTCTGCTGCGACGGGGGGTATTTATGTTTTGGCGATAATCACAGATTTATTAGAAACAAGTGCCTATACTACAAAGAAAAGAAGTTCAGCGTCAAGGATAGACCACCTAATCTTGATAGCTTCTAGTAAAAATATTTCAACTGTATATTTGCTTTAGATATATTTGCTTTAGATATTTCGTATATTTTGCTGCGAAAGATATTTAGTTTAGCGATATTCATTGGGCTTGACTACTGGGAGCATAATTGTATGGAGAGGGAATTTTAATTTTTTTTATTTTGAATTAGATTCCATTGGGTGATGTACGTCTAATTAATACAGATTCATCCAATAAATAAGCCAACCTTTTCAAACAATAATAACCGTTTAATATTGAGTTTTGCAATCATATGGCAAATCTTATAATAAAAGCTAAACAATTTTAAGTGCATTGGGAAGGATGGATTGAGCAGAATGGTTGAACGGTAATTGTTTATTATTACACACATTTCAGCAAGTTTTTCATATAGATCCAAGCTACATAAACTGGTAGGCCTATCCATGTTACGTAGTCCACAAATTCACTATTACAGGGCATTAGAATAGAACGTTATGTGTTCGTTGCAAGAAGGGAATAAACATCAATATGTTTTATCAAGTTGTATAGTTAAATACCCCCGTCGCAGCAGACCTGCGTACTCAGCGAATTTCCAAATTAGTAGTATTAATTATGACCAGATAAACCTGTAAACCAAAAATCATCACAAGCTCATAAATAGGGAAATAAATGTTTATCTCCTTATGATAAATGTAGGGAAAGAGTATGCAGGTATGCTGCCATGGGGAACACTGAAAGTAGGTTTTTAGCATTAAAAAAAAATATTTTGACCATATCAAGCCATACACTAAATTTCATCAATATCTTTCCATTGCTAAAGGAGTTTGCCTATTCTCCATATGATTAACATGGGAAAAGAGTATGCAGGTTTGCTGCCATGATAAGCACAAAAACCAAGATTTTTTACCATAAATGGATGAATCTCAACCAAATGAAGCTGAATACCAAGTTTCATCCAAAAACATTGGTTAATAAGTGAAATATTAACACATCCTTATTCTCCATAAGATTAACATTGGAGCCTCAAAATACAACGTACTGTCTTTAGACTTTGTAATATCTCGGTAACCAATGGAGATAGAGCAAAGCTTCAAAATGCTAAATTGTGTGTTTTTTTGAGCTAAATCCAATGGTCAAAATAAAAATTTGAAATTTTTAAAAATTACATATGAAAAATGCAAAAAACCCATTTTTGGGGTACAAAACCCCCCAAAACTACCCCTTCCGATAGGTCGATATGTCTGGTTTACGAACTCATCCGAATAAACGTAGGATTACACATTTCTACCAAATTTGGTGTCGATCGGACCATTTTTACGAGAGTTATCGTGTCTAGGGACACATACATATATATATATATACATATATACATATATACATATATATATATATATATAAAAATTTTAATGACTATTATTTTTGGTCTCTGGGCACCTGAAAACGAAAAAGTAACATGGTCCCGGGCTTAAGTCTTACCATGAGACCTACGGTAATAGCTTATTCCCTATGGGAAATTCGCTAAAAAGTGCAAATAAATTCTATAAAATGCCTACGATTAGTAAGAAACTATTTCATGTAGCCTATTTTGTACAACGATGTAATTGACACTTTAAAATTATTATCACTTTCTGGAATAAAGTAATATAGAAATTTAAAATCAATAGCCACGTAAATCCACGTAAACCTGTTCACAGTGTGGAGTATTTTTAGAGCAACGCCATCACACAAAAAATGTTGGTAATTATTTTTGTTGATTATCGTTTCAGTAACTCTATTTTTCCTCAAAATGCGATTCTTCGGAGTCTTATCTGGGAAAAATTGTTGACAAAACCACAGACCATGATATTATTGTGTTGCGCGTGTGAGGTCCGTTTTTTGTGACCATAAGCGAACACGTGCCATTATCAGCACCACCTGCCTTCCAATTTCTTACCCTCTGCCGAGGGCACATGAAGGCGAGACTCGCAGGTAATAACAAAAGTATCATTAACCTGTGATTATAGCATTTTACGTCGTTCACTAATTAAAACATGGCATTATTTCCAAGGCAATTGAAGTAAAGTTTTTTTAACAAAATTTAAGTGTTTAAGTATATAAGAAAAAACTTCTTTCCCACAGATGCGGGTGCGCCTTATTACCTAAAAATGCTAAAACTCGAACACCGCACGTCGAAATAAAACACACTTCTTAATATATCGTAAATGCATATTTTTATTTTTTTAAACACCTTCACACAGTTGTATGTTTTTAAAGAGTGATACTTAGTGTTCGTCTCTCTATCTATCCTCTTGATTCTATAAGGGTTAAATCTGTTATATCCGTTTTTTTCTTGACCTACTCAGCCGATTTATTAGATTATGGAGTCATTTTAAAGTATATGATCTAGTGTGCGAATGGTGATTGAAAAGGTCATTTCGTTTCGGGCATCGCATTAAGAACTCATAGATTTTAAAAAAATTTGAATTACCACCGTAAAACAATATATGTAAATATAAAAAATGATACGGAAAATGATAATGAATGGTGACCAGTGGTGAAGTCTGGGAGAAGCTGAGGGAACTACGTGCACTGGCAAGAAGCGAGCGCCCCAGCGGCAACTAGGAAAACCTGGTGAAGCGCTAGTCATTGCCAGAACGGAATTTAAACCTACGAAAAATTACTGAATAGAACGTGGACGTTTTGATGACAATGGATTTCTTACGGCTGCTAGATGATAGGGGTAATATGGTATACTTCGAAAGATGCCTTATAACTCCGTAAATTGAAAATTAAACTAAGCTAAGTAGACCTACACAGGTCTACTGCGACGAGTTATTTATGTCTATTAAAAAAAGAAAAAAAGAGGGCGTACGTAAATACACCGGCATATAGGTTTTGTAAGCAAATGTAAGTTACACCCTATAGAACTTGGTATGTATGCCAAATGAAATTATTTGTGCAGTAATAAATGTGTTTCCGATCAATAAAATTACCACGGTACGTATTGAGAAAGTACAAATAAAAACTACAAATTGATATATAAAATTATGTAACAGCAGAGGTGGCCCTCAACAGGAATTTTTATCTCCTATAAAAACGATGGTATAATAACTTTATTCCAAAAGAAAATTCGCTAAAAATACCACAACTTGATAAAATTTTGTATGCACATTCAATAGGTAGGGTTCAACTGATAGCCTATTTGCTTACAAATGGCGGCAAATCTACAAATACCTCATGGCGTTTATGTAATTTAAGTACTAAGTCTTATTAGAATATAACTAAGTATTTAGGTCTTATGCGACGGGGGTATTAAAAAAATAAATATATAAATCCTTTATCCCAATAACTTTGATTCAACTGTCTTGTAAATAATATCAAATTTTTTAATTGCTGTACTACAAAAAATGCCATAATTTCGGGCCATGTACCTAATTAAATTGCTTAACTAAATAATATCACGTACATGAATACTGTTTTAAAAACTAAACTAACTTTCAATATCGTCGTTGATTTTATTCACAGCCTCATTAAACCTGCTTACTGACTTTGGAATTACCATAAATCTGTAGATCATCAACGTAAGAATAAAACTTGGCGTAGTTCAAGTAGCTAAGATTACAGGCTTAAAAATATTTACTAATATATGGAAACATAAATTTCAGTTTTTATTCGGACGGAAAACATTTTGAAAGGCAAAACTTTAAGGTTATTTGAGAACGAATAATGCATTGTATTTAAAAGATGAAAATGCTTAAAAATTACATTTCTTTGATTTAGAAAATTGTTTGAGGATTTTTGACACATTTTATTTTTTTTAAGATAGACGTTTCACCTGCACATTGGCCGCTTACATTAGTAACAATAGGTTAACCTAAGTACTATTGATAAAACCGGCCCAAAGTGCATCGGTGAAACGTTCAGTTAGAAAAATGAAATGTGTGAAAAAAATCATAAAAAGTGTTTTTATTATTGTAATATATGACATAAGAAGGTTTTGGGAAAAGATTAGATTCTTTATTTACATTTATTTATATATGCTTCCCGCCTCTATTGCCATCGGCTGGTTGGATTCGCTTAGTAAAAAATCTTAGTTAATATAGCGTTAACGGTTATCAAAGACAAATCAACATAACGGGTGTCCACCAAGCCTTGAACTGATTCCATATATTTGTTGTACTGAAGGTACGGACACCATTCTAGCCCATCAATGTGTATACTGTACTATGTAGTATTCATCGATGTTTTAGCCACAAGCATCTTACATTTGTTGTTCTTATGTTAAGTAATGTATTTTTTTCTCATTAATCTCTAAAATCCTAAACTCATCTGATTCTTATTGTCAAAGATGTTTTCATCCGTATCAGAGAATCTCCAAATTATAACTCCTAGGGGCTTAAAAATTATCATTGACGTTCATCTTTGCTCAAAAACGCTCACTAAGAAACGGTTTTGCAAAATTTCGTCAGGGCTTCAACTCACACGACTTCAAAATTTCGTTCAAAAATTTTATATGATTGAACTCAATTTAAGTAAACAGCCTAATATAGTTCCTCTGCATAAGAATTTTACTCTACACTTAAATGAGCCGCGTATATTCTTTTCTAAAATGTATTTGTATTCTATTTTTTATTTTGACAGAACGAGAGGTATCTTAAGAAATCATGTAATCTTTCATTAAACATTTGACAAGAGCAATGATTGTCAAACTGGTGCATGGCTATAATGAAGTGTTCATCCCGCGTGGGAGTCAGATAAATGTATATTGACGCAATTTGGTTGCGTTTATATTAAGTAGCTGTTTTTATAATTAAAGTCTTTTGACCCAGATTTGATCCTAGTACAATTCAATATGTTTATATTTTAAGAATTATATGAAAGATATAATGTATTAATACAGTTTATTTAGCAAAGATTTTCCGCTACTTACTATTTTTCTAGTCTAATAAAACCTTAGATCCATGATACTGTAAAAAGTAAGATACAAGCTATAACTGTACCATCGGCTAAAAATAAAGTTGAAATCTCATGCGCTAAAAATAATTATTCCAACACAACAACGGTACGATTACAAATTGTAAGAACTTAATCTTTTAATAATATAACTGTGGCGGAATGTTTTAACTGCAAATTATCATGGTTGTTGTTTAGTCCAAATATTTGTTATAAAAATGTCAAAATCAAAACATTGACTGATATGGTTTTCCAGAAAATTATACTTCAAAAATTACGATTATTGTTTTTCATGATACTAAAACATTAGTTTTGTACTTGAATAAAAATATTAAACAATCATAGTTTATAGTTTAAAAATTCTTACAAATTGACTCGATATTCCAACGACTATCATGAAATGAACATTGAGTTTCCATATTAATTAGGTACCTTTTTATTTGTTTTATTCATTAGCAAATGATTTTTTTACTTTTATTTTTTAGTGAGTAAATAGATTTGATTTCAATTATTGAATTAAATACGTATAAATAATATCAAAAACTTATAAAAATACATATTTAACATTTATTGAGTAGTATTTGACAAATTTAAGCCACCTAAATTGCTGATGTGCCTCTAAACATTGTTCAACGGATGGACAATATTTAAACCGGCCTGTTAAAAACTGGGACACGAACCATATGTTTGTATCAATAGGCCTACAGTTCAATATTTATATTTATTTTATGTTTAAATACTATAATTTAATAAAAGCTTAGATGTATTTCTTAAGAATTGTTTATGTAATTAAGTTTTTAATAAAAACAATTTTTATGTAAATTAGGATTTCTACTTACATACAACAGAAGACATTTTGCGGGAAAAGTTGTAACCTAATATGACTTTCACTTAATATCTAGTAAAAAAAATGATTTAACTTTTAAGAAGTTAACATGACATATCATGGTCATGATCCTACACAACACACAACTGAATGAGGAATGGACCTTCCGGCCCTTCAGGCCCTTTTAAAGGAGAGCCTTCCCCCACCCATCCCTCCAAACAAAGCTATGGCGGCAATCCAGACGTTTTCGCTGTCGTCCGCCGATTTGCGGATAGTGTTGGCTTCACTGCAGGCCAGCAGGTCGTTCGGTAGTCTTTTTAGAGTATCAAACCAAATGTCAGAGTATTGACATCTATTCGACTTAGTCGTCTGCTCACTGCTCAAATCCCTTTCTCTTGTGATTGCTCTCTCTTTATCCTATCCTAATTTTTAGAATAATTACATTAATTATAGCCTGTCTGAAACGTGATTTAAGACACGTTAAAATACGCGTATTATTATATAAATTGTGCATCTATAAGGACCTAGTATGTAACTAAATTGAAATGTTGTGTTATCCTAATGAATTTTGTCTTACTTGGGGTAGGCCAATCACATATCAATATCATAACTTGATAAAATTTTGCATGAACATTCACTAGGTAGGGTTTAACGTATATTTAAACATCTTATATCACTAAAGCCATATGTTGGCAAACCTACAAACCCCATGGTTTATAGTGTTTATGGATAAATAAAAATACCAAAATTGCTTTGGTAAAGTCGCTGAGTGCAGGCCCTACTGTGAATGGGGTTTAGAAAAATAAACCTATAAACCACTTCATCCTGCAAATTTTGATACAATTGATTTGGAAATAAATTCATAATTTAGATTAATAAGTACTGTACAACGTTAAATTCCACAATTACGTATCCATGAAAGCATAACGGCTACGGCTACCTATACATATTATAATTGCGCTACTGAGTAAATAAAAATCACATAGATTATTATATTATTCGTTTTGAATACATCATTCTTTAGTAGGCCTAATGCAGACACCGAAAGATTGCTATTTACGTAAAGAGTACCAATACTTATCACAGAGTATCAAACCACTCTTGGATTTTAAATTTAACAGTGTTTTGCCAGTGAAAAACTAAGTGAGCAGCTAAGAGTTGACATACACATTTAATAATTTAAACCCTGTTAAACACATTTCTACCTATTTTAATCCCACCGATTGAAAAATAAACCCTAATAATTCGAAACGTCACTCAACGACTATATTCGAGTAAAATATTTGGCAATGAACCATAACCCTTCGTGCTTACACATACTCAAAAAGTATCAGTACATTACCTTATTAGTATCAAACAAAACAAGGCTTTGATTACAAATAAATTTAACTCTGTTTTACCAGCCACAAACTATAGCACACTCTAAGCTCGATTGTAATAATTATATAGATCCTTTGAATATTTCTGCCTATTCACATATTATGCCACCTATTGAATTTAAAATATCTATACTTATTTAATAGGCTAATGTTTTTTTTGTGTTGAAAACCGCTCCTACATTTTTGAACCGATGTTTTTTGTGTTGTTCGATAGGTCTTGGGCTGTAGTTGTTTCCACCAAAAACTGATGAGAATTGGGCGGAAAATAAAGGCACCATCCACCATTGAAATCAAAAAGTTTCCTGATGATATAGCATTTTGATTGAATAAAGCATTTTAAACATCTGTTAATAATCAGCTGTAAATACGTGTAGTTATGGTGATCAAAATTATTCACATATTGGATTGGTCGGATGTAATTTATTTAAAATGAAGAGTAACATTTGTATTGTTTTAAAAAAATTGCTCGATTTCGAGTAACACGTATACTATAGTCCGTTTTTTTAAACCTGATCCTTCGAGGGGAAGATGGTGGAGGGGGTTTGTTTATACTAACTACTATCCTATTGAACGAAACCTTTTGTTTTTTGTTGTTTTTTTCTTCTTTTTTTATTTCACTGTTGCATACCAGCTGGTAATTTTACATCACAACATGATGTGTATCACTTGTACAGTATTATTGGTAGCAGTTATTTTTTTTATCAGTTTACTTTAGAACTGTTACTTTTTAACAATGATTAGGTTTGGCTTAAAAATATAACAGCTGACTAGGAGTTACTGAAAGATATTATAACTTATTAAAAACGTTATTTGAGGAAATCTGATACTCGACACACGTTTGTCACGAGTTAAAATGTTTTGTTTACAGTTTTAATCCCTCCCCTACCCCAATTTTCTTGAGAAGGATCAGGTTTAAAAAAACGGACTATAGTACACCATTAATACCTATCGTAACTCGACGACGATATTTTATGTTGGCAACTCAGCCTGAAAAACAGGTGTTGACCGCCTATCCGCATGCCTGCAAGTAGGCTACTCCGAAGATCAAAATCTGAACAAATCAAATCAAATCAAATAATTCTTTATTCATGAAATAACACACAATGCAGCATTGAAAAAATAACATTAAAAAAAACCTCACTTGGGTCGAAGACCTGTGCGTGGGGTGCACAGGTTATACGTCGTCCCCAATACAATACAACATCCGCCAACCCCTTCTCCGAATCTTCCCCTACCACATTGACAAACATTGTACTCAATGCAAGACTTCAAACCTTGGGGTCGTTGGACCGAGATGTACATGGTTTTATGGCTTTCTGCGAAGAAATTTGAATAAAGCCGCAGTTTTAAAAGGCAGTTTTCTAGTTTTATATATATTGTTCTAGTTCTATTTTTCTGCAGTTTTCATACAATGTTCAGTAAATAGTTTTCTTTCAATTGGTGTGTTTTTTTATAGTCAACTGAATAATAACAATTTGGTATGTCGTATGCATATTATGCAGTTTCTTGCACGAAAAACATTTCCTCATTTTTCATTAGACTGCATGCTCAACAGACATTTTCTGGCCTATTAGTCAGTTGGTGTTGAATTAGTCCGAAAAGGTAGCATTTGTTGTAGCCAACGAGGTTAAATATATAAAAGAGTGCTCAACACATGTTAATTTTTCCCCTGTTGATTTGCGCCATTTTACCCATAATAAACCCCGTTTCTACCCTTGTGATAAAAATTACTATTTATACAGGGCTTTTCAATTTACGTAAAATAACCATATTAATCGTGAAACTCGAATGAGCACAGAAAACCCGCTTTTCGCCATAGTGAAAAAATTACTATTTATACAGGGCTTTTCCCACAGTTTAAATAACAACATACCTTACCTAACATTTATAATTAATTTAGAATGAATTAGTAACAGCGTGGCAGCAAAACATGGGGAACAGGCCACCCGACTGACCATCGGCGCACCTCGACCCTGCCCCTCCGAGGGTCGACGGTAATCCGCTGTGGAATGCCCTGACCATCGGCGCACCTCGACAACTCCCGTGCAACCGTCCGTCGCCACTGGGGAAGCCATGGAAATTTCCCAACGGAAAGAAATATGTACGTGGGGTTATGCGCGAAACGGAGCAACAGGAAGTCATTGGAATGTTTATTTCATCAAAGTAAGTTCTAGCACCAGTTAGATCAATTAACATTATGATTTAATTATATGTCTATACAATGTTTGTCTTTACAGGGTAGACGAAGTTAGGTTACAATCAAAGGTTTATAGTTATGATTATATAAACGTAAAATTCTAAATGTTTGGAATGAGTAAACATATTTTAATTGAGAAACCCCTAGAAGGACCTATGCGACACAATGAGATGCATTTAGGAGAATAACGGTAGATATAACCCTGCTGGACATAGTAGTATTATTATTTATTTAGTTTTTTTATAAAAATTTAAGGATTGTTTCAGTGAAATGACACGTTTTTAGTATTTGGTCTACTAATTTGTGTCACTACAGTAATTTTGCCGAGGGTCACGCCTTGCACAAATAGTGCCGTTCCGATAGTTCTGAGCACCAATAGTTTCGCTCATGAAATTGACAGCAAACGGTGAAAATAGTTCCGCGACAAATATGTCCTACAGTAGGGAGGAGATTAATGATTCCTGTCTGTTCCGCGCTGCGGTGAGGGCGTTCCTTCTTATTACTATTTATTGCGAGACTACATTTGATGGTAACAAGCGCTAGAAACCCAGTGTTGTTACATAATTTTAAATACAAATCAATACAAATAAATTTCTTTAACATAACTATTTGTTCTAAAAATTTCTAATATTTTAATACCAGCTTTGATACAAATTGGTTGCTATTTAACTACTGACGCAAAATAAAACACTTTTTCACTATTTTGAAACATTCCTTAGTGTAAAACAGTGCCATAGGCACTTAATTCTGTAGTTATTTTCCGGTAATATAGTATAACTTTGTTAATTTCATTATTCTGCACAGTCAAATAATGACAATTCAGCAGAACCAAAAGGAACTATGTGATATTAATATTATGTTCTATGGATGTTTCTATATTAGTATTTAAATGTGTCCTAACAAAAACAAATAAACCCTGTAGTGACTGAATGAAAGAGAACGCAAAAGTTTATGTAAAAAATATCCCTGGCAGTCAACAAATTATTTTTAGAGACTGTAGCAACGATTGGGGACAAAACAGCCAAGGGGTTCAAATTTATAGTACTGTATCAGGAATTAACAACATTCACTATGTTTGTTTTTCACACTTCATTAAGTCGAAGAGTATTCGGAATGTTTAAACTGCAAATTATCATGGTTGTTGTTTAGTCAAAATATTTTTTATAAAAATGTCAAAATCTAATCCTTGACTGTTATGGTTTTCTAGAAAATTTTACTTCAATAAAATTACGATTATTGTTTTTCATAATACTAAAACATTAGTTTTGTACTTGAATAAAAATATTAAACGGGCATAGTTTATAGTTAAAAAATTCTTAGGAAAAAACTCGATATTCCAACGAATTTGTTTTATTCATTCGCAAGTTATTTTTTTACTTTTTTATTTTTAGTGAGTAAAATAAATTTAATTACAATAATTATTGAGTTAAATACATATAAATGATATAAAAAACTTATCAAGAATACATATTTAACATTTATTTAGTAGTATTTGACAAATGTAAGCCACCTAAATTGCTGATGTGCTTCTAAACATTGTTCAACTGATGGACTATATTTAAACTGGCCTGTTAAAAACTGGGACGCGAACAATATGTTTGTATCAGTACAGTTCAATATTTATATTTATTTTATGTTTTAATACTATACTGTAATAAAAGCTAAGATGTATTCCCTAAGAATTATTAACGTAAACTAGTTTTTGTTAAATAATTTTTATGTTAATTAAGATTTCTACTTACATACAACAGAAGACATTTTGAGGGAAAAACTGTAACATAATATGTATTTTACTTAATAGGTAGTAAAAAAATAATTGAACTTTTATGAAGTTACGGAACTATTCAGGGTCACGTTCACTACACGACACACAACTGAATGAAGAATGGACCTTCCGGCCCTTCAAGCCCTTTTAAAGTAGAGCCTTCCCCCACCCAGCCCTCAAAACAAAGCAATGGCGGCACTCTAGACGTTTTCGGTGTCGTCCGCCAAGTGGCGGGTAGTGTTGGCTTCACTGCAGGCCAGCAAGTCGTTCGATAGTCTTTTTAGAGTATCGAACCGAATGTCAGAGTATTGATATCTATTCAACTTAGTCGTCTGCTCACTGCTCAAATCACTTACTCGTGTGATTGCTCTCTCTTTATCCCTATCCAATTTTTAGAATAATTACATTAATTATAACCTGTCTGAAACGTGATTTAAGACACGTTAATTTAGAAGATGACTAAGGCATTTGTTGGCAGAAAACTCCTTTTACAGCGTCCCAGAGTTCATGGCTGGCGGAATAAGTTTGTAAATACAAGAATAATATTTTTTCTCTGTAAATAATTTTTTAGCATTAAGAATATTGAGTTTTGTATAAATGACTTGGCTAATGCATGTATTATGTTGATTTAGGCTTAATAAAGACTTTGACTTTGACTTTAGAATACAACGCCGTACACCTGACTTAATATGAACCTTGGGAGGTAAAATGACTTTGTTACCTATGGTAGCTTAGCCTTGTAAATTAACCGTTTATCAACTCATCACAGTGACTGGCTTATCTCTCCGTAAAAGTAACTGTTAATTTATTTGCAAGTATTTTTATTAATTTATCATCCAAGCATATAGTCTATGTTAAGTGAATGTTGATTTAACTTTACCTATTCTCGTCGTGCCTTTGATTAATTTAATTATTTAGGATGAATTGTGCAAAATGCAATACGGAGGTAAAAAACCAAAAGGAACTATTAACGTGTGAAAATTATGGACGTCAGTAGCCCGTGAACTGTGTGCGAGTCTTTACGTCTACAGGACTACAACGACGGGTACCGGTACACCGTGGCACTGTGATGAGTGTAGCTCTAAGCATGGATCTTCTGTGAAATTCAATGACAATGATTCTAGCAGTGTGTTAGAATTGTTAAAATAATGAGAACCAAGATGGCTGTTGATAGGAACACTAATTATAGTTATTTCAAGAAATAAAGTAAGAATATAAATCTCGTGCATAACTCACTAGAAGACGCGAAATAAAAATATATTTCCTGTTGAAAATAAACATAATGTTATAAAGACCGACATTGTTAGTTTAAAACAGCAAAATACGCAGCTTTACCGTCAAGAATAAGAGTTACAAATTCAAATTAATGAAATTGAACAAAATTTATGGATTTGTAATGTGGAGGTACGAGTTCCGGTGTAAAAAGGTGAAAATGTGCACGCAATAATGGAGAAGTTGGCAGAGGTCCTACGAGACATTTGGATTTGTCATCGGTTACCGACACCTAGGGACAAGCGCTACCACCCTGTGATCGTGGAACAATTTACGTCACGAGCAATCCGAGCTCGCTGGTTGGTCGCGGCTAAAACAAAAACAAAAATCACTGCCAAGGACTTTGTCAAAGGTGTCCAGCCAGGATCAATTTTCATTAATGAACAACTGTATATTCATAGCAAAATGATCTTGGGTCAAGGCCTGGGCCTGAAGCAAGCAGGGAGGCTAGCATTCGCTTGGTGTAAGTATGGGAAGCTTTTCGTGAGGACAACGCCGTCATCCCCAGTGGTCCGAGTGTGGAGCTTCGTAGATGTGGAGAACGCAGCGGTCAATAGGGTCGGGCCTTAACTGAGCGAAATGACCTGACTCAGGTAGCCGGGGTGTCCTGAACTGAGCGAAGCACTTCAGGGGACCACCAGAGACGTTCCTTAACTGAGCGAAGGTTAGGTTAGGTTAGGTTAGGTTAGGTTCCCGACAACTCGCATATACCTGGACCGGGCTTCGCTCAGTTAAGGAACATTTTTGGGGACCCTTCGAGGGCTTTCGCTCAGTTAAGGTAATCTTCGCTCAGTTGATGCGAGACCGTCAATAGTGGCGTCGGTGGGGTGGCGACAGCGGCGAGTACATCAGCAAGGCAAAAACTCTGAGAGAATATGGTATAATAACCATAATTAAGCCTACAAAATTGTGGGCATTTTTGTGGTATGAACATGGATAGGTTGTAACTTAAAAAAAAAATCAAGTGTTATATATGAAAATCTTAATTAACATGAATTAAACGTTACAACTTACTTGCATTTTTTTATAAGTGCATTTTTATTTTTATACCAATATATATGTCATCAAATTAAAAAAAATATGGAAAGTTTTGCTCACTGTTTTTTATTAATATTTTACAACATTATTAATTTATTGTTATTTACCCCTGATAAAACTAATGTAAAACCACTACTTATTTATACTTGCGGGTGCGACTCGTGCCAGGCACCGCTGTTGCGTAGGATGCGGTTCACGCTGCTCACATTGGGGATCAACGATCACATAAGACCAATAGATGGACCATACTCATCTTACAAGCATTACAACGAGTGAGGCATGGTTGGCCATCTTCTCGTAGGCAAAAGACGCAAAATTCGCTGAGATTAGCGTAAAAAACTCAGTGTTTCCATTACAAATAACTCGTCATTTAGGCAATTTAGGAGAAAAATTAAGTTTTGAAACTTCGTATGAGTGAAGTCTATAAGTCTTAGACGCTAATTTTTCTATTGAAAAGTTTATTAATTCATGTTTTCTATTTTTCATATTAAAATAAAATTTACATTTCTAAAAGAGTTTTGAAATGTGACATACAAAAGTTGGTAGGCTACTATTTTTTTATTATTTTTTGGTCAGGTAAGTTTAAAACGGCAGATTTTGTAGCAAAAGAGTGAAATTTTCTGATCAATATTTTTTTTGAAAAAAATTAGCTGCTGTGGTTCGGTTGAAAAATCAATTTATATTAGAGACTTTAACGCCACTTTGCAACCGACGCCGCCGTTCCGGCAGTCTCAAATTTCGCCGCGTCTCCCCAGCACCGCGCGGGATACCCTGCCTAATCTGACAGTTTTGACAGCCGGATTGGAATTCACAAAAGCAACGAGCCGTGGTAATGATTTGTTCCTAACTGAGCATGGTACTTATTATAATTTTTATACAACTTGATAACATGATCAATTGTACATATTTTTGTAGTACAGATAATTCTGTACAAGAAAATATACATATGTATAAGAAAATAATAAAAACAATTCTAAAGGCAGTTGAGGGAATGGATGCATGGGTCGAATTTAGAACATTAATCCACCCCTCAGGCCGTATTCTAGCAAAATCTGCAGAGGATACTTAGGACCCTCTCTGTTACTTAACCTTACAAGATAACCCTACCTTATGAATACTCATTTTGTTCATGAAAGAACATAGCATTTAAATAAAATTTAATTAAACTAAACGCTGCTAGTATATCTTTAGCAAAATGCAAACAATAATAATTTTATAAATAATATTGCAATATGTTTTTTTATTAGACTACTAGGGCTCTTACAATATTAAATTCAAACAGATATTAAATCCAGTTTCAAAAATTCTCTTTGTTATTAAAAATCCATCTTTATTGTAGAATAGAATAGAAGTATACCATGTTGGTGCTTGTCTGTTATACTATACATAAGCCAGCTACTTTTTATGTTATTTTTAACTGGGAGAAACGTGCAGTTTTTATACAATGTTCAGTAAATAGTCTTCTTTCAATTGGTGTGTTTTTTTTAAAGTCAACTGAATAATAACAATTTGGTATGTCGTATGCATATTATGCAGTTTCTTGCACGAAAAACATTTCCTCATTTTTCATTAGACTGCATGCTCAACAGACATTTTCTGGCCTATTAGTCAGTTGGTGTTGAATTAGTCCGAAAAGGTGGCATTTGTTGTAGCCAACGAGGTTAAATATATAAAAGAGTGCTCAACACAAGTTAATTTTTCCCCTGTTGATTTACGCCATTTTACCCATAATAAACCCCGTTTTTACCCTTGTGTTAAAAATTACTATTTATACAGGGCTTTTCAATTTACGTAAAATAACCATATTAATCGTGAAACTCGAATGAGCACAGAAAACCCGCTTTTCGCCATAGTGAAAAAATTACTATTTATACAGGGCTTTTCCCACAGTTTAAATAACAACATACCGTACCTAACATTTATAATTAATTTAGAATGAATTAGTAACAGCGTGGCAGCAAAACATGGGGAACAGGCCAACCGACTGACCATCGGCGCACCTCGACCCTGCCCCTCCGAGGGTCGACGGTAATCCGCTGTGAAATGCCCTGACCATCGGCGCACCTCGACAACTCCCGTGCAACCGTCCGTCGACACTGGGGAAGCCATGGAAATTTCTCAACGGAAAGAAATATGTACGTGGGGTTATGCGCGAAACGGAGCAACAGGAAGTCATTGGAATCTTTATTTCATCAAAGTAAGTTCTAGCACCAGTTAGATCAATTAACATTATGATTTAATTATATGTCTATACAATGTTTGTCTTTACAGGGTAGACGAAGTTAGGTTACTATCAAAGGTTTATAGTTATGATTATATAAACGTAAAATTCTAAATGTTTGGAATGAGTAAAAATATTTTAATTGAGAAACCCCTAGAAGGACCTATGCGACACAATGAGATGCATTTAGGAGAATAACGGTAGATATAACCCTGCTGGACATAGTAGTATTATTATTTATTTAGTTTTTTTATAAAAATTTAAGGATTGTTTCAGTGAAATGACATGTTTTTAGTATTTGGTCTACTAATTTGTGTCACTACAGTAATTTTGCCGAGGGTCACGCCTTGCACAAATAGTGCCGTTCCGATAGATCTGAGAACCAATAGTTTCGCTCATGAAATTGACAGCAAACGGTGAAAATAGTTCCGCGACAAATATGTCCTACAGTAGGGAGGAGATTAATGATTCCTGTCTGTTCCGCGCTGCAGTGAGGGCGTTCCTTCTTATTACTATTTATTGCGAGACTACATTTGATGGTAACAAGCGCTAGAAACCCAGTGTTGTTACATAATTTTAAATACAAATCAATACAAATAAATTTCTTTAACATAACTATTTGTTCTAAAAATTTCTAATATTTTAATACCAGCTTTGATATAAATTGGTTGCTATTTAACTACTGACACAAAATAAAACACTTTTTCACTATTTTGAAACATTCCTTAGTGTAAAACAGTGCCATAGGCACTTAATTCTGTAGTTATTTTCCGGTAATATAGTATAACTTTGTTAATTTCATTATTTTGCACAGTCAAATAATGACAATTCAGCAGAACCAAAAGGAACTATGTGATATTAATATTATGTCCTATGGATGTTTCTATATTAGTATTTAAATGTGTCCTAACAAAAACAAATAAACCCTGTAGTGACTGAATGAAAGAGAACGCAAAAGTTTATGTAAAAAATATCCCTGGCACTCAACAAATTATTTTTTAGAGACTGTAGCAACGATTGGGGGCGAAACAGCCAAGGGGTTCAAATTTATAGTATTGTATCAGGAATTAACAACATTCACTATGTTTGTTTTTCACACTTCATTAAGTCGAAGAGTATTCGGAATGTTTTAACTGCAAATTATCATGGTTGTTGTTTAGTCAAAATATTTAAAAAAAAAAAAAATGTCAAAATCTAATCCTTGACTGTTATGGTTTTCTAGAAAATTTTACTTTTATAAAATTACGATTATTGTTTTTCATAATACTAAAACATTAGTTTTGTACTTGAATAAAAATATTAAACGGGCATAGTTTATAGTTAAAAAATTCTTAGGAAAAAACTCGATATTCCAACGAATTTGTTTTATTCATTCGCAAGTTATTTTTTTACTTTTTTATTTTTAGTGAGTAAAATAAATTTAATTACAATAATTATTGAGTTAAATACATATAAATGATATAAAAAACTTATCAAGAATACATATTTAACATTTATTTAGTAGTATTTGACAAATGTAAGCCACCTAAATTGCTGATGTGCTTCTAAACATTGTTCAACTGATGGACTATATTTAAACTGGCCTGTTAAAAACTGGGACGCGAACAATATGTTTGTATCAGTACAGTTCAATATTTATATTTATTTTATGTTTTAATACTATACTGTAATAAAAGCTAAGATGTATTCCCTAAGAATTATTAACGTAAACTAGTTTTTGTTAAATAATTTTTATGTTAATTAAGATTTCTACTTACATACAACAGAAGACATTTTGAGGGAAAAACTGTAACATAATATGTATTTTACTTAATAGGTAGTAAAAAAATAATTGAACTTTTATGAAGTTACGGAACTATTCAGGGTCACGTTCACTACACGACACACAACTGAATGAAGAATGGACCTTCCGGCCCTTCAAGCCCTTTTAAAGTAGAGCCTTCCCCCACCCAGCCCTCAAAACAAAGCAATGGCGGCACTCTAGACGTTTTCGGTGTCGTCCGCCAAGTGGCGGGTAGTGTTGGCTTCACTGCAGGCCAGCAAGTCGTTCGATAGTCTTTTTAGAGTATCGAACCGAATGTCAGAGTATTGATATCTATTCAACTTAGTCGTCTGCTCACTGCTCAAATCACTTACTCGTGTGATTGCTCTCTCTTTATCCCTATCCAATTTTTAGAATAATTACATTAATTATAACCTGTCTGAAACGTGATTTAAGACACGTTAATTTAGAAGATGACTAAGGCATTTGTTGGCAGAAAACTCCTTTTACAGCGTCCCAGAGTTCATGGCTGGCGGAATAAGTTTGTAAATACAAGAATAATATTTTTTCTCTGTAAATAATTTTTTAGCATTAAGAATATTGAGTTTTGTATAAATGACTTGGCTAATGCATGTATTATGTTGATTTAGGCTTAATAAAGACTTTGACTTTGACTTTAGAATACAACGCCGTACACCTGACTTAATATGAACCTTGGGAGGTAAAATGACTTTGTTACCTATGGTAGCTTAGCCTTGTAAATTAACCGTTTATCAACTCATCACAGTGACTGGCTTATCTCTCCGTAAAAGTAACTGTTAATTTATTTGCAAGTATTTGTTATTAATTTATCATCCAAGCATATAGTCTATGTTAAGTGAATGTTGATTTAACTTTACCTATTCTCGTCGTGCCTTTGATTAATTTAATTATTTAGGATGAATTGTGCAAAATGCAATTCGGAGGTAAAAAACCAAAAGGAACTATTAACGTGTCAAAATTATGGACGTCAGTAGCCCGTGAACTGTGTGCGAGTCTTTACGTCTACAGGACTACAACGACGGGTACCGGTACACCGTGGGGGATATGTCGAGGTGCGCCGATGGTCAGGGCATTCCACAGCGGATTACCGTCGACCATCGGAGGGGCAGGGTCGAGGTGCGCCGATAGCCAGTCGGGTGGCCTGTTCTCCATGTTTTGCTGCCACGCTGTTACAAATTCATTCCAAATTAAATATAAATGTTAGGTATGGTATGTTGTTATTTAAACTGTTGGAAAAGCCCTGTAAATAAATAGAAATGTTTATCACTATGGCGAAAAGCGGGTTTATATTGGGTAAAATGGCGCAAATCAACAGGGGACAAAAATAACATGTGTTGTTAGGTTAGGTTAGGTTGGGTTATTTTTTTCTTATATAGTTGACTGTAAATATTGATATTGATAAACAGTCAAGGTAATATTTTAACATGACCAAAAAACTGCACGTGCATACGACATATTAAATTATTGATATTCTTCGGTTGACTTTAAATATTGATATAGTATTGGTAAACAGTAAATGTAGCCTAATAATATTTAACACGAACAAGCAACGAATTGAAGGCAAATCTCAAACTAACCATCGGCGCACCTCGACCCTGCCTCCCGAGAGACCCAAACCAACCATCGGCGCACCTCGACCCTGTTTTTTATGATCCTGACTGACCATCGGCGCACCTCGACCCTGCCCACACCGTGGCACTGTGATGAGTGTAGCTCTAAGCATGGATCTTCTGTGAAATTTAATGACAATGATTCTAGCAGTGTGTTAGAATTGTTAAAATAATGAGAACCAAGATGGCTGTTGATAGGAACACTAATTATAGTTATTTCAAGAAATAAAGTAAGAATATAAATCTCGTGCATAACTCACTAGAAGACGAAAAATAAAAATATATTTCCTGTTGAAAATAAACATAATGTTATAAAGACCGACATTGTTAGTTTAAAACAGCAAAATATGCAGCTTTACCGTCAAGAATAAGAGTTACAAATTCAAATTAATGAAATTGAACAAAATTCATGGATTTGTAATGTGGAGGTACGAGTTCCGGTGTAAAAAGGTGATAAGTTGACTTCTCCGGCGCAATAATGGAGAAGTTGGCAGAGGTCCTACGAGACATTTGGATTTGTCATCGGTTACCGACACCTAGGGACAAGCGCTACCACCCTGTGATCGTGGAACAATTTACGTCACGAGCAATCCGAGCTCGCTGTATGGGAAGCTTTTCGTGAGGACAACGCCGTCATCCCCAGTGGTCCAAGTGTGGAGCTTCGTAGATGTGGAGAACGCAGAGGTCAATAGGGTCGGGCCTTAACTGAGCGAAATGACCTGACTCAGGTAGCCGGGGTGTCCTGAACTGAGCGAAGCACTTCAGGGGACCACCAGAGACGTTCCTTAACTGAGCGAAGGTTAGGTTAGGTTAGGATAGGTTAGGTTAGGTTAGGTTAGGTTCCCGACAACTCGCATATACCTGGACTGGGCTTCGCTCAGTTAAGGAACATTTTTGGGGACCCTTCGAGGGCTTTCGCTCAGTTAAGGTAATCTTCGCTCAGTTGATGCGAGACCGTCAATAGTGGCGTCGGTGGGGTGGCGACAGCGGCGCGTACATCAGCAAGGCAAAAACTCTGAGAGAATATGGTATAATAACCATAATTAAGCCTACAAAATTGTGGGCATTTTTTTGGTATGAACATGGATAGGTTGTAACTTAAAAAAAAATCAAGTGTTATATATGAAAATCTTAATTAACATGAATTAAACGTTACATCTTACTTGCATTTTTTTATAAGTGCATTTTTATTTTTATACCAATATATATGTAATCAAATTAAAAAAAAAAGATGGAAAGTTTTGCTCACTGTTTTTTATTAATATTTTACAACATTATTAATTTATTGTTATTTACCCCTGATAAAACTAATGTAAAACCACTACTTATTTATACTTGCGGGTGCGACTCGTGCCAGGCACCGCTGTTGCGTAGGATCCGGTTCACGCTGCTCAAATTGGGGATCAACGATCACATAAGACCAATAGATGGACCATACTCATCTTACAAGCATTACAACGAGCGAGGCATGGTTGGCCATCTTCTCGTACGCAAAAGACGCAAAATTCGCTGAGATTAATTAGCGTAGAAAACTCAGTGTTTCGCTTACAAATAACTCGTCATTTAGGCAATTTAGGAGAAAAATTAAGTTTTGAAACTTTGTATGAGTGAAGTCTATAAGTCTTAGACACAAATTTTTCTATTGAAAAGTTTAATAATTCATGTTTTCTATTTTTAATATTAAAATAAAATTTACATTTCTAAAAGAGTTTTGAAATGTGACATACAAAAGTTGGTAGGCTACTATTTTTTTATTATTTCTTGGTCAGGTAAGTTTAAAACGGCAGATTTTGTAGCAAAAGAGTGAAATTTTCTGATCAATATTTTTTTTTTGAAAAAAAATTAGCTGCTGTGGTTCGGTTAAAAAATCTATTTATATTAGAGACTTTAACGCCACTTTGCAACCGACGCCGCCGTTCCGGCAGTCTCAAATTGCGCCGCGTCTCCCCAGCGCCGCGCGGGATACCCTGCCTAATCTGACAGTTTTGACAGCCGGATTGGAATTCACAAAAGCAACGAACCGTGGTGATGATTTGTTCCTAACTGAGCATGGTACTTATTATAATTTTTATACAACTTGATAACGTGATCAGTTGTACATATTTTTGTAGTACAGATAATTCTGTACAAGAAAATATACATATGTATAAGAAAATAATAAAAACAATTCTAAAGGCAGTTGAGGGAATGGATGCATGGGTCGAATTTAGAACATTAATCCACCCCTCAGGCCGTATTCTAGCAAAATCTGCAGAGGTTACTTAGGACCCTCTCTGTGACTTAACCTTACAAGATAACCCTACCTTATAAATACTCATTTTGTTCATGAAAGAACATAGCATTTAAATAAAATTTAATTAAACTAAACGCTGCTAGTATATCTTTAGCAAAATGCAAACAATAATAATTTTATAAATAATATTGCAATATGTTTTTTTATTAGACTACTAGGGCTCTTCCAATATTAAATTCAAACGCAATCGTATTCATAATAAACTGTATTTAATTTATTTTTGCTAATAATTTTGCAAAAAAATTCCAGAAAAACGCAACAAAATGTTCAACAAAGACATTTATGTTTCTTCTATGATATTCAAACCCCCAAGGGTAGGCTAATAGCGGTTCATAAACACATTTTGCAAAACCGAATTTGAGTTTCTATTTCTTATAGAGTAACCAACTTTCCCAAAGTGTGGGAATGGTGTCCAGAATGTTCATATCGATAACTTTATTGGCGCTCGTCCACTTCCTGTCCAAGATGTTTTCCAAAAACAGGGAATCCCGATGAGCTCGTCGCCGCCACACGGCCTGGACCCATAAATTTGTCAAAACTTTCAAAACAAAACACAAAGGGGCTGAGCGAGGGAAGCTTCAGGAGTCGGGGCCCCTTCGGCGACAAAGCGGGAGTCCCGGGCTGTCCAAACTATGAGCGCCTATTTAACCAACATCACGACGACGGCGAGTTGATTATTGCTGCATTAGAAGATGCCCATAAGTGAAATTGGCCTACAGACGTGTCAGTCAATATTCGAAGCGATGAGCGATATGGAGAAAAAAAACTTGTAATTTTTTGTTAAGTTTAATTTTGTTATGCATCAATTTGCAATTACAGTGTAAATGTACATGATACACTGTACATTTTACCAACTACCATGGTTGTCCAACTACCATTTACCATTGTATGCATTGTCCATTGTACCATTGTACAATGGTACCATTATACCATTGTATGAATTGTTGTATGCATTGTCCATTTTACTACCTACCATTACTATGTTTGTCAGCTTGTCATTTTGTCCCGATCAAAAGAGAATTAATTACTGAGTTATATCGCCATAACAATAGCATTATCTTACAGCAGAAATGTTTCATTTTCACGTTGTTGAGCCTAAAAGACTCCTAGCTACATTTAAAACCAAATATATACAATTTTCAAAAATTAAACATGACAATCTTTATATCTATTGTCGGTTAACGGCAATGGCATTATTTATTTAACTGAGAAATACAGGCGTTTTTCGAATTTACTCTTTGGTATGGGCCTGATAACGACCGGTCTGACTGGTTGAAATCAATTATTCCCATTATGGAATACTTTTTAGTGTATATACTAATGAGTTTTTGCACATACAGTAAATCAATACGTTAAATGCTATTTAAAAGAATGGTAATGGTGTTTAGTGTTTACCGTAAGATTAATCGTATGTTGCGAAAACTCTCTCTCTACTGTCATGTACTACTGTGATAAGACAAATCCCCATCGTTTAAGTTTTTATGATAAAATTCCAAGTTACATAGTTGTAAAATGTATCCAAAACTTACCAAAAAATATAATAATAGAATAAAATAAGAAGAGTTTTTAGCAAAAGCTGGAAAGAGTATATTATTTCAGACCCCTTAATTCAAAGGAAGAGTATTTTGACAAAGAAGATTAAATTATGCCACAAGTAGAATGAAAATGAGTAGAATAAAATTAAACAAGAATAATCGGTCTAATGTGAAATTACTATTGTGTTTTTATGTTACCTTATCTTATGTATCAGCTCCAGGTTGATTAACCAAGCCTTGCTCGTTGGTTTTTTAAATAGTGTCATGGTAATAAAAAGCTATTAAATTTCAACCTTCCATCTTCAACAATACCTCTTCACAGTTAACAGCTGATTCAAAAAGACTGCTTAGCGTGAATGTTCTATTATTTTCGTATAACTAGGATATTATGTAGAAATGTTCACAGGAAAGGGCTACTTTAGTATATATTATAATTACAAATAACAAACATAAGTACCCTAACCATAAGTAACCACAACAACTACTCCAACAGGGAATTCATACAATTAGACTTTAATTAATCTATTATTAATTTACATTTAGTTATCTCCATATTGATTAACCGAGCCTTGCTCGTTGGTTTTTTATATAGTGTCATGTTAATAATAAGCTATTAAATTTCAACCTTCCATCTTCAAACTATACCTCTTCACAGTTAACAGCTGATCCAAAAAGACTCCTTAACATGAATGTTCTATTATTTTCGTATACCTAGGGGATTATACAGAAAGGGAAAGCAGAGACAGCAATTTGCTGGCTGCAAGTACTTGCCAGTTGCACTTACCGCTGAATTAAGTTGTCTATAGGGTTACTTTAGTCTTTAATCTCGGAAAACAGACGGTAAGTGACGAAAAGGACAGTATGCTTGCAACCAACTTGCCTTCTCTACTTTTCCAGCCTACAAGAGCCTTTTCGTTGCCAAAATAGCAACCCAGGAAACCAAAGTTAAAAGTTACGATTATTAACTTAATTTAAACCAAATTCGATTTTTTCTGGGGCTGAGGATGTTTCTAAACTTATTGGTCTTAACTTATTGGACGAAAAAAACACCTTTAAAAACATAAATTGTATGCATGTGTTTTAAATAAATATGCATTTACGGTATAGCCTAAGTACAAGAAGTGTGTTTTATTTCAATGTGCTGTCCTCGTTTCAGCATTTTTAGGTGATAAGGCGCAAAAACTTTACCACTAGGCCTAATACAGTAATTGACTTAAAACTATAAAAATCCAAAATTTATTTAACATTACTGGTATGTAAACTAAAACATTATTACAGCACGTTTTAACAGCAAGTCTTAACGACATTTGATTTGATTTAAATTTACTTCCAACGAATATGAAATAAAATATGGCTCCACTACTTAAAAAATAAAGAGCGATTTTATTAACAGGACATTTTTATGTAAATATATATTTAAAACATTTCCACGTTGAATTTACAGAACAATTGTTTTTTTCTTTGTTCAAGCTATTAACTCTAAACAAAATAACAAAAAGAAATACCCACCGTTGAAGCAGACCTTCTTACTTCAATTAGTATACTTCAAAACTACAAATTTCCAAATTAGTAATATTAATTTTAACCAGATGAACCTGTTACGTACCTGCTTATGATTAAATGCCATTTCAAAAAATATAACTTTTGGGAAATGTCAATTTTTTTTAATCCGTTCAGAGATAGTTGCGTTTCCCTTAATGCATTGCTGCAAATTCTACCCAGAAATACACAACTTTCATGAATATATTCATAAAAAATTCCCTTCAAAAACCAAATATTGGAAACTTATAAGTTCTTATTAGTATTCCTAAGAGTACAACATGCCGATGCCGGAGAGATTCCTGTTTGATACACAATAGTTCTCAATAATGCTATTTTTTAAATCAATACTAGAAATGAAATATTTACCTTAAAAATTACATCGGCTTGTCAATGTACTTATATAATTTGTTTACAAGAGATTATTGTGATGTTAAAACGAAAATAAAATACGACTAAAATCTCTACAGAATTGGACATTATAAAACATTTAGGTACTTGTATGTTGTACACAAGCCAGCTACTTTTTTATGTTATTTTGAACTGATGTCTTAAAAAAAACGCATCAATTAAAAGAAGACTATTTACTGAACATTGTATGAAAACTGCACGTTTCTCCCAGTTAAAAATAACATAAAAAGTAACTGGCCTATGTATAGTATAACAGAGAAGTACCAACAAGGTATACTTATATTCTATTCTACGATAAAGATGAATTTTTAAATAACGACGAGAATTTATGAAAATGGATTCTATTTATATAAGGAATCCGGCATTACGAATTTTCAGATAATGTTTGAAATAATAAACTTTTGGCAGTGTACGTAAAAAAAATCAGTCCACATTAGAACTTATCGGATAATTGTAAATGTGAAGTGTACCACATTCTAAAAAAACATGTAACTTTGCAAAACACTCAATTTGTGTTTGTAAGACGACTTTGGGATCGAGAATATCTAATGTCCTTGAAATCTTGAAGGGGATGGAAACTTGCGGGGGTTGGCGGCGGCTTGGCACAAGGCCATAAATCTAATAGGTTGGACAAAGACGATAAGCAAAGGGGCTTCTGAGCAGGGCTACCAACATAACAAGTCTCATCACATCAACCGCGGTCCCTCACTCAGGCCTACCAACCTTCTGATTTTTTGCGGCTTGATGAGGGATACCAACGTAACAACAACTAAAAGTGAAATAAAATAACGAGACTAACGTAAGAAATGTATTGTTATCACACACGTTTATCCGCCTCAGGACTGGGGAAACTGTTGTGATGTAATAGTCATTAATTTTCATTACTTTTATATAGGCTATCATTTAATAACCGACATTTCTTTTAATTTTTTCTCCACACCTACTGGTCCGGCTTGCCTAAATTTATTATTCATAGGATTCTTTACCTTTTAATTTTCATAGTCTGGTAGGTAATTTTCCGGACACTCTAACGCTTAGCTGCTAGAAAAAACCTAAACATGAGTAAGATAGGCATTGGTCTAAGTCCGTTCTTTGCTGCCCACTCAACAATTCTGGCAATGTCATCGTTGATTTTAGTCACAGCCTCATTCAACTTGCTTACTGACTTTGAAATTACCATAAATCTATAGATCATCATCGTAAGAATGAAACTTGGCATAGCTCAAGTAGCTAAGATTACAGGCATACGTTCCAAATGCACTTTGGCCGGTTACATTAGTAGCACTAGGTTAACCTAAGTACTACTGATGAAACCGGCCCAAAGTGCAGTTGAAACGTTTTGTTACAAAAATAAAATGTGTCAAAAAATACAAAAAAAGTGTTTTTATTAATTGTAATAAATGACATATGAAAGTTTAAGGAAAAGATTAGATTCCGGTTTTACTTTTATTTATATATGTTTCCCGCCTCTATTTCCATCGGCTGGTTTGATTCATGTGGTAAAAAATCTTAGTTGATATAGCGTTAACGATTATCAAAGACAAATCAACATACCGGCTGTCCACCAAGTCTTGACCTCATTCAAGAGCTTTGTTGTACGGATGGAACGGACACCATTCTAGCCCATCAATGTGTATACTGTACTATGTAGTATTCATCGATGTTCTAGCCACAAGCATCTTACATTTGTTGTTTTTAAGTTAAGAGGGCGTTGGAGTCAATCCAAATTCCGCCTTTCCCCTATAAGAGCAATGTTAAACGGGATGTCAAATAACTCTTTTATTTATAACCAGAAAATAATGGTTTATAGCTCTAATCAAAGGGTTCATCAAGGTAGATTTGGTTTGCGAGAGGGATTTTTTATAAAAATTATTGTTTTTGACTAACTTGAAATAACATAGCAAGTTTTTTACTACTTTTAAAACATTTTCTACAGAATTTTGTAAATTACTTACAAAGAATCGATCTCGCAAAAGGAACGGAGAATTTAATTGTGATTCAAACGCTATTTATTCTGAAACAATCGGACAAAAAATAAAGAAATTATATGTCAAATGCCGGGGACAAGTTTAGCATTGCTCTTATGGGAAATAAATCCAACATGGCGACACTCCAACGCCCTCTTAAGTAATCTAGTTTTTTCTCTTTAATCTCTAAAAACCTAAACTAAGCTTTTGATGTTCTATTATTTTTGTATACCTAGGATATTATGTAGAAATGTTCACAGGAAAGGGCTACTTTAGTATATATTATAATTATAAATAACAACCATAAGTACCCTAAACATAAGTATCCACAACAACTAGTCCAATAGGGAATTCATACAATTAGACTTTAATTAATCTATTATTAATTTACCTTTTGTTATCTCCATGTTAAAATTACTTTTTGTTACCGAGCCTTGCTCGTTGGTTTTTGATATAGTGTCATGTTAATAAAAAGGTATTAAATTTTAACCTTCCATCTTCAACTATACCTCTTCACCAAATTCGATTTTTTCTGGGGCTGAGGATGTTTCTAAACTTATTTTTGGACGAAAAACACCCTTAAAAACATAAATTGTATGCATGTGTTTTAAATAAATAAATATGCATTTACGGTATAGCCCAAGTATAAGAAGTGTGTTTTAATTCAATGTTCTCGTTTCAGCATTTTTAGGTGACGAGGCGCAAAAGGGCTACCACTAGGCCTATAGTTAGTTATCTTGATGTTGTAAATCTAGGTTAAGTATCACTGTGATCATGACTTTATAGTACGAAACATGTCAGTGTAAATAAAAATGTTAAATTTAGGGTACTTATGGTTGTTATTTATAATTATATTATACCTAGGGGATTCTATAGACGGGGAATGTAGAGACAGCATGTTGCTAGCTGCAAGTACTTGCCAGTTGCACTTACCGCAAACTTAAATTGTCTATAGAGTTACTTTCCTCCTTAATTTTGGAAAACAGACATCAGCTCCATGTTGATTAACCGAGCCTTGCTCGTTGGTTTTTTATATAGTGTCATGTTAATAAAAAGCTATTAAATTTCAACCTTCTATCTTCAACTATACCTCTTCACAGTTAACAGCTAATTCAAAAAGGCTGCTTAACATGAATGTTCTATTATTTTCGTATACCTAGGGGATTATACAGACGGGGAAAGTAGAGACAGCAAGTTGCTGGCTGCAAGTACTTGCCAGTTGCACTTACCGCTGAATTAAGTTGTCTATAGGGTTACTTTCCTCTTTAATCTCGGAAAACAGACGGTAAGTGACGAAATGAACAGTATACTTGCAACCAACTTGCCTTCTCTACTTTTCCAGTTTACAAGAGCCTTTTCGTTGCCAAAATAGCAACCTAGGAAACCAGTGTTAAAAATTACGATTATTAAACTTAATTTAAACCAAATTCGATTTTTTCTGGGGCTGAGGATGTTTCTAAACTTATTGTTGGACGAAAAAAACACCCTTAAAAACATAAATTGTATGCATGTGTTTTAAATAAATAAATATGCATTTACGGTATAGCCCAAGTATAAGAAGTGTGTTTTATTTCAATGTGCTGTTCTCGTTTCAGCATTTTTAGGTGATGAGGCGCAAAAGGGCTACCACTAGGCCTAATACAATAATTGACTTAAAACTATAAGAATCCAAAATTTATTTAAAATTACTGGTATGTAAACTAAAACATTATTACTGCAAGTTTTAACAGCAAGTCTTAACGACATTTGATTTGATTTAAATTTACTTCCAACGAATATGAATTCAAATATGGCTCCAGTACTTAAAAAATAAAGAGCAATTTTATTAACAGGACGTTTTTATGTAAATATATATTTAAAACATTTCCACGTTGAATTTACAGAACAATGGTTTTTTTTCTTTGTTCAAGCTATTAACTCTAAACAAAATAACAAAAAGAAATACCCACCGTTGAAGCATACCTTCTTACTTCAATTAGTAGGGCCTATACTTCAAAACTACGAATTTCCAAATTAGTAATATTAATATTATCCAGATGAACCTGTTAGGTACATGCTTATGATTAAATGCCATTTCAAAATATATAACTTTTGGAAAATGTCTTTTTTTTTTTTTAATCTGTCCAGAGATAGTTGCGTTTCCCTTAATGCATTGTTGCAAATTCTACCCAGAAATACACAACTTTCATGAATATATTCATAAAAAATTAATTCCCTTAAAAAACCAAATATTGGAAACTTATAAGTTCTTATTAGTATTCCTAAGAGTACAACATGCCGATGACGGAGAGATTCCTGTTTGATACACAATAGTTCTCAATAATGCTATTTTTAAAATCAATACTAGAAATGAAATAATTACCTTAAAAATTACATCGGATTGTCAATGTACTTATATAATTTGTTTACAAGAGATTATTGTGATGTTAAAACGAAAATAAAATAATACTAAAATCTCTACAGAATTGGACATTATAAAACATTTATGTACTTGTATGTTGTACACAAGCCAGCTACTTTTTTATGTTATTTTGAACTGATGTCTTAAAAAAACACATCAATTAAAAGAAGACTATTTACTGAACATTGTATGAAAACTGCAAGTTTCTCCCAGTTAAATATAACATACATTTTGAACAAACTACATTTTACATTTTGAACACGTCAATGGTTATACATATTTAAAGTTTCACTTTACTTAAATCATATTCATCATATATAAAATTATTTTAATTACGGTACAAAAAAAATAATTAAGAAATATTAAACGAACTATAATTAATATTTTAAGCTACTGCCTTTTCAACACTATAAAAACATTTAAGTATAAAACGAGATTTTAATTTTCTTTTAAAAACAGATACCCTGTTTTCATCACGAATTTCGGATGGGAGGCTATTAAATAATTTGACACAAGTGTGGTATGGACCCTTCTCAAATCTAGCAGAAGAGTGCTCCAACACTGTCAGCAGGTCTCTTGACCTTTGTTGTACCAAGAGCTTATTGCATGTTTTAAAGTATAACTAGAATGAAATTATATGAAATCTTTCTTCACTGCATGCATTTTTATAAATTAACCCTCCAAATTCATCATCTTGTATGAACCGAATCTCATTAATTGAATGTGTATCGCGAATAAAGCTGATAATACAGTATCTGGTTTCTCTAAATATGAACAGTAATTGGGGTATTTCCTCAAGAATTTCATTTTGCCAATCAAATTATTTGAAGCTCAAAATTTTCTATATTTAACATTCACTAACAATATTTTATCGTTCAGGTTTTTTATGCCGCGCGTCCACACTGGCCGAACATTCATGGTGAACTTCTTCGAAAAAAACAAAAATCAACAAACATTCCATCCTAACGAACAATTACCGGCCATATGATTTATATTCTTAAGGGTTAGCAACGAACAAACAAAAGTTCAGAAGAACTTTGTTTGGCGAACATATTCGGCCAGTGCGGACGCGGCTTCGTGTAATAAAAAAAAATTACGTTTTAGTGTAGTTCAAGTTTTTGTGTAGTTCAAGAAAACCGATCCTCTATATTAAAAAAATAACTGTCGATTAAGGGAGTAACGGTAACCAACGAATAAAAAAGTTACCAAATTAGTAGAACACAGGGGCGGATCGCCCATTTCATTGATCTCGATAAATTCTCTGATAGTTACACAGTTGATTAATCATTCATCTAACTTATTAATTCAATAAGGATTCGTCTGTTACATCCTTTTCTCCCTCGACTTAGGTACTTAACTTTTTTAAGATTGACGAGTATTTTTTATTTTAAAATACAAAACTAACATAATTTTTAAATAGCGAAATAAAAATAATTTTCATGAGCAAAAAGTAACACAGTATTATAGGATTGTGAATTTACTTCAAACATTTTAATTAAATAAGTTTTGTAATCAAGGTAATCTGCTTAAGGGTAAAACTATTTTTATCAGTAAGATTTGTTTATCTGGTAGCCTATGTAAAATGAACATAATTTTATTTTACATGAAAAGGTAAATTTGTTATATTTGTGAGTTGTGAGTTTAAAGCTCCACAGCATTGGACATTATAAAACATTTACGTACTTGTCTGTTATACATAAAGCCAGCTACTTTTTTATGTTATTTTGAACAGCGGTCTTAAGAAAACACCTCGATTGAAAGAAGACTATTTACTGAACATTGTATGAAAATTGCACGTTTCTCCCAGTTAAAAATAGCATAAAAAGTAGCTCGCTTATGTATAACAGACAAGTACCAACATTAAATACCTCTAGTATATTTTAAAATAACGATGATCAATTTTTTTCAATAACGACGAAAATTTATGAAACTAGATTCTATATATGAAAAACTCTGCATTTACAGTTTTTCAACTGATGTTTGAAATAATAAACTTTATGGCAGCGTTCATAAAAAATCAGTTAACAATAGAACTTGTCCGATACTTAAAAATTTGGTTGTACCACATTCTAAAAAAAACATTGTAACTTCGCAAAACACTCGATTTGTGTTCTACTTTGGCAGTAATGGGTGGTATGTGTTTGTAAGACGACTTAGGGCTCTAGACTATGTAAATTCCTTGAAAACTTCGAAACCAAGGGTTGTGGCCAAGAAGATGGAAACTCTTGGTTGGCGGCGCAGCGGCTTGGCACAAGGCCATAAATCTAACAGGTTGGACAAAGACGATCAGCGGAGGGGCTTCTGAGCAGGGCTACCAACATAACGAGTGTCATCAACAGCGGTCTCTCTCTCTCAGGCCTACCAACCTTCTGATTTTTAGCGCCTAGATCAGGGATGACAACGTAACATCAACTAAAAGTGAAATAAAACGATTTAAACTAAAAAAAATTAATCGTTAACACACACGTGTGTCCGACTCAGGACTGGGGAAAACTGTTGTGTAATAGACATTAATTTTCATTACTTTTATTTAGGCTATCATTTAATAACCGACATTTCTTTAAATTTTATTTTTCTCCGTAGCCTACTGGCCAAGCTTGCAAGAATTTCTTATTTATAGGATTTTTTACCTTTTAATTTTCATAGTCTGCACAGTAGTTTTCCGGACACTCTAACATTTTACTGGTAGAAAAAACACCGAAGAATGATTAAGACAAGCATAAGTTTATGGTATTGTTATCAAAATCGTATTTGTGCGTGTCTAAACTAAATTACTTTTACTAGTTTCACTGGCTTAATACCTTATACCTTCATTATCTTTTTGTGAAATGGCGACCTCACTAAATAGATAGTTTAGGCCAAGTACGAATGATAGATGAGTGTAGGATAGGATGATTGTGGTGCGATCTTGTAGCCTTGTTACTGACTTAAGGCTGACATTCTCCTTTGACAGGACTGTTAATTAATAGCCAAACAACCAATGGTATCTAGGAACCTAAATTTTAACGGGGGTTCCTAACCACAATTTCGACCTCATATATATGTATTGGTATGTACGCCTAATTATGAGGATGGTCTTTATGGATGAACTAGTATTCACTAGTGCGGACGTTAATCCCCACCAGGGCACCAGGGAATATCGCATCCACAAGCCATCGCTAAGTAAATGAAAAATAAAAAAATTCAATAAAAATGCTTCTTTATCGAGGTGAAAATGAGTCAACATGATCCTCTCTTACAGTTTACCTCTAAAACAAAATAATATTAATTAAAATAATATTATATAATGTACCTACTTTAAAGCAAAAATGAAAGAACAAAGTTTAACATGGCACACCTTTAACTTGCTTTAAATAATTATGATACAAATAAATAAAAAATATAAAAATAAATCAAATTTTCTTAACATTCATTCTACATGCACACCATGCAACTACTCTTAGAGCACGCCACCCCGCCAATAAGCAACGGCCATATACGGTTGAGGTAATACTCCTTCAGCGCCACCGTCAGCCGGAATAGGGATTCTATGGGTCATAGGGTAAGCAGTTCGAACTCCAGAGACGACAAGCTTTGACTATGAAATATTTGTTGAAAACAGTCCACAAATTCACTATTACAGGGCATTAGAATAGAACATTATGTGTTCGTTGCAAGAAGGGAATAAACATCAATATGTTTTATCAAGTTGTATAGTTAAAAAAGTGCAAATAAATTCAATAAAATGCCTACGATTAGTAAGAAACTATTTCATGTAGCCCATTTTGTACAACGATGTAATTGACACTTTAAAATTATTATCACTTTCTGGAATAAAGTAATATAGAAATTTAAAATCAATAGCCACGTAAATCCACGTAAACCTGTTCACAGTGTGGAGTATTTTTAGAGCAACGCCATCACACAAAAATGTTGGTAATTATTTTTGTTGATTATCGTTTCAGTAACTCTATTTTTCCTCGAAATGCGATTCTTTGGAGTCTTATCTGGGAAAAATTGTTGACAAAACCACAGACCATGATATTATTGTGTTGCGCGTGTGAGGCCCGTTTTTTGTGACCATAAGCGAACACGTGCCATTATCAGCACCACCTGCCTTCCAATTTCTTACCCTCTGCCGAGGGCACATGAAGGCGAGACTCGCAGGTAATAACAAAAGTATCATTAACCTGTGATTATAGCATTTTACATCGTTCACTAATTAAAACATGGTATTATTTCCAAGGCAATTGAAGTAAAGTTTTTTAACAAAATTTAAGTGTTTAAGTATATAAGAAAAAACTTCTTTCCCACAGATGCGGGTGCGCCTTATTACCTAAAAATGCTAAAATTCGAACACCGCACGTCGAAATAAAACACACTTCTTAATATACCGTAAATGCACATTTTTATTTTTTTAAACACCTTCACACAGTTGTATGTTTTTAAAGAGTGATACTTAGTGTTCGTCTCTCTATCTATCCTCTTGATTCTATAAGGGTTAAATCTGTTACATCCGTTTTTTCTCTTGACCTACTCAGCCGATTTATTAGATTATGGAGTCATTTTAAAGTATATGATCTAGTGTGCGAATGGTGATTGAAAAGGTCATTTCGTTTCGGGCATCGCTTTAAGAACTCATAGATTTAAAAAAAATTTGAATTACCACCGTAAAACAATATATGTATATATAAAAAATGATACGGAAAATGATAAGAATGGTGACCAGTGGTGAAGCCTGGGAGAAGCTGAGGGAACTACGTGCACTGGCAAGACGCGAGCGCTCCAGCGGCAACTAGGAAAACCTGGTGGAGCGCTAGTCATTGCCAGAACGGAATTTAAACCTACGAAAAATTACTGAATAGAACGTGGACGTTTTAATGACAATGGATTTCTTATGGCTGCTAGATGATAGGGGTAATATGGTATACTTCGAAAGATGCCTTATAACTCTGTAAATTGAAAATTAAACTAAGCTAAGTAGACCTACGCAGGTCTACTGCGACGAGTTATTTATGTCTATTAAAAAAAGAAAAAAAGAGGGCGTACGTAAATACACCGGCATATAGGTTTTGTAAGCAAATGTAAGTTACACCCTATTTGTGCAGTAATAAATGTGTTTCCGATCAATAAAATTACTACGGTACGTATTGAGAAAGTACAAATGAAAACTACAAATTGATATATAAAATTATGTAACAGCAGAGGTGGCCCTCAACAGGAATTTTTATCTCCTATAAAAACGATGGTATAACTTTATTCCAAAAGAAAATTCGCTAAAAATACCACAACTTGATAAAATTTTGTATGCACATTCAATAGGTAGGGTTCAACTGATAGCCTATTTGCTTACAAATGGCGGCAAATCTACAAATACCTCATGGCGTTTATGTAATTTAAGTACTAAGTTGTATTAGAATATAACTAAGTATTTAGGTCTTATGCGACGAGGGTATTAAAAAAATAAATATATAAATCCTTTATCCCAATAACTTTGATTCAACTGACTTGTAAATAATATCAAATTTTTTAATTGCTGTACTACAAAAAAAGCCATAATTTTGGGCCATGTATCTAATTAAATTGCTTAACTAAATAATATCACGTACATGAATACTGTTTTAAAAACTAAACTAACTTTCAATATCGTCGTTGATTTTAGTCACAGCCTCATTAAACCTGCTTGCTAACTTTGGAATTACCATAAATCTGTAGATCATCAACGTAAGAATAAAACTTGGCGTAGTTCAAGTAGCTAAGATTACAGGCTTAAAAATATTTACTAATATATGGAAACATAAATTTCAGTTTTTATTCGGACGGAAAACATTTTGAAAGGCAAAACTTTAAGGTTATTTGAGAACGAATAATGCATTGTATTTAAAAGATGAAAATGCTTAAAAATTACATTTCTTTGATTTAGAAAATTGTTTGAGGATTTTTGACACATTTTATTTTTTTTAAGATAGACGTTTCACCTGCACATTGGCCGCTTACATTAGTAACAATAGGTTAACCTAAGTACTATTGATAAAACCGGCCCAAAGTGCATCGGTGAAACGTTCAGTTAGAAAAATGAAATGTGTGAAAAAAATCATAAAAAGTGTTTTTATTATTGTAATATATGACATAAGAAGGTTTTGGGAAAAGATTAGATTCTTTATTTACATTTATTTATATATGCTTCCCGCCTCTATTGCCATCGGCTGGTTGGATTCGCTTAGTAAAAAATCTTAGTTAATATAGCGTTAACGGTTATCAAAGACAAATCAACATAACGGGTGTCCACCAAGCCTTGAACTGATTCCATATATTTGTTGTACTGAAGGTACGGACACCATTCTAGCCCATCAATGTGTATACTGTACTATGTAGTATTCATCGATGTTTTAGCCACAAGCATCTTACATTTGTTGTTCTTATGTTAAGTAATGTAGTTTTTTCTCATTAATCTCTAAAATCCTAAACTCATCTGATTCTTATTGTCAAAGATGTTTTCATCCGTATCAGAGAATCTCCAAATTATAACTCCTAGGGGCTTAAAAATTATCATTGACGTTCATCTTTGCTCAAAAACGCTCACTAAGAAACGGTTTTGCAAAATTTCGTCAGGGCTTCAACTCACACGACTTCAAAATTTCGTTCCAAAATTTTATATGATTGAGCTCAATTTAAGTAAACAGCCTAATATAGTTCCTCTGCATAAGAATTTTACTCTACACTTAAATGAGCCGCGTATATTCTTTTCTAAAATGTATTTGTATTCTATTTTTTATTTTGACAGAACGAGAGGTATCTTAAGAAATCATGTAATCTTTCATTAAACATTTGACAAGAGCAATGATTGTCAAACTGGTGCATGGCTATAATGAAGTGTTCATCCCGCGTGGGAGTCAGATAAATGTATATTGACGCAATTTGGTTGCGTTTATATTAAGTAGCTGTTTTTATAATTAAAGTCTTTTGACCCAGATTTGATCCTAGTACAATTCAATATGTTTATATTTTAAGAATTATATGAAAGATATAATGTGTTAATACAGTTTATTTAGCAAAGATTTTCCGCTACTTACTATTTTTCTAGTCTAATAAAACCTTAGATCCATGATACTGTAAAAAGTAAGATACAAGCTATAACTGTACCATCGGCTAAAAATAAAGTTGAAATCTCATGCGCTAAAAATAATTATTCCAACACAACAACGGTACGATTACAAATTGTAAGAACTTAATCTTTTAATAATATAACTGTGGCGGAATGTTTTAACTGCAAATTATCATGGTTGTTGTTTAGTCCAAATATTTGTTATAAAAATGTCAAAATCAAAACATTGACTGATATGGTTTTCCAGAAAATTATACTTCAAAAATTACGATTATTGTTTTTCATGATACTAAAACATTAGTTTTGTACTTGAATAAAAATATTAAACAATCATAGTTTATAGTTTAAAAATTCTTACAAATTGACTCGATATTCCAACGACTATCATGAAATGAACATTGAGTTTCCATATTAATTAGGTACCTTTTTATTTGTTTTATTCATTAGCAAATGATTTTTTTACTTTTATTTTTTAGTGAGTAAATAGATTTGATTTCAATTATTGAATTAAATACGTATAAATAATATCAAAAACTTATAAAAATACATATTTAACATTTATTGAGTAGTATTTGACAAATTTAAGCCACCTAAATTGCTGATGTGCCTCTAAACATTGTTCAACGGATGGACAATATTTAAACCGGCCTGTTAAAAACTGGGACACGAACCATATGTTTGTATCAATAGGCCTACAGTTCAATATTTATATTTATTTTATGTTTAAATACTATAATTTAATAAAAGCTTAGATGTATTTCTTAAGAATTGTTTATGTAATTAAGTTTTTAATAAAAACAATTTTTATGTAAATTAGGATTTCTACTTACATACAACAGAAGACATTTTGCGGGAAAAGTTGTAACCTAATATGACTTTCACTTAATAGCTAGTAAAAAAAATGATTTAACTTTTAAGAAGTTAACATGACATATCATGGTCATGATCCTACACAACACACAACTGAATGAGGAATGGACCTTCCGGCCCTTCAGGCCCTTTTAAAGGAGAGCCTTCCCCCACCCATCCCTCCAAACAAAGCTATGGCGGCAATCCAGACATTTTCGCTGTCGTCCGCCGATTTGCGGATAGTGTTGGCTTCACTGCAGGCCAGCAGGTCGTTCGGTAGTCTTTTTAGAGTATCAAACCAAATGTCAGAGTATTGACATCTATTCGACTTAGTCGTCTGCTCACTGCTCAAATCCCTTTCTCTTGTGATTGCTCTCTCTTTATCCTATCCTAATTTTTAGAATAATTACATTAATTATAGCCTGTCTGAAACGTGATTTAAGACACGTTAAAATACGCGTATTATTATATAAATTGTGCATCTATAAGGACCTAGTATGTAACTAAATTGAAATGTTGTGTTATCCTAATGAATTTTGTCTTACTTGGGGTAGGCCAATCACATATCAATATCATAACTTGATAAAATTTTGCATGAACATTCACTAGGTAGGGTTTAACGTATATTTAAACATCTTATATCACTAAAGCCATATGTTGGCAAACCTACAAACCCCATGGTTTATAGTGTTTATGGATAAATAAAAATACCAAAATTGCTTTGGTAAAGTCGCTGAGTGCAGGCCCTACTGTGAATGGGGTTTAGAAAAATAAACCTATAAACCACTTCATCCTGCAAATTTTGATACAATTGATTTGGAAATAAATTCATAATTTAGATTAATAAGTACTGTACAACGTTAAATTCCACAATTACGTATCCATGAAAGCATAACGGCTACGGCTACCTATACATATTATAATTGCGCTACTGAGTAAATAAAAATCACATAGATTATTATATTATTCGTTTTGAATACATCATTCTTTAGTAGGCCTAATGCAGACACCGAAAGATTGCTATTTACGTAAAGAGTACCAATACTTATCACAGAGTATCAAACCACTCTTGGATTTTAAATTTAACAGTGTTTTGCCAGTGAAAAACTAAGTGAGCAGCTAAGAGTTGACATACACATTTAATAATTTAAACCCTGTTAAACACATTTCTACCTATTTTAATCCCACCGATTGAAAAATAAACCCTAATAATTCGAAACGTCACTCAACGACTATATTCGAGTAAAATATTTGGCAATGAACCATAACCCTTCGTGCTTACACATACTCAAAAAGTATCAGTACATTACCTTATTAGTATCAAACAAAACAAGGCTTTGATTACAAATAAATTTAACTCTGTTTTACCAGCCACAAACTATAGCACACTCTAAGCTCGATTGTAATAATTATATAGATCCTTTAAATATTTCTGCCTATTCACATATTATGCCACCTATTGAATTTAAAATATCTATACTTATTTAATAGGCTAATGTTTTTTTTGTGTTGAAAACCGCTCCTACATTTTTGAACCGATGTTTTTTGTGTTGTTCGATAGGTCTTGGGCTGTAGTTGTTTCCACCAAAAACTGATGAGAATTGGGCGGAAAATAAAGGCACCATCCACCATTGAAATCAAAAAGTTTCCTGATGATATAGCATTTTGATTGAATAAAGCATTTTAAACATCTGTTAATAATCAGCTGTAAATACGTGTAGTTATGGTGATCAAAATTATTCACATATTGGATTGGTCGGATGTAATTTATTTAAAATGAAGAGTAACATTTGTATTGTTTTAAAAAAATTGCTCGATTTCGAGTAACACGTATACTATAGTCCGTTTTTTTAAACCTGATCCTTCGAGGGGAAGATGGTGGAGGGGGTTTGTTTATACTAACTACTATCCTATTGAACGAAACCTTTTGTTTTTTGTTGTTTTTTTCTTCTTTTTTTATTTCACTGTTGCATACCAGCTGGTAATTTTACATCACAACATGATGTGTATCACTTGTACAGTATTATTGGTAGCAGTTATTTTTTTTATCAGTTTACTTTAGAACTGTTACTTTTTAACAATGATTAGGTTTGGCTTAAAAATATAACAGCTGACTAGGAGTTACTGAAAGATATTATAACTTATTAAAAACGTTATTTGAGGAAATCTGATACTCGACACACGTTTGTCACGAGTTAAAATGTTTTGTTTACAGTTTTAATCCCTCCCCTACCCCAATTTTCTTGAGAAGGATCAGGTTTAAAAAAACGGACTATAGTACACCATTAATACCTATCGTAACTCGACGACGATATTTTATGTTGGCAACTCAGCCTGAAAAACAGGTGTTGACCGCCTATCCGCATGCCTGCAAGTAGGCTACTCCGAAGATCAAAATCTGAACAAATCAAATCAAATCAAATAATTCTTTATTCATGAAATAACACACAATGCAGCATTGAAAAAATAACATTAAAAAAAACCTCACTTGGGTCGAAGACCTGTGCGTGGGGTGCACAGGTTATACGTCGTCCCCAATACAATACAACATCCGCCAACCCCTTCTCCGAATCTTCCCCTACCACATTGACAAACATTGTACTCAATGCAAGACTTCAAACCTTGGGGTCGTTGGACCGAGATGTACATGGTTTTATGGCTTTCTGCGAAGAAATTTGAATAAAGCCGCAGTTTTAAAAGGGAGTTTTCTAGTTTTATATATATTGTTCTAGTTCTATTTTTCTGCAGTTTTCATACAATGTTCAGTAAATAGTTTTCTTTCAATTGGTGTGTTTTTTTATAGTCAACTGAATAATAACAATTTGGTATGTCGTATGCATATTATGCAGTTTCTTGCACGAAAAACATTTCCTCATTTTTCATTAGACTGCATGCTCAACAGACATTTTCTGGCCTATTAGTCAGTTGGTGTTGAATTAGTCCGAAAAGGTAGCATTTGTTGTAGCCAACGAGGTTAAATATATAAAAGAGTGCTCAACACATGTTAATTTTTCCCCTGTTGATTTGCGCCATTTTACCCATAATAAACCCCGTTTCTACCCTTGTGATAAAAATTACTATTTATACAGGGCTTTTCAATTTACGTAAAATAACCATATTAATCGTGAAACTCGAATGAGCACAGAAAACCCGCTTTTCGCCATAGTGAAAAAATTACTATTTATACAGGGCTTTTCCCACAGTTTAAATAACAACATACCTTACCTAACATTTATAATTAATTTAGAATGAATTAGTAACAGCGTGGCAGCAAAACATGGGGAACAGGCCACCCGACTGACCATCGGCGCACCTCGACCCTGCCCCTTCGAGGGTCGACGGTAATCCGCTGTGGAATGCCCTGACCATCGGCGCACCTCGACAACTCCCGTGCAACCGTCCGTCGCCACTGGGGAAGCCATGGAAATTTCCCAACGGAAAGAAATATGTACGTGGGGTTATGCGCGAAACGGAGCAACAGGAAGTCATTGGAATGTTTATTTCATCAAAGTAAGTTCTAGCACCAGTTAGATCAATTAACATTATGATTTAATTATATGTCTCTACAATGTTTGTCTTTACAGGGTAGACGAAGTTAGGTTACAATCAAATTTTTATAGTTATGATTATATAAACGTAAAATTCTAAATGTTTGGAATGAGTAAACATATTTTAATTGAGAAACCCCTAGAAGGACCTATGCGACACAATGAGATGCATTTAGGAGAATAACGGTAGATATAACCCTGCTGGACATAGTAGTATTATTATTTATTTAGTTTTTTTTATAAAAATTTAAGGATTGTTTCAGTGAAATGACACGTTTTTAGTATTTGGTCTAATAATTTGTGTCACTACAGTAATTTTGCCGAGGGTCACGCCTTGCACAAATAGTGCCGTTCCGATAGTTCTGAGCACCAATAGTTTCGCTCATGAAATTGACAGCAAACGGTGAAAATAGTTCCGCGACAAATATGTCCTACAGTAGGGAGGAGATTAATGATTCCTGTCTGTTCCGCGCTGCGGTGAGGGCGTTCCTTCTTATTACTATTTATTGCGAGACTACATTTGATGGTAACAAGCGCTAGAAACCCAGTGTTGTTACATAATTTTAAATACAAATCAATACAAATAAATTTCTTTAACATAACTATTTGTTCTAAAAATTTCTAATATTTTAATACCAGCTTTGATACAAATTGGTTGCTATTTAACTACTGACGCAAAATAAAACACTTTTTCACTATTTTGAAACATTCCTTAGTGTAAAACAGTGCCATAGGCACTTAATTCTGTAGTTATTTTCCGGTAATATAGTATAACTTTGTTAATTTCATTATTCTGCACAGTCAAATAATGACAATTCAGCAGAACCAAAAGGAACTATGTGATATTAATATTATGTTCTATGGATGTTTCTATATTAGTATTTAAATGTGTCCTAACAAAAACAAATAAACCCTGTAGTGACTGAATGAAAGAGAACGCAAAAGTTTATGTAAAAAATATCCCTGGCAGTCAACAAATTATTTTTAGAGACTGTAGCAACGATTGGGGACAAAACAGCCAAGGGGTTCAAATTTATAGTACTGTATCAGGAATTAACAACATTCACTATGTTTGTTTTTCACACTTCATTAAGTCGAAGAGTATTCGGAATGTTTAAACTGCAAATTATCATGGTTGTTGTTTAGTCAAAATATTTTTTATAAAAATGTCAAAATCTAATCCTTGACTGTTATGGTTTTCTAGAAAATTTTACTTCAATAAAATTACGATTATTGTTTTTCATAATACTAAAACATTAGTTTTGTACTTGAATAAAAATATTAAACGGGCATAGTTTATAGTTAAAAAATTCTTAGGAAAAAACTCGATATTCCAACGAATTTGTTTTATTCATTCGCAAGTTATTTTTTTTACTTTTTATTTTTAGTGAGTAAAATAAATTTAATTACAATTATTGAATTAAATACATATAAATGATATAAAAAACTTATCAAGAATACATATTTAACATTTATTTATTAGTATTTGACAAATGTAAGCCACCTAAATTGCTGATGTGCTTCTAAACATTGTTCAACTGATGGACTATATTTAAACTGGCCTGTTAAAAACTGGGACGCGAACAATATGTTTGTATCAGTACAGTTCAATATTTATATTTATTTTATGTTTTAATACTATACTGTAATAAAAGCTAAGATGTATTCCCTAAGAATTATTAACGTAAACTAGTTTTTGTTAAATAATTTTTATGTTAATTAAGATTTCTACTTACATACAACAGAAGACATTTTGAGGGAAAAACTGTAACATAATATGTATTTTACTTAATAGGTAGTAAAAAAATAATTGAACTTTTATGAAGTTACGGAACTATTCAGGGTCACGTTCACTACACGACACACAACTGAATGAAGAATGGACCTTCCGGCCCTTCAAGCCCTTTTAAAGTAGAGCCTTCCCCCACCCAGCCCTCAAAACAAAGCAATGGCGGCACTCTAGACGTTTTCGGTGTCGTCCGCCAAGTGGCGGGTAGTGTTGGCTTCACTGCAGGCCAGCAAGTCGTTCGATAGTCTTTTTAGAGTATCGAACCGAATGTCAGAGTATTGATATCTATTCAACTTAGTCGTCTGCTCACTGCTCAAATCACTTACTCGTGTGATTGCTCTCTCTTTATCCCTATCCAATTTTTAGAATAATTACATTAATTATAACCTGTCTGAAACGTGATTTAAGACACGTTAATTTAGAAGATGACTAAGGCATTTGTTGGCAGAAAACTCCTTTTACAGCGTCCCAGAGTTCATGGCTGGCGGAATAAGTTTGTAAATACAAGAATAATATTTTTTCTCTGTAAATAATTTTTTAGCATTAAGAATATTGAGTTTTGTATAAATGACTTGGCTAATGCATGTATTATGTTGATTTAGGCTTAATAAAGACTTTGACTTTGACTTTAGAATACAACGCCGTACACCTGACTTAATATGAACCTTGGGAGGTAAAATGACTTTGTTACCTATGGTAGCTTAGCCTTGTAAATTAACCGTTTATCAACTCATCACAGTGACTGGCTTATCTCTCCGTAAAAGTAACTGTTAATTTATTTGCAAGTATTTTTATTAATTTATCATCCAAGCATATAGTCTATGTTAAGTGAATGTTGATTTAACTTTACCTATTCTCGTCGTGCCTTTGATTAATTTAATTATTTAGGATGAATTGTGCAAAATGCAATACGGAGGTAAAAAACCAAAAGGAACTATTAACGTGTGAAAATTATGGACGTCAGTAGCCCGTGAACTGTGTGCGAGTCTTTACGTCTACAGGACTACAACGACGGGTACCGGTACACCGTGGCACTGTGATGAGTGTAGCTCTAAGCATGGATCTTCTGTGAAATTCAATGACAATGATTCTAGCAGTGTGTTAGAATTGTTAAAATAATGAGAACCAAGATGGCTGTTGATAGGAACACTAATTATAGTTATTTCAAGAAATAAAGTAAGAATATAAATCTCGTGCATAACTCACTAGAAGACGCGAAATAAAAATATATTTCCTGTTGAAAATAAACATAATGTTATAAAGACCGACATTGTTAGTTTAAAACAGCAAAATACGCAGCTTTACCGTCAAGAATAAGAGTTACAAATTCAAATTAATGAAATTGAACAAAATTCATGGATTTGTAATGTGGAGGTACGAGTTCCGGTGTAAAAAGGTGAAAATGTGCACGCAATAATGGAGAAGTTGGCAGAGGTCCTACGAGACATTTGGATTTGTCATCGGTTACCGACACCTAGGGACAAGCGCTACCACCCTGTGATCGTGGAACAATTTACGTCACGAGCAATCCGAGCTCGCTGGTTGGTCGCGGCTAAAACAAAAACAAAAATCACTGCCAAGGACTTTGTCAAAGGTGTCCAGCCAGGATCAATTTTCATTAATGAACAACTGTATATTCATAGCAAAATGATCTTGGGTCAAGGCCTGGGCCTGAAGCAAGCAGGGAGGCTAGCATTCGCTTGGTGTAAGTATGGGAAGCTTTTCGTGAGGACAACGCCGTCATCCCCAGTGGTCCGAGTATGGAGCTTCGTAGATGTGGAGAACGCAGCGGTCAATAGGGTCGGGCCTTAACTGAGCGAAATGACCTGACTCAGGTAGCCGGGGTGTCCTGAACTGAGCGAAGCACTTCAGGGGACCACCAGAGACGTTCCTTAACTGAGCGAAGGTTAGGTTAGGTTAGGTTAGGTTAGGTTCCCGACAACTCGCATATACCTGGACCGGGCTTCGCTCAGTTAAGGAACATTTTTGGGGACCCTTCGAGGGCTTTCGCTCAGTTAAGGTAATCTTCGCTCAGTTGATGCGAGACCGTCAATAGTGGCGTCGGTGGGGTGGCGACAGCGGCGAGTACATCAGCAAGGCAAAAACTCTGAGAGAATATGGTATAATAACCATAATTAAGCCTACAAAATTGTGGGCATTTTTGTGGTATGAACATGGATAGGTTGTAACTTAAAAAAAAAAATCAAGTGTTATATATGAAAATCTTAATTAACATGAATTAAACGTTACAACTTACTTGCATTTTTTTATAAGTGCATTTTTATTTTTATACCAATATATATGTCATCAAATTAAAAAAAATATGGAAAGTTTTGCTCACTGTTTTTTATTAATATTTTACAACATTATTAATTTATTGTTATTTACCCCTGAAATAACAAACCAATATATTTAACCCTGAAAAACTAATGTAAAACCACTACTTATTTATACTTGCGGGTGCGACTCGTGCCAGGCACCGCTGTTGCGTAGGATGCGGTTCACGCTGCTCACATTGGGGATCAACGATCACATAAGACCAATAGATGGACCATACTCATCTTACAAGCATTACAACGAGTGAGGCATGGTTGGCCATCTTCTCGTAGGCAAAAGACGCAAAATTCGCTGAGATTAGCGTAAAAAACTCAGTGTTTCCATTACAAATAACTCGTCATTTAGGCAATTTAGGAGAAAAATTAAGTTTTGAAACTTCGTATGAGTGAAGTCTATAAGTCTTAGACGCTAATTTTTCTATTGAAAAGTTTAATAATTCATGTTTTCTATTTTTCATATTAAAATAAAATTTACATTTCTAAAAGAGTTTTGAAATGTGACATACAAAAGTTGGTAGGCTACTATTTTTTTATTATTTTTTGGTCAGGTAAGTTTAAAACGGCAGATTTTGTAGCAAAAGAGTGAAATTTTCTGATCAATATTTTTTTTTGAAAAAAATTAGCTGCTGTGGTTCGGTTGAAAAATCAATTTATATTAGAGACTTTAACGCCACTTTGCAACCGACGCCGCCGTTCCGGCAGTCTCAAATTTCGCCGCGTCTCCCCAGCACCGCGCGGGATACCCTGCCTAATCTGACAGTTTTGACAGCCGGATTGGAATTCACAAAAGCAACGAGCCGTGGTAATGATTTGTTCCTAACTGAGCATGGTACTTATTATAATTTTTATACAACTTGATAACATGATCAATTGTACATATTTTTGTAGTACAGATAATTCTGTACAAGAAAATATACATATGTATAAGAAAATAATAAAAACAATTCTAAAGGCAGTTGAGGGAATGGATGCATGGGTCGAATTTAGAACATTAATCCACCCCTCAGGCCGTATTCTAGCAAAATCTGCAGAGGATACTTAGGACCCTCTCTGTTACTTAACCTTACAAGATAACCCTACCTTATGAATACTCATTTTGTTCATGAAAGAACATAGCATTTAAATAAAATTTAATTAAACTAAACGCTGCTAGTATATCTTTAGCAAAATGCAAACAATAATAATTTTATAAATAATATTGCAATATGTTTTTTTATTAGACTACTAGGGCTCTTACAATATTAAATTCAAACGCAATCGTATTCATAATAAACTGTATTTAATTTATTTTTGCTAATAATTTTGCAAAAAAATTCCAGAAAAACGCCACAAAATGTTCAACAAAGACATTTATGTTTCTTCTATGATATTCAAACCCAAGGGTAGGCTAATAGCGGTTCATAAACACATTTTGCAAAACCGAATTTGAGTTTCTATTTCTTATAGAGTAACCAACTTTCCCAAAGTGTGGGAATGGTGTCCAGAATGTTCATATCGATAACTTTATTGGCGCTCGTCCACTTCCTGTCCAAGATGTTTTCCAAAAACAGGGAATCCCGATGAGCTCGTCGCCGCCACACGGCCTGGGCCCATAAATTTGTCAAAACTTTCAAAACAAAACACAAAGGGGCTGAGCGACGGAAGCTTCAGAAGTCGGGGCCCCCTCGGCGACAAAGCGGGAGTCCCGGGCTGTCCAAACTATGAGCGCCTATTTAACCAACATCACGACGACGGCGAGTTGATTATTGCTGCATTAGAAGATGCCCATAAGCGAAATTGGCCTACAGACGTGTCAGTCAATATTCGAAGCGATGAGCGATATGGAGAAAAAAAACTTGTAATTTTTTGTTAAGTTTAATTTTGTTATGCATCAATTTGTAATTACAGTGTAAATGTACATGATACACTGTACATTTTACCAACTACCATGGTTTTCCAACTACCATTTACCATTGTATGCATTGTCCATTGTACCATTGTATAATGGTACCATTATACCATTGTATGAATTGTTGTATGCATTGTCCATTTTACTACCTACCATTTACTATGCTTGTCAGCTTGTCATTTTGTCCCGATCAAAAGAGAATTAATTACTGAGTTATATCGCCATAACAATAGCATTATCTAACAGCAGAAATGTTTTATTTTCACGTTGTTGAGCCTAAATGACTCCTAGCTACATTTAAAGCCAAATATATACAATTTTAAAAAAATAAACATGACAATCTCTATATCTATTGTCGGTTAACGGCAATGGCATTATTTATTTAACTGAGAAATACAGGCGTTTTTCGAATTTACTCTTTGGTATGGGCCTGATAACGACCGGTCTGACTGGTTGAAATCAATTATTCCCATTATGGAATACTTTTTAGTGTATATACTAATGAGTTTTTGCACATACAGTAAATCAATACGTTAAATGCTATTTAAAAGAATGGTAATGGTGTTTAGTGTTTACCGTAAGATTAATTTTATGTTGCGAAAACTCTCTCTCTACTGTCATGTACTACTGTGATAAGACAAATCCCCATCGTTTAAGTTTTTATGATAAAATTCCAGGTTACATAGTTGTAAAATGTATCCAAAACTTGCCAAAATATATAAAAATAGAATAAAATAAGAAGAGTTTTTAGCAAAAGCTGGAAAGAGTATATTATTTCAGACCCCTTAATTCAAAGGAAGAGTATTTTGACAAAGAAGATTAAATTATGCCACAAGTAGAATGAAAATGAGTAGAATAAAATTAAACAAGAAGAATCGGTCTAATGTGAAATTACTATTGTGTTTTTATGTTACCTTATCTTATGTATCAGCTCCAGGTTGATTAACCAAGCCTTGCTCGTTGGTTTTTTAAATAGTGTCATGGTAATAAAAAGCTATTAAATTTCAACCTTCCATCTTCAACAATACCTCTTCACAGTTAACAGCTGATTCAAAAAGACTTCTTAGCGTGAATGTTCTATTATTTTCGTATACCTAGGATATTATGTAGAAATGTTCACAGGAAAGGGCTACTTTAGTATATATTATAATTACAAATAACAACCATAAGTACCCTAACCATAAGTATCCACGACAACTAATCCAACAGGGAATTCATACAATTAGACTTTAATTAATCTATTATTTATTACTTTTTGTTATCTCCATATTGATTAACCGAGCCTTGCTTGTTGGTTTTTTATATAGTGTCATGTTAATAAAAAGCTATTAAATTTCAACCTTCCATCTTCAAACTATACCTCTTCACAATTAACAGCTGATTCAAAAAGACTCCTTAACATAAATGTTCTATTATTTTCGTATACCTAGGGGATTATACAGACGGGGAAAGTAGAGACAGCAAGTTGCTGGCTGCAAGTACTTGCCAGTTGCACTTACCGCTGAATTAAGTTGTCTATAGGGTTACTTTCCTCATTAGTCTCAGAAAACAGACGGTAAGTGACGAAAAGGACAGTATGCTTGCAACCAACTTGCCTTCTCTACTTTTCCAGCCTACAAGAGCCTTTTCGTTGCCAAAATAGCAACCCAGGAAACCAGTGTTAAAAGTTACGATTATTAACTTAATTTAAACCAAATTCGATTTTTTCTGGGGCTGAGGATGTTTCTAAACTTATTGGACTTAACTTATTGGACGAAAAAAAACACCCTTAAAAACATAAATTGTATGCATGTGTTTTAAATAAATAAATATGCATTTATGGTATAGCCTAAGTACAAGAAGTGTGTTTTATTTCAATGTGCTGTTCTCGTTTCAGCATTTTTAGGTGATAAGGCGCAAAAATTTACCACTAGGCCTAATACAGTAATTGACTTAAAACTATAAAAATCCAAAATTTATTTAACATTACTGGTATGTAAACTAAAACATTATTACAGCACGTTTTAACAGCAAGTCTTAACGACATTTGATTTGATTTAAATTTACTTCCAACGAATATGAAATAAAATATGGCTCCACTACTTAAAAAATAAAGAGCGATTTTATTAACAGGACATTTTTATGTAAATATATATTTAAAACATTTCCACGTTGAATTTACAGAACAATTGTTTTTTTCTTTGTTCAAGCTATTAACTCTAAACAAAATAACAAAAAGAAATACCCACCGTTGAAGCAGACCTTCTTACTTCAATTAGTATACTTCAAAACTACAAATTTCCAAATTAGTAATATTAATTTTAACCAGATGAACCTGTTACGTACATGCTTATGATTAAATGCCATTTCAAAAAATATAACTTTTGGGAAATGTCAATTTTTTTAATCCGTCCAGAGATAGTGGCGTTTCCCTTAATGCATTGTTGCAAATTCTACCCAGAAATACACAACTTTCATGAATATATTCATAAAAAATTCCCTTCAAAAACCAAATATTGGAAACTTATAAGTTCTTATTAGTATTCCTAAGAGTACAACATGCCGATGCCGGAGAGATTCCTGTTTGATACACAATAGTTCTCAATAATGCTATTTTTTTTAATCAATACTAGAAATGAAATAATTACCTTAAAAATTACATCGGCTTGTCAATGTACTTATATAATTTGTTTACAAGAGATTATTGTGATGTTAAAACGAAAATAAAATACGACTAAAATCTCCACAGAATTGGACATTATAAAACATTTAGGTACTTGTATGTTGTACACAAACCAACTACTTTTTTATGTTATTTTGAACTGATGTCTTAAAAAAAACGCATCAATTAAAAGAAGACTATTTACTGAACATTGTATGAAAACTGCACGTTTCTCCCAGTTAAAAATAACATAAAAAGTAACTGGCTTATGTATAGTATAACAGAGAAGTACCAACATGGTATACTTATATTCTATTCTACGATAAAGATGAATTTTTAAATAACGACGAGAATTTATGAAAATGGATTCTATTTATATAAGGAATCCGGCATTACAAATTTTCAGATAATGTTTGAAATGATAAACTTTTGGCAGTGTACGTAAAAAATCAGTCCACATTAGAACTTGTCCGATAATTGTAATTGTGAAGTGTACCACATTCTAAAAAAAACATGTAACTTTGCAAAACACTCAATTTGTGTTTTACTTCGGCAGTCATAGGTGCCATGTGTTTGTAAGACGACTTTGGGATCGAGATTATCTAATGTCCTTGAAATCTTGAAGGGGATGGAAACTTGCGGGGGTTGGCGGCGGCTTGGCACAAGGCCATAAATCTAATAGGTTGGACAAAGACGATAATCAAAGGGGCTTCTGAGCAGGGCTACCAACATAACAAGTCTCATCACATCAACCGCGGTCCCTCACTCAGGCCTACCAACCTTCTGATTTTTTGCGGCTTGGTGAGGGATACCAACGTAACAACAACTAAAAGTGAAATAAAATAACGAGACTAACGTAAGAAATGTATTGTTATCACACACGTTTATCCGCCTCAGGACTGGGGAAACTGTTGTGATGTAATAGTCATTAATTTTCATTACTTTTATATAGGCTATCATTTAATAATCGACATTTCTTTTAATTTTTTCTCCACACCTACTGGTCCGGCTTGCCTAAATTTATTATTCATAGGATTTTTTACCTTTTAATTTTCATAGTCTGGTAGGTAATTTTCCGGACACTCTAACGCTTAGCTGCTAGAAAAAAAACCTAAACATGAGTAAGATAGGCATTGGTCTAAGTCCGTTCTTTGCTGCCCACTCAACAATTCTGGCAATGTCGTCGTTGATTTTAGTCACAGACTCATTCAACCTGCTTACTGACTTTGAAATTACCATAAATCTATAGATCATCATCGTAAGAATGAAACTTGGCATAGCTCAAGTAGCTAAGATTACAGGCATACGTTCCAAATGCACTTTGGCCGGTTACATTAGTAGCACTAGGTTAACCTAAGTACTACTGATGAAACCGGCCCAAAGTGCAGTTGAAACGTTTAGTTACAAAAATAAAATGTGTCAAAAAATACCAAAAAAGTGTTTTTATTAATTGTAATAAATGACATATGAAAGTTTAAGGAAAAGATTAGATTCCGGTTTTACTTTTATTTATATATGTTTCCCGCCTCTATTTCCATCGGCTGGTTTGATTCATGTGGTAAAAAATCTTAGTTGATATAGCGTTAACGATTATCAAAGACAAATCAACATACCGGCTGTCCACCAAGTCTTGACCTCATTCAAGAGCTTTGTTGTACGGATGGAACGGACACCATTCTAGCCCATCAATGTGTATACTGTACTATGTAGTATTGATGTTCTATTATTTTCGTATACCTAGGATATTATGTAGAAATGTTCACAGGAAAGGGCTACTTTAGTATATATTATAATTATAAATAACAACCATAAGTACCCTAACCATAAGTATCCACAACAACTAGTCCAATAGGGAATTCATACAATTAGACTTTAATTAATCTATTATTAATTTACCTTTTGTTATCTCCATGTTAAAATTACTTTTTGTTACCGAGCCTTGCTCGTTGGTTTTTGATATAGTGTCATGTTAATAAAAAGGTATTAAATTTTAACCTTCCATCTTCAACTATACCTCTTCACCAAATTCGATTTTTTTCTGGGGCTGAGGATGTTTCTAAACTTATTTTTGGACGAAAAACACCCTTAAAAACATAAATTGTATGCATGTGTTTTAAATAAATAAATATGCATTTACGGTATAGCCCAAGTATAAGAAGTGTGTTTTATTTCAATGTTCTCGTTTCAGCATTTTTAGGTGATGAGGCGCAAAAGGGCTACCACTAGGCCTATAGTTATCTTGATGTTGTAAATCTAGGTTAAGTATCACTGTGATCATGACTTTATAGTACGAAACATGTCAGTGTAAATAAAAATGTTAAATTTAGGGTACTTATGGTTGTTATTTATAATTATATTATACCTAGGGGATTCTATAGACGGGGAATGTAGAGACAGCATGTTGCTAGCTGCAAGTACTTGCCAGTTGCACTTACCGCAAACTTAAATTGTCTATAGAGTTACTTTCCTCCTTGATTTTGGAAAACAGACATCAGCTCCATGTTGATTAACCGAGCCTTGCTCGTTGGTTTTTGATATAGTGTCATGTTAATAAAAAGCAATTAAATTTCAACCTTCTATCTTCAACTATACCTCTTCACAGTTAACAGCTAATTCAAAAAGACTGCTTAACATGAATGTTCTATTATTTTCGTATACCTAGGGGATTATACAGACGGGGAAAGTAGAGACAGCAAGTTGCTGGCTGCAAGTACTTGCCAGTTGCACTTACCGCTGAATTAAGTTGTCTATAGGGTTACTTTCCTCTTTAATCTCGGAAAACAGACGGTAAGTGACGAAATGAACAGTATACTTGCAACCAACTTGCCTTCTCTACTTTTCCAGTTTACAAAAGCCTTTTCGTTGCCAAAATAGCAACCTAGGAAACCAGTGTTAAAAATTACGATTATTAAACTTAATTTTAACCAAATTCGATTTTTTCTGGGGCTGAGGATGTTTCTAAACTTATTTTTGGACGAAAAAAACACCCTTAAAAACATAAATTGTATGCATGTGTTTTAAATAAATAAATATGCATTTACGGTATAGTTCAAGTATAAGAAGTGTGTTTTATTTCAATGTGCTGTTCTCGTTTCAGCATTTTTAGGTGATGAGGCGCAAAAGGGCTACCACTAGGCCTAATACAGTAATTGACTTAAAACTATAAAAATCCAAAATTTATTTAACATTACTGGTATGTAAACTAAAACATTATTACTGCAAGTTTTAACAGCAAGTCTTAACAACATTTGATTTGATTTAAATTTACTTCCAACGAATATGAATTCAAATATGGCTCCAGTACTTAAAAAATAAAGAGCAATTTTATTAACAGGACGTTTTTATGTAAATATATATTTAAAACATTTCCACGTTGAATTTACAGAACAATGGTTTTTTTCTTTGTTCAAGCTATTAACTCTAAACAAAATAACAAAAAGAAATACCCACCGTTGAAGCAGACCTTCTTACTTCAATTAGTATACTTCAAAACTACGAATTTCCAAATTAGTAATATTAATATTAACCAGATGAACCTGTTAGGTACATGCTTATGATTGAATGCCATTTCAAAATATATAACTTTTGAAAAATGTCAATTTTTTTAATCTGTCCAGAGATAGTTGCGTTTCCCTTAATGCATTGTTGCAAATTCTACCCAGAAATACACAACTTTCATGAATATATTCATAAAAAATTAATTCCCTTCAAAAACCAAATATTGGAAACTTATAAGTTCTTATTAGTATTCCTAAGAGTACAACATGCCGATGCCGGAGAGATTCCTGTTTGATACACAATAGTTCTCAATAATGCTATTTTTTAAAATCAATACTAGAAATGAAATAATTACCTTAAAAATTACATCGGATTGTCAATGTACTTATATAATTTGTTTACAAGAGATTATTGTGATGTTAAAATGAAAATAAAATAATACTAAAATCTCTACAGAATTGGACATTATAAAACATTTATGTACTTGTATGTTGTACACAAGCCAGCTACTTTTTTTATGTTATTTTGAACTGATGTCTTAAAAAAACACATCAAAGGGGATCCGCCACTATCTCCGGCTGATTTTTTTCATTTTTTTGACATTTTTCAAATTTGAGGTTTTTAGAATCAGCATTTAATAGTGAACATGTGGATGCAATTTTATGCCAATCTGAATATTTTTTCATGATATAATTTATATAAATGTAAAAGAATGCGCGAATCGCCATTTCGCGAATTTTCAACGATATGCATTTTTATTTATTTGTCACATTAGTTTTATATTTTTTATTTATGTATATATCATAATTTTATAATGAGAAGGGTGTATTGTTGGTAAAAATATATAGATTTTGAATCATAAAGTCATATAGCTAGGCCTAATAAAAATAACTTATAAACTATTTTGGTAAATTTTTCAATCTAAGGTTGCATTACTGTTGTACTGTTTATCAGGTGTCAGATGACTACTATTGTTGTTTTTAATTGCTTTTTGGCTATGTTTGTTTGTTTATATAGGCCTACATAGTTACTTACAACAACTAGGCCTAGCCTATTGAACTTGTAACTGATGTTTCCTTCAGTTTACTTCTGTTGATTTGCAAAAGTAACAAATAGGCCTAATTGATACATTTTTTGTTAATGAAAAGTGAAAAGTGATCAATAGTTCAGTGTGAAATATTGAAAATATTGAAGAGTGCACAGCTTAGAAAGAACTGAAAAAAGATAAAGAAGGCGTTTCATATAACCTAGGCGAGTTCTAGAGTGAGAGAAAAGACTTATAAAACTTTGAGAGCCGTTTTCCCGGAATTGCGTTTTTTCATGTTTTGTTCAACAAAAGTTTGAATAACTATGAAAGTACTAGGCCTATTGGTATAAAATTTTTACCACATCATCTTAATACTATTTGAAAGATTCTGGTGTATAATAATCCCAAAATAAGCATATTTAATATAAAATTTTATGATATTTATCTAAAAAAACTTGTTTTTCCCGTTGCAAAAATTTGATATTAAAAATATGCTCACCACATTATTGTTTTTTGAGTTACCATGGTTTCCATACACCAGATTTTTCCTTTTTATATAAGGAATACAATGGTAGTTTGGTTTTTGCAATTAGTTGAGTAATAAAAAAGATATTCAAAAAAATAAAATATAGAAAAAATTGGTAAAAAATATTATAAAGGACCAAAACCATGAAACTTTATTTAAATATATCCTATATTTCACATCAAATCTTCTAATTAGCCAAGTACCCATTTAAAAAAAATACTCAAGTAATAAAAAATTCAAAAATAAAAAAAAAGTTGGAGATAGTGGCGGATCCCCTTAAAAGAAGACTATCTACTGAACATTGTATGAAAACTGCAAGTTTCTCCCAGTTAAAAATAACATACATTTTGAACAAATTACATTTTACATTTTGAACACGTCAATGGTTATACATATTTAAAGTTTCACTTTACTTAAATCATATTCATCATTTATAAAATTATTTTAATTACGGTACAAAGAAAAAATAAATATTAAACGAACTATAATTAATATTTTAAGCTACTGCCTTTTCAACACTATAAAAACATTTAAGTATAAAACGAGATTTTAATTTTCTTTTAGAAACAGATACCCTGTTTTCATCACGAATTTCGGATGGGAGGCTATTAAATAATTTGACACAAGTGTGGTATGGACCCTTCTCAAATCTAGCAGAAGAGTGCTCCAACACTGTCAGCAGGTCTCTCGATCTTTGTTGTACCATGAGCTTATTGCATGTTTTAAAGTATAACTAGAATGAAATTATATGAAATCTTTCTTCACTGCATGCATTTTTATAAATTAACCCTCCAAATTCATCATCTTGTATGAACCGAATCTCATTAATTGAATGTGTATCGCGAATAAAGCTGATAATACAGTATCTGGTTTCTCTAAATATGAACAGTAATTGGGGTATTTCCTCAAGAATTTCATTTTGCCAATCAAATTATTTGAAGCTCAAAATTTTCTATATTTAACATTCACTAACAATATTTTATCGTTCAGGTTTTTTATGCCGCGCGTCCACACTGGCCGAACATTCATGGCGAACTTCTTCGAAAAAAACAAAAATCAACAAACATTCCATCCTAACGAACAATTACCGGCCATATGATTTATATTCTAAAAGGTTAGCAACGAACAAACAAAAGTTCAGAAGAACTTTGTTTGGCGAACATATTCGGCCAGTGCGGACGCGGCTTCGTGTAATAAAAAAAATTACGTTTTAGTGTAGTTCAAGAAAACCGATCCTCTATATTAAAAAAATAACTGTCGATTAAGGGAGTAACGGTAACCAACGAATAAAAAAGTTACCAAATTAGTAGAACACAGGGGCGGATCGCCCATTTCATTGATCTCGATAAATTCTCTGATAGTTACACAGTTGATTAATCATTCATCTAACTTATTAATTCAATAAGGATTCGTCTGTTACATCCTTTTTTCCCTCGACTTAGGTACTTAACTTTTTTAAGATTGACGAGTATTTTTTTATTTTAAAATACAAAACTAGGCCTAACATAATTTTTAAATAGCGAAATAAAAATAATTTTCATGAGCAAAAAGTAACACAGTATTATAGGATTGTGAATTTACTTCAAACATTTTAATTAAATAAGTTTTGTAATCAAGGTAATCTGCTTAAGGGTAAAACTATTTTTATCAGTAAGATTTGTTTATCTGGTAGCCTATGTAAAATGAACATAATTTTATTTTACATGAAAAGGTAAATTTGTTATATTTGTGAGTTGTGAGTTTAAAATCATATAGTTCCTTCGAATTGTACTGTGAGTTATTGGTGAGTTTCTCACAAACAGAAAGAAATATATTACAAAACGCGCAATTTGCGCACGGGGTCTCTAGTTTTCTTTATTGGTGTACAACTGTTTTACCGTTATTGTTATATAATTATATTATGAATAGTGACTAGATATTCTTCAAAACAATTAAAAAAAAAAAAATAGAAAGAAAAACACCTGAGGAAAACATATTGCAATATCTACTATTCTTGCAATGTAATCATAAACTGATTAGGCACGTAATAAACCTTATATACATGAAAACTATCGCCGTAGGTATTAATAAATTTTATATCTGTATGCATGAATATGTATAAATCAATAACGAACACAGAGCTGTAATAATTCACAAAACGGCGGAGAAAATATTCAACACACAAAAAAATGTGAAACAGGATGGTTGTTTAATGCTATCTCACAAGGAATAGTAACATCGGATTTACAAAACGTTCTTATCTTATTATTCTAGGAAATGTTTTACAAACACTTACACTGTTGTGATGATGAACTTATTAATAGTGCAAAGTCGCGATTTAATAGTGAAAGTCGATGACGTCAAATGTGCAGTACTTAAAATATTCAAAGCAAACCACTCATGTGTCAAGATAAATAACATGACGTCAAAGGTCCAGGAGGTACTTTAAAATGCTTTAATCAGCTGTTGTTGTCACCTACCTTGGTTCGTAGATATATTTGATGAAATATATAGGACTATAAATAGACTAAACTTAAATATCAATATATATTATATATATTATATATATATATATATTTTATATATATATTATATATATATATATATAATAAAAATAAAACGCATAAAACATCCCAGAAGTTATTAGCAAAAAGTTTGAAGAAAATCTTTCGAGCCGTTTTCCCGTTTTCGAGATCCTCATGCATACAAACATACAAATGAAATATACCTTACTAAGGAAGGATAAGGTTGAAAAATTAAAAAGCTGTAATAATAATGTTCCGTCGTGATTTTGACTAGTTGGATTCTTGGTGGCGGGAGGAAGGGAAAATAGGGGAAATTCCGCAAATCGACTGCACGGTGCGGGTGCACCATGCACGGACGGAGTAGACTATCAGTATCGTTCAATATCCCTTTACGAACGAAAGTAAGTTGCCCGGAAATAGTCCGATAAGAATTAATGCATTTTTGCAAATTCTAACCAGAAATAGATGATTTTTCAATTACATATTCACTAAAAAATCCTTTCGGAAACCAACTGTTGGAAACTTCTGAATTCTTATTAGGTATAAGATGCCAATTCCGAAGAGATTCCGGTTTCATACATATTGTACTTTCAATAATGCTAATTTTTAAATCAAAACTAGAAATAAAATAATTACCTTAAAACTTCATCAGATTGTTAGTGTACTTATATTATTTGTTTCAAACAGATTATTGTGATGTTAAAACGAACATAAAAAATACTACTAAAAGCTCCACAGCATTGGACATTATAAAACATTTAGGTACTTGTCTGTTATACATAAAGCCAGCTACTTTTTTATGTTATTTTGAACAGCGGTCTTAAGAAAACACCTCGATTGAAAGAAGACTATTTACTGAACATTGTATGAAAATTGCACGTTTCTCCCAGTTAAAAATAGCATAAAAAGTAGCTCGCTTATGTATAACAGACAAGTACCAACATTAAATACCTCTAGTATATTTTAAAATAACGATGATTAATTTTTTTCAATAACGACGAAAATTTATGAAACTAGATTCTATATATGAAAAACTCTGCATTTACAGTTTTTCAACTGATGTTTGAAATAATAAACTTTATGGCAGCGTTCATAAAAAATCAGTTAACAATAGAACTTGTCCGATACTTGAAAATGTGGTTGTACCACATTCTAAAAAAAACATTGTAACTTTGCAAAACACTCGATTTGTGTTCTGCTTCGGCAGTAATGGGTGGTATGTGTTTGTAAGACGACTTAGGGCTCTAGACTATCTAAATTCCTTGAAAACTTCGAGACCAAGGGTTGTGGCGAAGAAGATGGAAACTCTTGGTTGGCGGCGCAGCGGCTTGGCACAAGGCCATAAATCTAACAGGTTGGACAAAGACGATCAGCGGAGGGGCTTCTGAGCAGGGCTACCAAACATAACGAGTGTCATCAACAGCGATCTCTCACTCAGGCCTACCAACCTTCTGATTTTTAGCGCCTAGATCAGGGATGACAACGTAACATCAACTAAAAGTGAAATAAAACGATTTAAACAAAAAAAAATTAATCGTTAACACACACGTGTGTCCGACTCAGGACTGGGGAAAACTGTTGTGTAATAGACATTAATTTTCATTACTTTTATTTAGGCTATTATTTAATAACCGAAATTTCTTTAAATTTTATTTTTCTCCGTAGCCTACTGGCCAAGCTTGCAAGAATTTCTTATTTATAGGATTTTTTACCTTTTAATTTTCATAGTCTGCACAGTAGTTTTCCGGACACTCTTAACATTTTACTGGTAGAAAAAACACCGAAGAATGAGTAAGACAAGCATAAGTTTATGGTGTTTTTATCAAAATCGTATTTGTGCGTGTCTAAACTAAATTACTTTTACTAGTTTCACTGGCTTAATACCTTATACCTTCATTATCTTTTTGTGAAATGGCGACCTCACTAAATAGATAGTTTAGGCCAAGTACGAATGATAGATGAGTGTAGGATAGGATGATTGTGGTGCGATCTTGTAGCCTTGTTACTGACTTAAGGCTGACATTCTCCTTTGACAGGACTGCTAATTAATAGCCAAACAACCAATGGTATCTAGGAACCTAAATTTTAACGGGGGTTCCTAACCACAATTTCGACCTCATATATATGTATTGGTATACGCCTAATTATGAGGATGGTCTTTATGGATGAACTAGTATTCACTAGTGCGGACGTTAATCCCCACCAGGGCACCAGGGAATATCGCATCCACAAGCCATCGCTAAGTAAATGAAAAATAAAAAATTCAATAATAAACGGTATCAGTTAACTGACACATACTTTCTCCCAACAATATATAAAAAGGTGTTAAAAGCTCCAAACATTAATGTCTTGATGACTCAGTCGGATAGCTACCAGCTGAGCAGCGCTCGTTTGACCCTACGCGCGTCTGTGACTTTTAACAACGTACTGCGTTTACCGCTAAACGAAAAATTGAATTTTCTCCGCAACCACTTGACGTAGAGCAATAATTTAAAATACTGGATTATTTAGTTTTTTAAGCTTGATTTAATGGTGATAAGTAAAATTTATTTCGAGACAACAGCTATTTTGAAAATTCAAAAAATTGATTTTTGAAACACTTTTTACTCCATAACTTTTGAACGCGCATTTTCCCGGAGATGCGGGTGGTGTCATTTTATTCACCATTTTAAGCTTAATAAACCACAAAATTTTAATCAAAATCGTTAGAGCCGTTTTTGACAAATTTTGATTTTTGACGATTTTTGAGGGTTTTTGGGGGTAAACTTAAAAATAAAAAATTCAAATAAATGAAAAAAACGCCTGGAATTATCGTGGGTTGGACCTACCTACCAAATTTCATCAAAATCGGACCATTGGGGCATTCTCTAGCTCTGTTTACATCCTGACACACATACACACACACACACACACACACACAGACATCACTCCGAAAACCACTTTTTTGGACTCAGGGGGAACCAAAATGGATAAATCCACCAACAACTCAAATTCGAAAATTTTGACGAAAACAATACTTTCTCCATATACTATGGTATAGAGGGAGAAAGTAAAAATGCTTCTTTATCGAGGCGAACATCAGTCAACATGATCCTCTCTTACACTTTACCTCTAAAACAAAATAATATTAATTAAAATAATATTATATAATGTACCTACTTTAAAGCAAAAATGAAAGAACAAAGTTTAACATGGTACACCTTTAACTTGCTTTAAATAATTATGATACAAATAAATAAATAATATAAAAATAAATCAAATTTTCTTTACATTCATTCTACATTCACACCATGCACCTACTCCTAGAGCACGCCACCCCGCCAATAAGCAACGGCCATATACGGTTGACGTTATACTCCTTCAGCGCCACCGTCAGCCGGAATAGGGATTCTATGGGTCATAGGGTAAGGAGTACCAACTCCAGAGACGACAAGCTTTGACTATGAAAGATTTGTTGAAAACAGTTGTTTTGTGGCATGAAATTCGAAGTGTCGATGAATTAGAGCGGGTATTTCTTGAACCTCTCTCATTCAAAATTCTAATTTGATTTTGATCACTAGATAATTTAGGATTCCAAGTTTGAGCAGAATGTGTGATCGTGACTATTCACAGCATCCTGATGTCTGATAATTTTTACAAAGATGAATGAATGTAGAAAGGTCTGACATGGTCATCTAGTTGATGATTGTACAAAAATCGAATATAATAATTTTGAGCTCGTGGTAATTTTGAGGCTAACAGCACAGAAAAATGAAACAATATTGTTTCATTTTTCATTTTTCTGTGCTAACAGTCATTTCACTGACTAAAGTGTTGTAGTAATTAAAGAGTGGGAAGACAAATGATTTGATCAAAATTAATTTGATGAGGAAAGGGAAAAGTCGTTGCATTTTTTGAGAGTACGAACAGCAGCAAATAGCCTTTTACACTTCAGTCCAGTCAAGTGTATAAGTGATAGTCAAACTAAGACTTTTGGCTTTGTCATAGTATGGAAAAAATGTCCCATTGACAACAATGTTGGGTACATTGTTCATGTCAACTTTGCTGAGAAGTCGTGAGTGTCCTAGAATCATTGGTTTTGACTTGTGTGGGTTTAGAGTCCGTTCTTTGCTGCCCACTGAAAATTCTGTCATTCTGTCAATGTAATCGTTCATTTTAGTCACATCTTCATTCAACCTGATGAGATTGAAATGACCATAAATCTATGGATCATCAGTGTAATAATGAAACTTGGCGTATCTAAAGTAGCTGGATTACAGGCTTGAAAATAGTTACTGATATATACAGTAGAAACAAATTCATCAGTTTTTATTCGGAGGAAACACATTTGTGAAAGGCAAAACTTAAAGGTTATTTGAGATCGAATAATGGATTATAAGGATGAAGATACCTAAAAAACACCAGAAATTCCTTTATTTACATTTTTTTATAGATGTTTCCTGCCTCTATTGCCATCGGCGTGTAGTAAAAAATCTTAGTTGATATGGCACTAACCTTTATCAAAGACAAATAAACATACCGGGTGTCCACCAAGTCCTGAAATGATTTCATAGCTATTTGTACAGACACCATTCTAGCCCATCAATGTATATACTATGCAGGATACATCGATGTTCAAGCCGCACGCATCTTACATTTAATTATGTTTTTGAGGGAATTAATGTACTCTAGTTTTTTCTCGTTAATCTCTAAAAACCTAAACTCAGCTGATTCTTATTGTCAAGGATGTATTTAGAAATCGTCTCTTATTTTAGATAATAAGAAACTATATGACACGTTTATATAATAATGTAAATTTACCTTTAGATCAGAAAACCCTACGACCTAGATACAAAAGTAGGTCAAAAACGAACCCTACAATTCCCAACATGCTCCTGTAGTAAAACACCGCCAGGAGGCGTACGGGCCGCAGCCCCTTCTCCCCAAAAATTCCTCCACCTGTTGCCAATTCTCAAAAATCCATTAACGACAAAGCAAGGGATGGAATGTTTGTACCTATCGACATGAAAAGAAACCTCTTGCACACGTGCGTTTCAAAAATAGCTTTCAAATAACAACTTAACGTTTAAGGACTTTGTGATATGATTCGCTCAAAATACATTAAATAATAAAGAAACGAGTTTAACAATTCTCAGTTTTGTTTCTCTTTATCATAATGCTCAGAGCAGCATTTTTACTGAACATTATTTGCTACTTAATGAAGGCTATAATTAAAACTCTTCGGAATTTAGATTTGAACCTATACACCTTTGTAACACTGTGGGCGCTCTGTTGGCAAAAACGAATAGTGATTGTGTTATTTTTTATTGTTAAAACTTTATAACTCAGTTCCTGCATAACAGAGATCTATAATTGATGAAGGTGGTGAAGTTAGTGGCGTAAGTGGCGTAGTGGTTAGCGCGCTGGACTTCGGGTAAATGGCAGTGATGTCGTGGGTTTGAATCCGCGTTCTGCCATTGGCTTTTATTAGTACCATTCACCTCTGTGTTGTAGCGGCTCACCCTCTTTCTTTGTCTTATACGATCTATGCACAGATCAAAAGTCTATGTGGACGGGGCAAAGTAAGGCAAAAAGAGGCCTGCCAACCTCTTTTAATAATATAAAAATCGTTTAATGAATATAATTTTAAAATATTTTAATTTTATGGTGATGTGTTTTGTCAAATTAAATTCCAATCCAATAGCTTTATAATTGGAGGGTATTTGTTTCAAATTAATTCATTGGACAAGACGTTCTCTAACGGTAAGTGTGAATAGTCATTGCCTACTTAAAAATACTGGTCATACGATTTCTCAACGCCATATATGACATAAACTAATGATGAGCTACAGGAGCTGTTGGTACCAATTAGTAAAAAAATTACTTTTAACAAATCTCGTGTCTGCATTTGGCAAATTTAATTTTTTGTCGCTCCCTAACCTTTAAGTTCAAAGAAAAACGTCATATCTTAACGATGTCTTTGAATTGTTTAAATAGCTAGGGCAAACATTAACAAGTTGTAGAATTGGTTACACATTTATTACTGAAGATTTTAAATTAAAACTTGACTATAATAATAATCTTACACATTAACAAGGTATTGAACTTGCTATCTTTTCCCAAAGACGCGCGACGGCGGTGTCGTCTGTTACAGCTAGTGACAGCTAAGATGGCACTTCGCCCCGGCGCGGCGCGGCGCGGTGCGGCAGTGATGGTGGGGGGATGGGTGGAAGTTAGGTAAAGACCTTTCTGCGAACATTCCGCTGCTTACACACGGGGTTGGCGCGGGGCCTACCGTACGAGAACTCCGACCCTCTCCCGATCTCGCGACGTGAAAAGATTATAAACGTATAGATTGTATCTGCTTGTTATGCATGATTTTAAAAGGGAAGTAACTTGATCAAAGTTTACAGAAATACGTTAAAAGAATTTAAAAAATCATAAATTACAATAAAATTAGTCAGATATTAGCGACTTTTTGGACGTTGCTTATTATTGTAATTGGGTCTTTTTTGGAATGTCCCCGCATTTCTAAACAATTTTCTATTGAATTCCCACATAATGGAAATGGTTAAGACACGACTGGTAGTCAAATGGGAAGTTATTTTATCGTGATCGTTATCAGTAAGATTATCTTTGGGTCCTTCACCTGCTTATCGGTAAGCTGATAAAAGGTTGCGGGCTCGGCTTACATCTTCAGTCGTCATCATGTTTCTAGTTTATTCGCTTGAGAATACTTCGGACTTTAGGGGTCGTCCATAAATTACGTCATCTGAAAATAGGGGGGCAGGGTCCAAAATGAAAATGACGGTAAGATGATGTGTAAGGGGGGGGGTCGGCTTTGATATGACGTCATTTTAAATATGACGTTTTATATCAAATTTTAACAGTAAATTAATGATAAATTCTAACACAACTCAACTATTATAAAATAATTATCTATAAAATGCATTAGACTATTTTAATGCTTCATTTTATAGTTTATTTTTCCATTGAAAAAGTCATTTTGGCTTTATTTCTGAAGGTAAATTCAGATTTGATTGGGTAAATTTTTTAGTTCATCATGTAGCGTTTAAAAAGCATTATTTTTACTTAAAACGGAAGTGTGTTAAAAATGACGTCATTTTTCATAGAGAGAGGGGGGGGGGGGTTCAGACAAATTATGATTGTAGGATGATTTTAGGGAGGGGGGGTCCAAAAATGGCCAAAAAGCGATGACGTAATTTATGGACGGCCCCTGAGGTAATTAAATTAAATCCGTAAGTTTCTTGAAACTTTTTGAACTTAGGTGAACCTAAAAATGGCTCGAACTGAGTTCCACAATCCGTCATTATACCTAACGGTACACCATGTCTAGCCATGATTCCTGACATTTTACTTATTACGTTATCCATACTTAAGTTGCTCAATTCCTCTACTTCAGGATATCGAGAATAACGATCAATCATCAATAAAAACCACTTCCCATTAACTTTAAACAAATCCACCGATGCACTCTCCCAAGGTTTATTTGGCATTTCTACTTGAATTAAGGGCTCTTTATGATAAACTCGACAAGTAGCACACTGTGGGCATTTTTCTACCATATCAGCAATATCCTCCGATATGTGTGGCCACCAAAACCGTGTCCTTTGCTTTCGAACGGCATTTAGTTATGCCCAAATGTCCACGATGTAAAGACTGTAAAGCCGAATTTACACTATACAACTTGTTCTATAAACTTTTGTTGAGCAACATGTTTTATACAACTTTTGTTTTTAAAACTTGACCTTGTTAAAACCTTTTGTTTTAAAAATGTCCTATTTTGACGCCTGACGGACCCGTCAATAAAGAACGAATTCAAATCGTCAGAGTTTGACGCCTGACGCACCCGTCAAAACCTGATGAATTTTAAAACGTCCTGATTTGACGCCAGACGCACCCGTCAAAACCTGACAGATTTAAATCGTCCTGATTTGTCGCCCCCCGCCTTTTTATTTGTCAGACTTTGACGTCCCGTGACTTTTAAAAGTGTCAGGGTTCGTTGCCATCAGACTTTGACGGCGTCCCAATTAACTATTTAGTTAACTTCTTACATTATTACAGAGCGTTTGCTATGAGTTTGGCAACCAGGATCTTCAGTAATTTATTCTTTATTTATTTTCATAGCAAACTGTTTACATACTTTGGCCTTACCAAGTAGGCTTACTTATTGGTGAGGTCACTAGATCTAAAAATAACAAATCCACTAAGTAATCATGGATATATATATATATTTTTTGTAAATACAATGACGTTAAAATATATTTTAAATTCAAGAGAAAGCTTAAAATTATTAACAGTTTTGTTTGTAGTTACAAATTAATAACTCTGCATATGTTTTAGAGAGGTTTCCTTACAACGATTGATTTTACAGAGGACCGAAGCTTCTTTAAAGGAAATCCCCATTCCCATTGAGTGCTTAGATTGATATAAGAGTAATAGGAAATAAAAGGAAGTAATACGTAATGTAGTACAATATGAAGGTAGGCTATCAAACATTTTGAAACATTGGTGAAATAACAAATATATAAAAGTATCAACCCGGGTGGGATTCTGTGATAGGAAATATGATGTGTTAACAATTAATTAGTAGGTACCAGGTTTACCGAGCTTTGATCGTTGGTTTTAATTCATTTTTGTTATAATAAAAATAATTGTTTTGTTATCATAACAATTAAGTTGTTTAAATTTAAACCAACTTATAACAGTTAACAGCTGTTGAAAAAGACTGCTTAAAACTATGTTCCTTTATTTTTGTTTATACCTTTTGTTGTTATTTCATTACCAAAGGAGAAACCCATAAGACCAATGTTAAAAATTAGGATTTAAAAACTTAAATTTTATATTCAATTTTAAATTAAATTTTTCATCCATTGTCATCAAAACGTCTCCTTTCTATTCAGTAATTTTTCGTAGGTTTAAATTCCGTTCTGGCAATGACTAGCGCTCCACCAGGTTTTCCAAGTCGCCGCTGAAGCGCTCTCGTCTTACCAGTCCACGTAGTTCCCTCAGCTTCTACCAGGCTTCAGCAATAGTCACCATTCAATATAATTTTCTGTATTATTTTCTGTTATAAATAAATTGTTTACTGTAATAATTCAAATGTTTTTCAAGGCTATGAATTCTTTATAGTTTGATTTATTTGGAAAACCTTAAAATATTTCTAACAATACTAGAAATAGAAGAATGATTGACACATCATAAGTATATATATATACTTATTGGGATGAAATATGTGAATATGTGAAATGTAATTGCATTTATCCCTCTTTTTTGTGTTGCACATTTAACAAATGTTGTAACTATTTTATCTAATAACCTTTGAAATTAGCATAATAATGATTCGGCTATACCTACACTACATGTAACATCATAAAGAGGTACATTGTGCAACTAAATTTACCCGTTGTATATTTATATGGTAAAATACTAATAATATAAGGTATATTTTTATTCACACAGATTCCGAAATGGCCCAAACTATTTTCTTCAATCTTTGGTTATAGCTTATTTCTGGTTGGCAAAGTCATATTAGTCCAGGCAACTGTCCTTCAACGAGGAAAATATTGGGTTTCTCTGCTGTGTTATGTGTTATGTGTTTTTTTTTTTTTTTTTTTTGTACGCTGAATACTAATCTGAAGTTTGCCCCAAAATATTTCCTGCACTTCTTCATCATTCTTCCACATCTTTTCTTTCAGTTCCTTGATAGTCTAAGGGCTAAGAATGTTAACCACATGATAAAATATATAAATAAATAATGTGATTACTTTACAGTTCTTTTCAAGGTTACAATTCTGTTTTATAAAAAAATACATCGTCAACTTATTTTACAGAATGTCACAACACTTAACTAAGAAGAAACATAAAATTGTTGTTCTTCAATTTTACATTTAAATGAAGAGATAACTTTGTGGTTCTGAGGTAGTGCGTTATAAATCTCAGGCCCCGAAAGTGCAATTAATATATCCCCAGCTCTAGGCGTACTTGCGGGAACTGGAAAAGACAGTCCTGTCTTGTGCTTTGAATGCGAACATAGGGCCGAATCTTCCTCCCTAGGTTCGCGAACAGCGGTTCGCCACATAAAATGATCTTGTAGACCGGTAGGGTGGTTTGAACTTTATTACACTCAAAAATTATTTTAACTTTGGCAGTTGTCATGAATTCACCGAAGTGATCAAATTTCTTGAGTTGAAAACAAAACCACAATGTGCTATTCTAAAGTATGGTTGGATGATTTATATTTTGACGGGAAAGACTATTTCCAAATACAGGGATAGCATAGAAGATTGATGGAAATACCATTGAACGGAAATTTTCACTTTTGCTGATTCCAAAAGAATAAATCTCAACGTATTCAATGTACTCATAATTGATTCCCAAAAGTTTTTCAGTGCTTGAATAAATTTATCAAATTTATTAATTTTTTTGTATAAAATTATTATGATAATTGTGTTTATTTATGTTTAAAGATTATAGTTTATACAGTTATTTTATATGCGTATTTGTAAGAATGTTGTAAATTGAATGTAAATTGACTGATAAGACCATTTGGGTGATGTTCAATAAAGAAATTGAATTGAATTGACAATAAAAAAGTAATTTTTATTTAGACTTACAAGTTACACATACATAAATTGTAAATACTTGATAAAATTCGTACATGATTAACTGTATAGAAATAGCGAAAAAAAATGTGTCTTATTATCGAAGGAAAATTTATGTTCAAATTCAGGGTTGAGCTACTGCTATGTTTTGACATTTAACTGATTATTATGCGCTATCCCCAAGTACATCTTTTGGTAGAGATTATTTTAATTATTCGTTTTACCGCAGAAATAGGATCCTTAATGATTTTATACCCAACATTAGAATTAGATTCAAAGTATATATACATTTTTTTGTTAAAAGTGCATGGAGAAGATACTTTTGGATTTTTACAGAAGATAAATGGTGATATTAATAATAAATACATAAATAATAAATAAATACATAAATAAACACTAACTACCGGTATACAACTAACTATATGTATAAGTAAATAACACCGCACTTATGCCACCCGACGGTCCATGCCATGGTTTTGGATGACAAAAGTATAACGTATTTGGCTATACGCCCGTGTGTATGCAGCACCGTTTGTCACTTCACTCCACTAGTTTATATTCTTCAGATCACGTGCAGGCCCGTTCCAGCAGCAGGCCGCACGGCAGGTGCATCAAAAGGATGCTCTGTATCGTCGGCACCCAGGGCTTCCACGTGGGTGTCTTTTCAAAGATAGCTTCTATGGAGAACGTACTGGGCATAACAGGTTCCTCGCTGTTGATCTCGCTGCCGCATGTGTCGGACGCCGCAGGCGGATGCCACGGGTAGAGGTAGGTCGGCTGGAACGGCAGCTCCACGTAGATGAGGATGGCGTCCAGTGGATCTACGCCTGCTCCTGTAAATGACATATTCATAAAGTTACTAACTGATACATTTGAAACAATACAATAAATAAACGGTATCAGCTAACAGACACAATACTTTCTCCCAACAATATAAAAAATGTGTTAAAAGCTTTAAACATTAATGTCTTGATGACTCAGTCGGATACAAACACGCTGCTCAGCTGAGCAGCGCGAGTTTGACACTACGCGCGTCTGTGACTTTTAACAACGTACTGCGTTTACCGCTTAACGAAAAATTGAATTTTCTCCGCAACCACTTGACGTAAAACAATAATTTAAGATACTGGATTATTTATTTTTTTAGCTTGATTTAATCGTGATCAGTAAAATTAATTTCGGGATAACAGTTATTTTGAAAATCAAAAAAATTGTATTTTAAACAACTTTTTTGTATAACTTTTGAACGCGCATTTTCTCGGAAATTCGGGTGGTGTCATTTTATTCAGCATTCAATTTTAATAAACCACAAAATTTTAATAAAAATCGTTAGAGCGGTTTTTGAGAAATTTAGATTTTTCACTTTTTTGTGGGTTTTTTAGGGTAAACTACTCTTAAAAATAAAAAATTCCAAAAAATGAAAAGAAAAACTCCTGGAATTATCATGGGTTTGGACCTTCATACCAAATTCACTAAAATCGGACTATTGTGACACTCTCTGGCTCTGTTTACATCCTGACATACACACAGACACACACACACACACACACACACACACACACACACACAACTCAAATTAAAAATTTTAACGAAAACAATACTTAATCCATATACTATGGTATGGGGAAGAAAGTAAAAGTAAGTTTAGATCGTAGTATTACTGCTCCAAAATGGTTTTTTTCGATACAAACTTTGGTTGACTGCCAATTATTTTTCGCATTAAGGCGAAAGAAAATCAGCTGGTGCTACGGTCATCAGCTGTTCGTCTAATAATATAGTAAAACTTGAGGAGAAACAGAAGATCAGCTGATTTTAATTAGCCCATAAAAACCTTTTTTGAGCATTACCTACAACAAAAAAGTTTGTAACACAGTCCTAAAGCAAGATGACTGTTGTTCCCAGGTGAATTACATTTCATAAGAGCAATGTTGTCAGTTTCGCGACATCCGTGGATGTCGCCAAAGAGTTTTGTTGGTTAAAAAAGGAAATAAATTATTTATTTAAAAAATACTAGCTGCTAACTGGCATGCTTTGCTATGCCAACCTGAGGAATTTTTTGCCTTTCATATGAGCTCGTTTGCTATGGTCAGAAATCACAAGTTTGTGATATCCTATAGATAATATTATTTTATTATCAATCTTCCCTCAATACCGGTACTTTAAATAAGATCCAACCTCAGAACTTCAAATTAGAACATATGTAATCAATTACAAACAAACATTTTTATTAAGTAACACGTCAACGCAGCAAAATTTCGGCCAAACTCCAATTTCTTAGAAACACTGTAACACTTCTTCCCACTCACGTTTGATCTCAGTAACTGCTAGACCGTCCACACACCAACCATCACATATGCCTCAGTCCTGTTGGCAGCAACGCGTCAGTGAAGGTTCTGGAGTAGCCTGTACCCTAATCATTGCTCTTCTCTAAAATTCCTGATTTAACCACGGTTAGAAAAAAGCAACACGCCTATCCAGTGCTACATGTCACTTAGCAAAGGGAAGGATATTTTAAATTAAATCAGTATATAGGTATAGGATCACAACGCAATTAAAAATATAAATAAACTTAACAATTTTAACAATTAATAATAAACCGGGTGTAGTACATCTCGTACCGGTGTCACTTTTGCCGGCCGGGGGGAGGGTTACAATCCGTTTGAAGTACAGACCCATCAGAAAGTGCCGAGGTGGCCCCGGGCCGCCGGCGTGGCGCCGGTGGCAACATCAAAAGTCGTCCCCGTATGTCTAGGACACGGCTTTGGAAAATCAATGTATTTCTACAGTTACGCGAACCACGGCTTACCCCGTCCTGGGACTTAGCAGAATTTTTGTATTTTTATGAAACATAATATATATGACGATTCTATATTAACCAAGCAATCTAACAATATTAAAATCTTTCCATTTTAACGTCGTCTTCCTGAAATTTTATAAGTATAATTTTGTTTGACATGAAAGAATCGCTAAACCCGAAATATTTATTTTTCAGCCAGAAAAAACTTACTGCTAGAAAGTTTGTGTTAACTAGTATTATTTTCTATTGTTCTTTTCTCAATAGTGTTGGTAAACTCCACTTACCACCAGAATATTGGTAGTTGCAGTCAAGTTCGGGTCAGCTAATAGGCCTATCTATCACAAGACCAATCAGTTTCACAAATCTTCCAAATTTAGTTAATGTGTAGTTAATTTAGCAACAAAACATTTTTCTGAAAGTATGAATTTAATCAAAATTGTATGAAATTGTATTAATTGAATATTATTATTTTCAGCCTATGTGTTCCCAACCTTTTAATCCCTCACAAAATTAAGAATTTAATTTAAAAATTAAAATACAAATTATAATTTCGTAATCTATTATACTTAGTAATTATAGTATTTAGATAGTGAATGCTCTTATGTGATAGGAGTATACGGTAGATGGTTTATGGATGGGAAGGTGGCAGTCTCAGTAGCTGTTCGGCTGTCCGCCGCCATGGCCGCGGCCGGCTAGGCAACGACCAGACAGGCCGGGTTCTAGATCAGACTGTACCCTATTCATCGCGGCCGCCCTCCCCCAAAATTCCGGAGTTAACCCCGGTACGAGTTGCGTCGTCCGCAATAAACCCATTGCAACCCACCCCTCTCAGCTTGGGTGGGATATATGTACCACCACAAGGGTCTAATGCCTGGCTTATTAAAAGTAATCGGTGGTCAGTTTGGCACATACATCTGTGTTGGCATCGATTGTTTGTGTTATAATATTACATGTTACAATATGAGTGACATACTGTAGGCCTACGCTAAAATGCCAAGCCCAAAAAAGCTTGGTTCATTCAAAACGAGCTCGTTCACTCCGCTCAATTGCCTTCAAGAATTATTTAAAGTAGGCTTAAGAGTGCTGCATTACGCTATGCAGTTTGTTGAAGTTTTGGCATATATGTTTTACCTCTACTGTTAACAGATGATTTTATCATTTGTTACTAATTCTTTTGTTTTAAAATTCAATATTGTCATTCTAAAAATTGCTTGGTAGTTTTGTCTTTATACATTACTTTTACTTTATGGGCCAACCTCTTGAGAGTTGCATACCACCATGATGGCGAGAATACATTTATATAAATCAACCAAAAACTCAAATAGGATACTGGCATAATAATGAAGTTTAACACACTTTTATGTTATATACTTGTACAGTAAATCAGGTGTAAAATTTTTTGAAAACTTTTTAATTCCGCCAAATAAATTTACAAAAAGTACGTAATAGTGTCATCTACAATACAGGGCGTCCCTGAACTCTCTACCAACTTTTTCAGGTATTATTCCTGGGCCACAGACAAGTCAAAATATCATATTCAAAATTTCGAAAACTCAAAAGTTACTCGTATAGCCACCATATCGTTTTTTACACAAAATAATTTTTATTCTTATCATAGCAATACCCATTTTCAAGAAAAAAGTTATTTTTTCCAATGTATTTTCAAAATGGCGGCCATTTTAAAATTTTAAACTAAAATATCCCAAAACCGGTAAATTTTTTAAAAATTTTATAGGACACAAAAAGTTGACAAATTTAATGATCTAACTAATGGTACTGTACCATGTTTGTAAGGATCCGACAACAAATAACGGAGTTATTGGGATTTTTCTTCATAAAAACATTGATTTTGCATTGTAATTAATGCAAATTAAAGTAATTTTAATTGAAAAATCTCAATAACTCCGTTACTTGTTATCAGATAATTACAAACTTGGTACCATTGGTTAGATGATTAAATTAGTCAACTTTTTTGTGTCTTATAAAATTTTTATAAAATTTACCGGTTTTTAGATATTTTAGTTAAACATTTTAAAATGGCCGCCATTTTGAAAATACACATTGGAAAAAAAAATATTTTTCTTGAAAATGGGTATTGCTATGGAGAAGGTGCATGCCAAATATTAATTTAATACAATGATCCATTACGGAAATAAAAATTATTTTGTGTAAAAAAACAAAATGGCGGCTATACGAGTAACTTTTGAGTTTTCCAAATTTTGAATATGATATTTTGACTTGTCTATGGCCCAGGAATAATACCTGGAAAAGTTGGTAGAGAGTTCAGGGACACCCTGTATATACACTAAAATAACAAAATATTTACACTAAATACATTCCAAGCAATGAAGACTATAATAAGAAAAGATTACATACCGTTTATTTTGAGCAGGTGTGCATCTTCAAATGATGGTCTTTATGGTATTTCCGCTTGAATTTCTGGTACAAATAAATAGTTTTGTGTTTACTACAGAAAATACTTGTTTATGACAATCAATGCTAGCCTACAATATCATAAACCTTCTTTTGATTAAATATGCGTTTCTTCTACATTTTCAAGATTTAATAATGTTGATTGGGTTCTTTTAATGTAGTTGAATTTGTAAATCACAATGATAAGTGTTGCGTTCGTTCAGAATAGTTAATATCCTTAAGAATAACTTGAGTACCACTATACAGGATGTCCCTGAGCTCTCTAAATCTATTTCGGGTATTATTCCTGGCATAAGTAAAGGCATATAACATAACACATATTTTTGTTGTTCTCTCATATTTTTCTATAATGTTTTTGTATAATATGAGTTATAATATAACTCATATTATAACAAATACAAATCTTAAAACTCCATTGCACTAAAATAAGATAAATAACTAAATAAGACAAACACATTTGAAAGGTAAATGGAAACTAACAGAAATAATCATCACTGACACTGCTATATATTTTACAGCTGGGAATGGTTACGAAATCGCATTAAGTGAAAGTTGATGCGTAAAAAAGAATTTATGATGATAATTTTTGAGCCCGGAAGTTCAGAGAATTATTCTACGTAAATCCAGTTGTTATATTTATTTTGGTTTCTTTCTCAGTATATAATATTTTAAACAAGTAACATGTTAAACTATATAAATTTGTGCAAATGAGTAAATACAAGAACAATTAAAAACTTTTTATCTAGTAACAATTTTAAGTAATTCTAAGAAAATCTTCATATTAGTTCAAATACAGCCCTTAGGGTAAGGTAGATGAATAAGGCCTACCACCAATTACCTAAGGAAAGGAGCATACAGAAAGTGCCGTATTTCACTGGCAACCATGAAAGTCCGCACCAAAACCTGTCCATCGGCAAAAGCGTTATTAATGCCTCAATTAAAGTCAGCACCAGAGTGGTTTTGTAGAGGCGTCAACTAGTCTCCCCTCCGCAGCACCGTCTTACCCCTCTTTCTCTTGTCATTTCCCTCCTTCTCTCGGCGCAGTTCAGGGTTCAGCTCCATCGATGATCTTGACATTGCTCTGTGTATTTCCGTCGACCCTTGGAAGGGCCATATTTAGCTGCGCCGATGGTTAGTCGGGTTTTCTGTTCCCCATTTACTGACTATCATGCGCGGTCACTCGTTCCTCAAGACCGAGTAAAACACAGATAGAAAATATTTATTATCAATTAGTTAATTAATTAATTAATTATCAAAATTATTTTCACATACTAAGATAGAAATTATTTACTTACATATAAATAGGCCTACCTTGAAAGTATTTTTATCTTTTTTAATTATTTTTGTAATACGTTAAATAATGTTAAATGTTTGTGGGTGGTATGCTAGATGATGTATTTAAACTGTAAAACATATAGTCCTAATTTCGTTAAGGTTTTAATCCTACTATTGGAAATATATATAAATTAACATATAAGAGAACACCTAGGCCTACAGCGTTCTATGAAGAAACAATGAAATTAATTAACAGTACAACATAAACCGATAACATCATTTTGTCACTATGAGTTTTGGCTTTTATGAACCGAAATCTATTACATAAATTCGTCTGTATATAATAAGAGTTGTTATAGGTACATTTATTCATAAAGCGGGTATGATATGTAGTGGAAGTTATAGAAAAAAAAAACAACACGTAAATCACATGTATGAAGAATAAAAAAATATATATATTCAATTATATATCACATAATAAATTTAAGGATGATTTCTAAATGAAGTGGGTAGATAGACAATTCTAAGCTAATCGTCACACAGCTTTTCTTTTTATGCAAATAAGCCCTGTCCGTGAGTTCCTAATGGCATTTGAGGTTTAAGTTATCACAGGAGTAAGGTTGAATGAATGAATGAATGAATGATGAATGTATGTATGAAAAAATGAATGAATGAAAAACATATTTATTGAGGCGAACATTAGGACCTCATGGCCTCTCTTACAGTTCAGAGAAAGGACAATGATGGCGAGGTATGAGCGAGAGGGGAGGTAAAAATGGATGGAGGAACCGGGGTGGCTGGTGCTGACTTCCATTGTGTCATGGCGGCTGCTCCCGGGACTGGTGCGGACTTTCATTTTTTATGGTGACTAAGAACTGGTGCGGACTTTCATGGTCCTGATTTCACTTTTTTTCTCTTCCTCAATTAAGTTAATTATAATGAGCCCTGTTCCATTTTAATAAATTGAGAATTGAATATGTAACATACAAGAAGTGCCAAAGAACCTAATGAAAACAAATTAAGGAACTATAAATTTTTTTAATTGAAATAAAAAATCTCAGAAGTTGAGTTTTTCTTTATTCTTTCGTAATTACATTACACCTAGCACTATTATTTCATTAGTATACAACTCTTATTTAAGACCATGTAAAATGCTATATTAAAAATCCTATATTACGACTTTTAAATAAAGGGAATGTAAGACACTAATGCTTTTGGTCAATACAAATCAAACATACCTGGTTGCATAAGTCGCATTGAAAGTTCCTTTTGTTGGAGTGGGCACTCTTTTGATGCCGATCCATATTACATTTTTTCTTAAATTTTTTCTTGGATATTGCACATGTGGGGCGGCCAGGGATCAGCTCCATAGTCAATGGAAATTTGCAATATGGTTTTTTATGGCGCTTCAGTATGTCTTCAGTTTGGTAAATTCGCTTGCAATCGGGACAGGTAAACTCCTGATATGTTTATAATAGTTAATATTTGGTGAAGCGAAGCCAGGTGATAATAGACATTATTACTAGGCATTCCATGTATGTCATATAAATTGTAAATTAAAAAAAGTACATAAAAATAATTGGCTTTGAAAATTTTAGGTTTAGTAATCCTCTCTAATTACTAAATTATGAATAATTTTTAGCCCAAAGATTAAATTTGTACTATATAATGCTGAATAATCAATTATGTCAGTGTGTTTGATACCAATATTTGTGCTTTTAGGGACTAAAAAATAAATTTTTCTCCCTGAAGATAATTTTCCTGAGGGAGAAAATTACTTTAGTCCCTTGATGCACAAAACATTTCTCCTCCACCTACACGAATAACATTTAGGCCTGAAACAATAACAATAGGCCTTATAATTTAACTTAACCTTCACAAGATCCTTTTCTCCGACAAGCTCTAATAGAGTAACATTGACGTTAAGAAACACACAAGATAGGCTATATCAATTAAATTTACCAACTATTCCTCATTATCACTCCATAAATCATCCACTCCAAAATCCATTTTACAACAACAACTAACTGAAGACTGAAGCTAAATGCAAACAAATAAATAAACTGATTAAAAATGACTGAGGATACATATGCTCTTTGCAAACAAAAACGTAGAGTAACGGAACGAATACAATTGACATATAATTGTCACCTTGTTCTTCCTAATTTTTAATGTTATTCTTATGTAACTAATTTTAGCCCCGTGGTGGAAAAAGTTAAGTTTTACCTAGGTGAAAAAATAAGTATCTAAATCACACGGAGTTGAAATTCCTTAACTTTGGTACTCTATTTCAAGGAGTAAAATACGGCTTAAGATAGTAGATGGAGGAAAAATATATTTGAAATGAAGTTTTTTAATAAGATAAAAATACTGGTAACTAATGAAAATACATTTAAATATCGTTATGAGGAAAACTTGTAATTAAAAATTTAATGAAATTAAATACCAGATTGTTTCCAGTTATCTCTAGAAATCACACGTCAGGTGTGGGTATAGTTAATATAAATTAATTTGATGGAATATTGATTGAATTCAAACCAAGAGCAATATAAACGCCCGGAATGTATTTATAGAGTACTATCAATGTAAAGAGAAGAAAAGCATTTTTGAACATATGTTAAAAAAGGCATGAGCCATGCCCTACAACACATCTCCATTTTGCCCACATTCGACCGATTTCGATGATGGAATATTGATTGTGTTTTAACAATGTAAGTGGAACATATACACCGAAAATGGTTTAATGATTTCCGAGACTCTATCAGAGGAGACAAATTAGTTTGTTATTAAAAAAATAAATAGTTGGCCATGTAACTTTTACCACAATGTTTACAATTGGCTATGTAATAAAATGGATGTAACATGAATACTAAAAACGTTAAATTGAGTATTTGGTTAGTGATTTGGATGAAAGATTATACTTGGGAATAAATTTTTCAAAAAAATAACTATTTATGTTTAAAAGTGAAAATAGGTTTTAATAGACACGATAAATTTAGCAAATTAAAATACTAAAAATGATCTTAGAAAGTTTTAAGTTATCAGAGAAAAGCGGTCACCAACCTCGAAGTTTCGGTACTTTTAGTATAGGTTGTTTAATATTAATATAAAATTAACTACAAAATGTTACATGTACACCTTTAACACTCATTTATACACCTCCTAAATCATGGCAACAGAAGAGATGACATTTGTTTACCTTTGTAAAAAATGGGTGTAGTAATACAAGGCGGGTGTTTCCTTTAGGCCCACCAAGTCTGTCATTTACATTAGTTTCGTTAAGCTTTTTCACCAGGTCCCGAAGAAGATCTGGTTGGACTTTGTTCAAATCCTTCGAGGTAAATGGCAGATTGGTGGCAGCCGGATAGTGACCAGTAACTATCGAAAATACTGTGCTTCCGAAGGCGTATAAGTCGGCCGCCGCCGTCTGTTGGCCCGGAGACCTGGTCACCTCCGGAGCCTTAAAGCCTGAAGTGTAACAAATCCCTTGACCCTGGACGGCTTGCCCTTTGTTGTGGTCCTGCCAATAATAAAAACACCGTCAGTTATTTATAATTTAAAAAGAATTCAATTTTACATTGGATGATTAAAACATATAGAATCTATAAAATGACACGACGTTACTTTTATATTCCTATAATAAAAGTGGTGTAAGTATATAAGACCCTATGGGTAACTGACTGACTAAATTAATACAATTTAAACTACAGACTTGAAATTTGGCTCACGTCTAGAATGCATAGTCAATGCTCAAACCATCAATGGTGCCTGAGGGATTGAGATGACCGGAGTAATCCCCAACCCTAATAAGCCTTCGATTGGCAGCTCTAGTCTTGAGCCATGAGTTACCCACTTGGCATGGATGCAGAAAAATACAGGTTGTTACTTTATGTTATACTAAAGTACTTTAAGTATCATTGTCTATGCAGTATACTTCAATTGGCAATGTGTGGGGTAGCACGCCTCCGCAGCCGTATATTACCTGTAATTTTGTACCTCTTTGGTAGACCTTGACCTAGTGTCCCAGCCCTAAAGCAGGTTCGAGGGGGGGGGGACCCTCTGACATCCTTTGTACTTGATAGATAGAAAGCCGTACAATTAAAATACGTCAGGTGTTCTTATTTTCAACAATTTAAGTTTCAAAATACGTTTTTCTATTACAGTGGATTAATGAGATATTAGCTTAAAAAGGTTTAAATTACCTGTGCTCTGTCAGTGGTCCTATTTAGGTTCCTTGCGACCTAGGTTTCGAACCTCAAAGGTTCATTTTCAAGCCAAGAAAGAACGTTCGAAACCTAGGTCGCAAGGAACCTAAATAGGACCACTGACAGAGCACAGGTAATTTAAACCTTTTTACGCTAATATATAGTGGTCCAGAGGCTAATTCATCATGTAATGAGATATGTTAGCGCTTATCCATATCCATGAAAGTCTGTACTCACAAGTCTTTGATACTCATTTTATGAGGTTAAATTATGCAACCGATTTGTGATGAAACCCATATCAAGTGTCCGTGGCCTCAGGTGCTGAGGTTTGTCAGTGTAGTTTCCACCCTCTCGTCACTCCGCCATGACTTTACCTGGTTTGAAGGGGGGGACACAGGGTTCCATCACTAATTAGGGCCTGGTTTGGGACCCAGTGTCGCACAACCACTTTCTTATTGCCCTCTCGTCAAACACTCGTTACACTGTCATTAAACATCTGTCACTCTAAACTGTACTCAAATTTTACATGTACCCGAATTTCGCTGATCCAAATTATCATGATACTCCCCAACAGTCCTTATCCCTCAGCTGCCATTGCTGTTAGCAAGGACTATATTTAAAAAAAAATGTATTTTATAGCCAATACGCTTATAATTCAGCTATTAAACACAAATGCGACACTTCCTGGCAATGGTAAACCATGAGACGAAAAACCAACAACGTGACTAGATGAAAAACAGTACAAAAAAACTTTGAGATACCCTATTTTATTAATAATAAATGTTAATATTGCACTATATTTTTTAATGTGAAATTTTATTTTTTTAACTATATTATAAGAATAGCCCGTATTAGTGCTGCAATCCTTAGTATGAATATCTACTGATTTTAATAATTGAACGTTTCTTAATAGGCCTATGCTTTGATTTCAAAAATAAAACTCAGGGTATTCTGTAGCAATTTTTTGCGTTAAAATCAACGTTTTTTCAAGTAAGTTTAATCACAATAATGAAAATCAAAGCTTAAGTACTTACAGGAAAGGCTAGCCCAAAATCACAAATTTTCCATCTTTGCTCCTGGACGAAAAACAGAAAATTATCCGGCTTCACATCATTGTGAAGGAAGCCCAGAAGGTGCACATATTGCAAGGCCGACAACATCTGGGAGATTGCCGTGCGCAGGGCATCGCCTTTTAAATGAATTTCCGTCCCGGGCTTCCTTTTAACTAAATCGTCACCGCTGTTAACAAAAATGATATATTTGTAAGATTAGTGGACTTTTCACAGTTTTAAATTAAGCAGTTTTAACCAATTATATCTATAAAGTACAAAAAACTCTTTACTTTAATAAATATTGTCTAATCATTTAATGGTAAAATTGGTTTGTTCGTTGTAGGTCCTTTTTAATAGCAACTCTTAACGACAAAAGAATAATGACTGATGTGAAAACGGCAAGAGTTATCAGTAGGAAAATTGTCTACGACCATTGTAATAGGAACCAATAATGGTATTACAATTAGCATCATAAAAGGTACATTAATAAATCAAATTCAATCTCGTTGCTTTAATAAGCTCGTAAACGTACATTTTCACATTGAAACTCAGGTTTTATACCAATGAGAGCTTGCAATTAGATGAAAGTGTTTTAATGGCAACGGTATGCAATTGGAACATTAGATTGTTCCTTTACCAAAATATGATTTTTTATCTTCTTTAACTCAAAATAGATTGAGTATAAGAAATGACAAACAGGTCAAGTGACATTTTAGTGGCTATGTAACTGTAATATGTATCTTAGAATGGGATTCCATTCTCAAGCTTAATATCGTTTTAATGTTTCCTAGAGGCATCTACCAAATTAATATTTTCCTTGGTAAATCAGTGTATGGATAAATTTTATTCAGGCTGTAAGCCACGAACACTCTCTCCACTTGTGAGTCAACCTTTATCTTACTTGTTTCTTAAAAGGTCTCCTAATATGATCATAGCATAAACTGAAATTTTTACAAAGAAAATTATCAATAATAATAATTTAAAAACGATCACGATTTTTTCTAGATTTCTACACAAACTTGGCAAGGTATAGCCATATATGAAAGTATATTTCATCTATGGTATAGCCACGAAAATTCATATTAACATATATTGTGTAATCCATAATAATTCTACAATCACAAAGACCAAGAAACACTTGCATAATTTAATTAACTCAATTAAAATGAATAGTTCTCAGTTGCCAATTCCATAATATTAGACAAATGGAATATTTTAAGACTAGTCCAGACTATAAGTGAATAAAGATTATCTGCGTGTAATGTGAAATGTGAGTATTACCTGTAATCAGCCATTTCCATAATTATGTAACCGTACACTTTATGTTCCATTTTTTCAGGGCTCTGGCTGTAGCCAAAAACTTCTACGATTCCTTTTAGGTGCCTTTTGGAAGCCAACAGCAATATCTGTAACAGGGAGAGGAATTAACTGGGACAGATTCAATGTCTGACGGCGACGAAGTCTGCCGACAACAAAACCTACCACTTTATCGTCAGGTTTTGTCGGGTACGTCAGGCATCAAGCCTCGACTTTTTTTAAAAACGTCATGGCTTGTCCCCTCACGCGCCCGTCAAAACCTGACGGATTTAAAAACGTCCTATTTTGACACCTGACGGACCCGTCAATAGAGAACGAATTCAAATCGTCAGAGTTTGATGCCTGACGCACCCGTCAAAACCTGATGAATTTTAAAACGTCCTGATTTGACGCCAGACGCACCCGTCAAAACCTGACAGATTTAAATCGTCCTGATTTGTCGCCCCCCGCCTTTTTATTTGTCAGACTTTGACGTCCCATGACTTTTAAAAGTGTCAGGGTTCGTCGCCGTCAGACTTTGACGGCGTCCCAATTAACTATTTAGTTAACTTCTTACATTATTACAGAGCGTTTGCTATGAGTTTGGCAACCAGGATCTTCAGTAATTTATTCTTCATTTATTTTCATAGCAAACTGTTTACATACTTTGGCCTTACCAAGTAGGCTTTCTTATTGGTGAGGTCACTAGATCTAAAAATAACAAATCCACTAAGTAATCATGGATATTTATTTTTGTAAATACAATGACGTTAAAATATATTTCAAATTCAAGAGAAAGCTTAAAATTATTAACAGTTTTGTTTGTAGTTACAAATTAATAACTCTGCATATGTTTTAGAGAGGTTTCCTTACAACGATTGATTTTACAGAGGACCGAAGCTTCTTTAAAGGAAATCCCCATTTCCATTGAGTGCTTAGATTGATATAAGAGTAATAGGAAATAAAAGGAAAAGTCAATTGACAATTTTGTAGCCTATTATTTTCTTATTATTTCTGAAATTTTTAAATGTTTCCGAAATCGTTATTAAAAGACGGTTAAAGGTTAAATTAAAACGTAAAATTAACAACATTTTGTGTAATTTAAAGAGATTATAATATAAACGATACTTTGGAAACAACATTTCTTTATCTTACTAAGGTTGTTGTGAAATCACTTTGATCAAAATCAGCGTTTATTGTTGACAATAGTTAATATTTTCATCCTAAACACAACAATATGTCGCTGCCCAAACCACTCTGTGACAAAGTTATAAAATCATACCCTTTCTATCCTAATCCCACTTTCTTCTATCAGTATTTGGCCCGAAAGGGCCCCTGTAATTGTATGAGTGACTATAAAAAACGTAATATGTGGGGGCATCAATTGCTCAAGTTTGCAGTTTCTCAACGTTGCATCAGATCAACGATTTGGAAAAAAATAGAAATAACATAAAAGTTTTAACTGGTCAACGTTTGAACTGATGAACTGCCCCGTGCTGCAAACTTCGACACGTGCTCCCCCTCTCACGCCGCGTGGCGTAACAATAAAGGGCATACAGTCGAACCAGTGGCTAATCTAGTGGAGACCTCCGCAAGTTAATACTGCCATTTACTTGACAGAACGTCCTTGATCTTCCTCTTGATTACTCGTTAAGGCAACCGCGCTTTAGGTCAGAGTTTGTCATGAATCATCTACTAAAATAATATTATATTGGTTAAAATTTAAAAGTGTAACTTTATTTGGTATCTTTATATTGTACTCTGTAACTATTGAAATCAATTAATGCAAATAAAACCTTTATACATTAGTTGATTTAAAAAGGAGTATGCTCAATCTTTGGTTACGTGTCATATTTTACGTTCCAGACATTCCACTTTCCACGTTAGTTGTTTTTTGTATTAGTGGAATCATTTTATGAGAAAATATGGCCTAACCCCAAAAAAATTGCAACACGAGCGATTTTTTTTTTTAATGATAGCTAAGAGTGCCCTTATTAACCCCTCAAAAATCGCCATTAATCGCACCTTGGGAATATGCCCGAAAATTCAAAATGGCCGCCAAGATTGCTGCCAAAATATATATTTTAGCTTATATCTCGAAAACGGTTAGTTTTATCAAAAATCTTTATTTTAGCAAAAATGTAGCTCTTTTAATGCCGATCAGTTTTCATATTTACATTTTGTATGTCAGACGTACGGTATGGCCGCAATTTGCCGAGCCGTAATTCATTAAAATCTGCCTTTTTAGCGAATTTCCCTTTAGTGAAATTAAGCTATTACCGTAGGTCTCATGGTAAGACTCAAGACCGGGACCATCATAACTTTTCATTTTGGGGCCCCCAGAAGCCAAAAACAACATTCTTTTGAATTTTTATATATACACATATATATTTATCCATATATATATTTATCTATATATCTATGTATCTGTAAGCACGATAGCGGTCACAAAAATGGTCCGATCATAATGAAATTTGGTATGGAGGCGTAAAGTGGTAATTATTCGGAGTATTTCGAAAATCAGCCCGATCGGATCATTGGAAGGGGGGTAAGGGGGATTTTACCCCTCAAAAATTGATTTTTAGCGAATTTCCCATGGGGAATAAGCTATTACCGTAGGTCTCATGGTAAGACCTAAGCCCGGGACCATGTTATTTTTTCGTTTTTAGGTGCCCAGAGACAAAAAATAATAGTCATTAAAATTTATATATATATATATATATATATATATATATATATCATAATTAACACACTAGTTTATAACTTACACCATTTGGGTTTTAATATATATAACCGTTGGGTTATATATATATATATATATGTATATATATATATGTATATATGTATATATATGTATGTATGTGTCCCTAGACACGATAACTCTCGTAAAAAAGGTCCGATCGACACCAAATTTGGTAGAGATGTGTAATCCTACGTTTATTTGGATGAGTTCGAAAACCAGACATATTGATCTACCGGAAGGGGTAGTTTTTGGGGGTTTTGTAACCCAAAAATGGGTTTTTTGAATTTTTCATATGTAATTTCAAAAAATTTTAAATTTTAATTTTGACCATTGGATTTAGCTTAAAAAAACACACAATTTAGTATTTTAAAGCTTTGTTCTATCTCCATTGGTTACCGAGATATTTAAAAGTCTAAAGAAAGTACATTGTATTTTGGGGCTCCAATGTTAATCTTATGGAGAATTAGGATGTGAGTAGTGTGTTTTTGGGAAGGCTGGGACGTGACGTCATCACGATGACGTCAGCAGTGATGACGTCATCAATGACGTCACTAATGATGTCATATGACGTCACATGACGTCACACCTATGACGTCATGGTGACGTCATTACCGCTGACGTCATCATGATGACGTCACTGACGTTAATTAGGTCAAGGTCACGCAAGAATACAAAAAAAATTTTTTTTGCACTTTTGCGATTCCTCAAAATATGGTGAGAAATTGAAACTTCTCGAGGAATCACAAAAGTGCAAAAAAAATATTTTTTTTTTATTCCCTAGCGATCAGACTCTAGACCTAATATATCCGTCAGGGGTCATTGACCCGTCCCAGCACCCCCACTTGAAAAAAAAAATAATTTTTTTTATTTTACTTACCCACCGAGAGACTGAGAGCCGAAGAATAATTTCTTCAAACACCCGACAGTGCGACAAACGACACGCGACCCGAACAGCACCGCGTCCGAAGACGTACTGACTTGGGCGCAGGCGGTTACCCAGGTACCCGGCTCAGTGGTGGGGATAAGGAGGTGGTGGGGGTAAAGTGGTCAGAAGGAAGAAAAATTTAATTTTTTACAAACAACTCGTCCCAGCCGGTCCTTTACCGGACCTCCGTAACTCGGATTGGAAATATTTCCTGAGAAATATTTATTTTTTATTCTTTCTCAGGTGATCTTGGAACTTGTGAAATTTCAATCAAACTAAATGGAAAAAAAATTTTTTTTTTCTTATTTGAAACTTTGCCTAAAATTTAAGAATTGTTAGATATTTGGTTAAATAGTTAAATTTGAACTCAATATAAGTAAATTGAGTAAAGAAAAGTGAGATGTGCACACCACAAGAGTTGAACAGCAACTGAGCAAGTCTCTCCGTGTATCCGAGGTACTCGGCAGGGTGGTGGGGATAAGGAGATGGTGGGGGTAAAGTGGTTAGATGATATGAAAAAAAAAAATTTTTTTTGCAAACTATACAACTGAGTTTGTTATTCGGCAATTGGCATAAGAAAGAAAAAAAAAATATTTTTTATCCACATTGCTCAACATGTTCAAACGTGTTCAAGGTCAACCATTTGAAGTTTAAAAAAAAAAATTTTTATTTTATTTACAAAAATCCTCCTTCATCCCCATATGTGCTGTCCGGACTTGTGCTTGATGTTGTCGAAGAATTTTCTTCACAGCAACATGTTCCTTGTGTATTTTGGACTACCCCTTCTGCTTCATCCATACTGTCGTCGATGGTTGGACAGTCGTATTCCAATTCCATTTTAATTACCATCCCTGGATTTTGAAGTAGCCACATGTGCAATTTTTCATAAATTTCTTTTAGGTATTGAAGGTTGTCAACAAGTAATTCCCACTTCATTGTATCGTGTAACCTCTAGCGTAGCTGAGTTGGAAATGAAGCAAGTCTTGCTTGCAGGATTGGTATTTTGGAATTGTGGTGGTGGGGGTAATTGATACAACCAGACAGGTTGAGACATGTTCAAGGTCAACCATTTGGAGTTTTAAAAAAGAAAATTTTATTTACAGAGTAGTGTTGAAAACTGGCAATTTGGCTGCTTTATCTGAACACTCAATGCATCTTAGGCAGTATACAACTGCGTATACCAAGTAGAAGAAGATTGCAATCAATAAGGCCAAGATCATGAAGAGATCTAATTTTAAAATTTTCTGAAGTAGCATATGGTCCTTCCTGATCCGTCTTTCTTCCATCCTTCTTTCCATCATCTCCACTAGATCCACATGCTGGCATCTCCTCCTCCCCAGGCTTTCCGCTTCATCGGCCTCATATATTGGTGGTGGAACATCCATGTTTGCAGCTCGAAAGATGAAGATGTAATGAAACACATTGGTGCTACATCTCAGGTCTCCCAGAGGAAAAGTGGTGGGAGATGAGGTAGAATGGTGGGGGAATTTTGAATTTGAAAAAAAAATATTATTTGAATATTTTTATTTAAGTTTACACGTGAACATGTTAGAACATGTTCAAGGTCATCCAATTTGTGTTTTTAAAAAATCCTATCTTGCTACAATACTGTAGCAAGATAGTTTTTTTATTTTGTTTTTATTTTATCATTCTTTTATTACAATACAAAAATATGCATATTGAAGTACAATGAGGATACAAAATATAAATATTAGTCAGGAGAAATATTCCAAGTTTGGACTGGCTTGAGTCTTCATGGATGATCTGAAGGAGTAGGCTGAAGAAGTTGATGATGGTGACCTAGGCGGCTCGTCATCCCTGGGGACATGAGGGCATTTTGTGTTGCAAGCAAAAATTTGCATGTTCAATCGGTATCCCTGTTCGATTAGTGATTTAAATTCTTGAACAATATTGTTTAATTCTTCCATATTTCTTACAAATACTTCTTCATAATTTGCACATTTTACAGTCAGAGCCATCTTGATGTTTTCCGTATGATGTCCAAAAGCGGAATGAATATTAGCATGGTCGTTTGAAGGTGGTATGAAATAGTGGTGGGGGGAAGTTGTTTACACGCTGTCTGATGAGAGGTGGTTAAATTTTTGCCAACTAAACATATTGATTGAACAAATGGTGCAAAGTTCTTTAGGCGTATGGTAACTTAAAACTGGAGCCACATGACCACATTGTAAACATCCATCATCTTGTAGGAATTGTGCCGGGTTGGATACAGCGGCCCTTCCACAACTTCGACAAAATTTTGTACCATCACCAAACTTGTACCAACCAAAAGTGTTGTAGCCTCTGTTGTCTAGCTTGTACTGTTTGATAAAAATTTTAATTTGTTGAGGAGCGTTGGATCGTAAAGTATGGCTAAATAGCTGTTGATCTTTAATAATTTTTCTTACACAAAGCTCAAATAGGGTGCTCATCGTTTGACAGTTGCAATCAAACTGAACTTCTTTACAGTCTGTATGCTGGTAACCTGAAATGGTGGGGGAAACACACACACACACACACACACACACACACACACACACAATATTGCTGTTTGAAAAAAAATTTATGTTTAATTTGTGCAAAGGTCAAAGGTCAAGGTCACCCCAGAGCTTTAAAAAAAAAGGCAACATATCAATATGTGAAAATTTTTTTTGTTTCACATATTGATATGTTGCCTTTTTTGTGTTTTTTTTTGTTTTTTTTTGTTTTTTATCTTTATTTAAAACAGTACAAACAAGATTACATGACAAAAATATATATAGTTAAAAAAATACAAACAGATACAATAAAGAAAAACATTATTTTTTTTAACACTGCTGCTTGTCTGCGATGTGGATGGTAAGCTCGGTGGAGTTGCTGCCGCTGCATCCGTGGGACACCAAGTAGAGACATCCTGGTTGTATGGAGCGGAGATCTTCGTTTTGGAGTAGGTGTACAAATCTTTTGGGCAGGTAAATTTGGAATTTCGGCTCATCTCCCGGAGTGTATGGGGCTTCGCTCAAGCTGCAGCAGATTGCCTCGCCGACTGTAGTTTCCATCTTCTTCATGGTATGTATAATATAATGTTTTTCGTCCTTCAGCTCTGAACATTTTTTTACCGGCAAAATTGTAGACTTGGAGTGGGCGTTGAATTGTTCTACCAAAGTCTGCAGAAACTGGTTGGATGCCATGGTTGTTCTAGAGGTCCTCGCTGTCTTCTTGCTCTGAGATGTTGTCGTCCCGGAATCTCGAGTAATACTCGTGCCAGGTCTCGGTCTGCTCCTCGCTTTTATAATCGCCGTTACCCCCACCACCATCGCTGATTTCTCCATCTTGCAGGTAAGTCGCTAATTTTAAAGCGTTTTTTAACGCACAGTGCCTGTCCTTTTCATGTTCCACACTTTGTGTGCAAATACAAATAATTTCAGCAATAAATTTAAAATTTTTATCTATTTGCACATCTTTTACTGGAGTAGATGTAAATTGTTCTATCCATCTTTTCTTTTCAAGTCCTTTTGTGTAAATATTAGTAAATCTGTTTGAAAATTGATGCATAATATGATACAAGTTTGAATAACTGGTAAAACCGTCATACCAATCGATGTGATGAAAATATTTCCAAGTCCATCGGTTTGTTGTTGCGGCTTTGGTGGTTAGTGAAGAAAAAGAGCATGGTGGTTTAGATAAAAATGTGTAAGGAATATTTTTATCTAAATCGTAAAATACGAGTTCTTTAATTATAAACCGATCATCGTTACCACGAAAAGCTTGAAATTCAATAATACCCGGCTTGGACTTGATTTCTTCTTCCATGTCCATTTGAAAGGTCACCCGTCTATCCATCACGGTGTCAGAAGGTCAACTGTTTTCCACACCACGGTAGGCATTTATTTATGCCAGGCCGTACAGTTGAAGGCGCGTTGGTGTATATTTAACGTGGGCACCATCCCCGGTAGGCCTACACCCACAAAATTTTGAATTTTTTATTAAAAATTTTAAATTTTTTATTAAAAATTTGCCAATTCAAGTGTAAAGTGTTGTGAAAAAATTAAAAATTTTACTTAACTTTCCATCTGGTCATTTTTGTTGTAGTCATTCTCATCACTTTGATCCTTTTCATCACTGAAATGTGTTTCTTCATCCGATTTTACAAAATTATTTTTTTCTTGCACATATTGTTCCAATTGTCTCCACATTTGAACTTCATGAGGAATTCTGTTGAATATTGAAGTGTCCACAGGTCCATACAAAATTGGTGCGTCCGGTTGTTTGTCCAAAGTGTCTGTTAAATAATCTTTAATAATTGAACTGGAGAATACTAGCTGTCTTAAATATCTTGTTATCGGTTCCGTTGCACATGTTAAAATAAAAAATTCTTCTCTGTTCAGTTGAATTTTTATGTCATGTTTGGTCGTATCTCTGAATCTCATTTGATGTTCACCTCGGTGTTTAATAATATCAATTTCCAAGTCTGAATCCAATAGTCCTACTTTTGTTTTCCTGCCAAACATGTTGCTATTAAAGTAACATTCCAACAAATGGAGGTGTTTCATAAAAGATTCCCATGCATTGGCTGTAAACAAAATCATTTTTGTTCCGTGAGTTAAAATTACTGTAGGTGAATAGTCGGTTGATTTCATAACTCCAATTAAAACACTTTTATCCAAACTTGAAGAGATTGGATAAAAAATTCTTAAAAATACTTCCATCAAAATATTTGGTGAAATATTTTCTTCCACATTCCTTCTCCTCTTGGACAAATATTTTTTCTTTTTACCTTTTTCTTCTTCTTGATTTGTGACGTGTTGCTGTTCATTCATGTCAAAAAATTCTGAAATTTCTTTTTCTATATCGCATTCCGTTGTACCACTTGTAGAAGCCATATTGAAGATGATGCTACCCATACGACGTCAGGCAACAAACTGATCAGGAGCGGCCTGCACGCTCCGCTTTTATACTCGCGGAATGTAACAAAACCGGGTTTTTTACAATACATTTTTAACAATTCCAGTTAGAGGTGTGTATGTTACAATTTTATCATGTAGAATTAAACAGTATGCAGTTGTATTTGCAGGTATAGCTGCATTAAACTCCATTTCAATCTTTATGTCAACACTTGATGATTTTACTGATTCATTTTGTTTAGAACAATCAATTACAACTATTGTGTAACCATCTAAGTATTCTTCTGGTGATAGTAAAGGTGTATTTGTTTTACCGTAATATGAATTTTGGAATCTCGCATACATATCGTATAATATACTGTACTTTTTATTATTAAATGACACATTCAAATTGTCGTAGGGGAAAAATTGTGAATTCAAATAAACTTTAATATTTTTTAAGTTGCAATGATCAAATTTGCCTGCATGTTTTGTGATGCTGTCTCTCCTATCTGTTTGTAAACCAAATATAATATACCTGGCTCGTTCTACGTAATTAGATGTTTTAACAGTCCAAGTGTGACGATCCGTAGTTGGCAAGCTTGGATGTTCATGGAATTCCCAACTTCTAAAAGGAATTACAATATCACGATCAGCCTTTAACTTCCTTAATAGTAGCATTCTATGTTCGTCAGCTAATTTAACATGTGGAACTCTCCATACAATTTTGTCTAATGTTAATTTCCATTCTAGATTTGCATCCGTTGTACCATCTGGAGCTTTAATAATGTCTTTATCGTTAGAAGATCTCAACAAAACTAATTCTTGTTTAACATTTAATATTATTTTTCTATAATCTTCAGCAAATCCAAGCAACAAACGTAATGGAATATGAAAATCAAAATATCCCTTTGTATTCGGAGTGATTGTGTCATGTTCAGGTAAAACCCATCCGGCTGGTTGAAGTAAATTGGTTTCATTAGGTGATATTGATGTTACCCCCTTTAAAGTTGTTGCAATACCTACTTTTTTAGTGGAATCAACTGTTACACCTGATATTTCATATCTAATTTCATCAAACAGGAAAGCCATAGGGTTATTTATAAATGGAACTGTTGTACCTACACTATTGTCCTTTTTTGTTACTTTTCCTTCGATATACAAGTAACTTTCACATGGTAGTGTGTAAATGTCTTGATGTTGTATAGGAATACGAATTTCATCGTTATTGTTCAATTTGATGAAGTGTAAGGGTTGTGGGTGTGATATTCTTTTTCCCATAGGGTTTCGTCAAATGTCGGACCCTGCGCTATATCCAGTATATCCATAATCGGTTAATTTTAAACCAATCTTTTCTAAGAAACGAATGTTCTCGCGTGTTAACTCCTCCACAGCTGAAGAGCTACTAATGCGGTTTCCCGTAGGTTGTCCACTTTTAAATGATAAACCCATGATTTTTGTATTAAAGTGTCGATTTTAAATGTAATCTAACTGTAATTGGCTCTTCTCGGAAATCTATCAAGTTACCGTCTTGATCCAATACGTTCAACACGATGTCTGAAATGAGAGTGGTGTTCAACGGCAGATATACTAGGTTTTGTGGCTTTTCAACAATTTTAAATCCTGGAGGTACACTCGGGTAAAAAGTATGTAGTATATGAGTATTTGCTCCATCTCTGTAAGCTCCTTGTATAATGTTACAAGTTATATCTATACTATACTTTTAGTATAGTTACAGTTTGTTTACCGGAATGTGTTTGATTTGGTTCTAAAATTGGCCCATCTTTGGGAAATCCTAACAATTCACCGATTGAATGTTCCTGAGTAAAATCTATATAATATTTGGAGTTAATTTCAGCTTTCATCGTATTGTTATTACCTTTTAATGTTATATTGTCTTTTCCCATTTTATTTTGCAAAAATTCATTAATATGATCAATTTCATAAGAACCTGTGGGTAAACTGCAAACTTCTAAGTCTGTAAACTTCCCACTGGCATCTTTTCCTTTATAATAATGCAATAAGTTATTTTTATCTTCCGTAACATTGGGAATAGAGTTGTAAGTTGTAAAATCTAACAGTGCCGCCTCCCAAAATCTTCTTTTTTGCAAGCGTAAAGCTGGGAAAAGGATACTTCGTAAAGTGGACGATTTTCCTGTTAATGATACCGTATAGGAAGACATCTCAATTGTGACTGATACTTTTAGCTAGGAATTCCAAACATAAATGGCCGCATATTAAAGTGTTATCGGGTTGTTCTCTTTTATAGTTGTAATATATGTTTTTAGCAGATTTAAAGTAACGCTCAAGTTCTTTAGGTGGTGGTAAATTGCCAAAACTATCAAAGTAATATATATTTTCACCTAATTTCTTATAACAAACCCAATGAGTGCCAGGACCTTCAGAATTGTCTAAATTTACAATACCGGTTTCGTTTTTCCACATTTTAACTGGTAAATCATCTTTCATAAAGACACCGCGAAAAAAAGGTATTTTTAAACATGAAATGTATTTAAATAATTCGATATTTGTTAACGCTTTATGTGGTATTACTAATTGATTTCTTTTATTTAATATGCACGATATGGTCTTAGGTATAGACCTGCCCCGTTTTTTACCATTGACCATACTGTTGGTTTTTTATTACCCTTTCTGGTGGAACGTCGTTTTCTTCTAATATTTTCTCCATGTTTCGTCTTAGTTAAGATTTTTTTACCCCTACTCCTCCTTTTTCCACCTCCTACTGCTGTTTTAGCCTTCATACCTGCTGTTACCGCTAAAGCCGCCGCTTTTTCTGCAATACTAGCGTCACTAGACTTTACTCGTTGCCAAGCTATATCCGCGAGCTTTTTATCAGCTATCGATCTATTTTTTGTATCGCTAAATGTGGAATATGCTATATCGTGTTTTTTACAAGCTTGATCTAACTTATTTATGCCTGGATCACCTCTTTCTAACCGTTTTTTCAATTTCGTTCCTGGTCCGCAATATTGATAACCTCCTGGTATATGAAATTCGTATGGTAAAGCGTCTATTGCTCTATTTACGAAAGTTCCTACTGGAATTCGATTTAAAGCTTTACTTAATAGAGAAACCGCTGTGGACGTAATCCCACCTCCTTTCCTTACAGTGTCTCGATATGGACTGATGTACTGAAATGTCATGATTGTCTTTTATAATTGAAATGCACAGCTTATGTGTTACCTCTATGACGAGTTGGACATAAATGAAGTCATTTATTAAGTTATATAATTAAATATCCAAATCACCCCAATCTGAGGATCTAAACTTCTGGGTGGGAGGATTAATGAAATATTTTTTAAAAATCTCATTTTTAATCCAAGTACCTCTGTTACTTTCACTTAAAACATTAGGTTTTGATATATAATTGTGTAAATCAAACAATGCATTACCTAAAACTTTAATAAGAAAGTTTACAGTGACGGCATCATCCACATGTTGAGGGTCTTTAAGTTCTGTGATACGTTTATTATTACAAATATATACTTTATTGTGTTGTGTCATACAATAATCTTTGATGTATTTTAAATTTACAGCATCATTTTCATCTTTTGGATAACCTATATCGTTAATAACAAATTTATAAAAAGAAAATCCGTCTTTTGTCTTTTCAGGTATTATAGAATGTAAATAACGTCTATTTATGCTGTCGTTTTCATCAATAGGGTCTGCTATGTTGGATATACGACGATTTTCAGCATTATACGTTTTTCCATTAAATGTTAAAGTATTTGTTAATTCTGATGATAAATAACCTCTGTTTATTGCATCAGTGTTTTGATTTGGCATACCAACGTTGGTAATTCTGTAATTACCAGCGTTATATGTATTTTTTTCTAGTTTTAATGTCGATGATATTTCTTTCTTTAAAACTTTTAAGTTTATTGCATCGTTTTCATCTGTAGGATCATTAATGTTTTTTAACCGTTTATTACTAATATCGTAATCTCCATCAGGTGTTTGTGGTAAACCAGCAGCTCTTTTTAAATTATTTGTATAATATAATCCATCCGAGGAATACCGTCCGAACTTGTCGACACTCATGGTGCAACTAAACAGCATTCTATAAAGTAGTGCATTTTTATGATGTTCATCCATTGGTTATTTTTTATACAAATTAATCGTCTTTATCAGTTACATTTTCATCACTCCCAGGACATTTAAAATATTTGAAATCTGAACTAATTAACGCTTTATCTGCTTCATTTCTAAATACATGATTTTTATGAATAAATTCTTCACCAGACAATTTTCTAAATCCACTAAATGAATTTGGATCTGCAATTAATACATTTTGATAATCATTTACATCCATTAATTTAAATTTTTTGGTATTATAAATAAACTCTTGATTTGCACTATCATATTGTAATGTTTGTCCCACAGTTGCAGCATCCTTTGAATCTGTTCCCTGTGCCAAATTACCTATTTTCTTATTTTTCGCATTGAAAGTACTACCTCTTGGTTTGTCTAATATTAAAGATTGTTGTACTACAACACAATCGTTATCATCGATACCTGGAAATATGTTAATTATCCTTCTATTTGTACCCAACCAACGTCTATGATAATTGTTTGGATTAGTATCTAAAACTTGTGATAAAATCGGAACATCATGAGCATCTGTAGCTAATTGCGCATTTGATAATTTCATGTCTTTGCAATCCCAAACATTATTTTTTTTGTTCAAGTAAAATAAAATTTTCATTTCCTTGTACAAACACATCACCCGACCGTGATACTACTTGATCCTGTTTTACAAATCCAGATGTTTCTTGCTTTAAAGTTTCCTTCATTTGACCCACTGTTGCACCATCTGATGGCGCTGAACCATCTTTTACATTTGCTAAACAATTACCGAGACAATCAATAACTCCTACATCACGTGTAATACAATGATCTTTTATATATTTGAGATTTACAGCATCATTTTCATTTTTCGGATAACCTATATCGTTAATAACAAATTTATAAAAAGAAAAACCATCTTTGGTCTTTTCAGGTATTATGGAATGTAAATAGCGTCTATTTACGCTGTCTTTTTCATCTTTAGGGTCATCTACGTTGGATATACGTTTATTGTTAGCACTATACGTTTTTCCATTGAATCTTAACGTATTTTTTAATTCAGATGTCAAATAACCTCTGTTTATTGCATCACCGTTTTGATTTGGTTTACCAACGTTGATAATTCTATGATTTTCTGCGTCATATGTGTTATTGTGTAGTCTTAATGTTGGTGATATCTTTTCCTTTAATATTTTTAAATTTATTGCATCGTTTTCATCCGTGGGATCTTTTATGTTTTTTAACCTTTTATTGCTAATATCATAATCTCCCTCAGGTGTCTGTGGTAAACCAGCACTTCTTTTTAAACTATTTGCGTAATGTAATCCATCCGAGGAATAACGTCCGAATTTGTCGACACTCATGATGCAACTGAATAGCATTTTAGGGAGTAACGCATTTTTATGAGATTACCCCGCGGTTTCTAAGTTCATCCACTAAAGCCACCCATTTGTTTTCCAATCCAGTATGACCCGCTTCTTTGGCTTCATGTATTAGTTTCATTCTATCCACCAATTTATTAATATTATTATAATAAATTACGTTTGTATTGTATAGTTTCTTCATCAATCCTTTACCGGTGACTGATTTGCTTCTTTTTCTCGGTTCTGGGGAACTTAAATCTAAAGTGGATGCTACTAATCTTCTTTTTACAGGTTTTCTTCTTATAATAGGTATTAATTTGGAAACAAAATCTTTATATTTTACAGATTTATTTCTATATATGGGTGCTTCAGGTAAATAATTTCTTTTATATGCATTAGTTTGTTCCAAAATTTTGCTATACACTTCCAAATCATCATTTTTTACTAATGCTTTTAAAGGTTTATTTTCAAATAATAATTCAAATAGCCCCCTTGTTCCCTTATATATTTGATCACCTACGTGAATATTATCATGTTCATCGACATCTAATTTGCTATTACCAATCATTACACCTTCTTTGGACATTCTTGCTCCATAACTGTGGTATTTTTTAGTAGAATCAGTTCCAATTAACAGTTTTAACAAGTATTTTCTTCCTAACGGTCCTTTTGTATGAATAGTTTCACCCAATAAGCTTATGTTTGATGGTTCTCCTTCTGTTTTTTCTTCTTCACTCGCTATAGATACCACTTCTTCTTCACTACCAGCATATACATCTTCTCTCTCTGCCGTTGTATCACTAAATATGGAGGCTTCCGGGTCCCATCGCTAATATCTTCTGATATTACACTTTCCCTTTCATATTCTGTTATTGGAGCAATAATATCACCTTGAAAAGAAGGTTTAGTCAATTTTTTGTTCAATTGTTTCAAAGGCTCTGTAATAGGTTTAAAAGTAGATTCGAGAAATTTCTCCCTTTCGCTGATACCTAACTTTAACGCTCTGTTTTTAGCCCGAATAGAATCACTAAGTGATTTAATTTCCTTTACTAACTTTTCTTGGTTAACCATGTTTGTAGCAAGACGTGCTGTACAAGAATGATTGTGTGATATAGTGCTTAGTGAATTAATATAAATTTATCGAAACCTATTCTGTATCGGCCGTTATTTAGTGGTTGTTCCTTCATAATTGTCAAAAATCCATAATTTTCAGCCCAAGCCTTACCACATATGTCTTTAAACCGTTCATATGACATATCCGCATTGACATGATCGTAATATATGTGTTTTAAGTTAGTTTCATCCTGTTTGAATACAATTAACACATTTGCATTGTCTCTTATCAGTTGTTTCGGTATTTTACTATAAGTCTGGCCTATGTAAATGCTATCTATATTGTTATGTCGTCCCATAGCGAAATAGCTCCTGATAGTGTTTTGGTTTTCACAGGATACGTCATCAAATATAAAAACTGAAAATGGTTTAGCTTCATGCGGTTGCATTACGCTTTCACTTGCATCAAACTTGTAATATTTCACTTCTGGCACATTATTAAATATTTTTTCTAATAATTGGTATTTGGGTTGTTGTAATGATTTGGAAAAGACATACAAGTTATTGAAACGCAATCCTTTTGGGTTTGTAATCAAATTGAATACTACATTTGTTTTACCACAATTGGATGGACCGGTTACAAGACAACGCACCGTGTTTGGTAACAAAACACCATGTTTGCCACTGTTTAATTCCGAATTTGTCTGGCAGCTGGCATAGCTGAGAGATCACTGTGTGTGACAGTTCAGCTGCCAAAGTTGTTGTTCGTTTAGCACCACCCGGGGAGTACGTGCAACTTTAATGGAATGCTGCGGACGCGAACAACATCACCCCCCAATAAAAGCCACTTACAAAAAACGGCAGCTAAGGTGAGAACCAGGACTAACATTGTCCATCACCTTGCTGGCTCCACATGGGGAGCTAACGCACAAGTTCTGCGAACAACTGCTCTATCATTGGTATATTCAACTGCTGAGTACTGTGCTCCCGTGTGGTTAAATAGTGTGCACGTTAGAGAGATCGACGTCCAGCTAAACAGGACGATGAGAGCCATTAGTGGTACACTCATGGCAACTCCTGTACCCTGGCTCCCGGTGCTGTGTAATATCGCTCCTCCTGAAATAAGACGAAGGGATGCACTCATTAGGGAATACACAAAGATCTTATCTGCTCCACAGCTGCCCATCCATGATTGCCTACCCCAGAATGCGGGCCGATTGAGGTCCCGAAAACCACCTCTACGAACAGCCTCCCAGTTGATGGACTCGAACTTCACCATCCATACAAACTGGACTTCCTCCTGGGACGCTTTTCAAGGTCGGAACCATTTCCTGATAGATGACCCGACCGTAGCGGTAGGTGGTATGAATCTTCCTCGGAAGCAGTGGACTATACTCAATCGTTTCCGCACTGGAGTGGGAAGATGTAATTATTGGAAGCACAAATGGGGAATGACACAAGACCAGTCATGCGACTGCGGAGCAGAGTATCAAACTATGGAACACATAGTCGAAGAGTGCCCACTGAGTGCCTTCCCCGAAGGATTGGCCGGTCTGCATAGCTCAAGTGAAGCTGGGCTGCAATGGCTTAGCGCCCTGGATTTAGCTCTATAAAGAGAGATCTAATTTTTATTTTTTATTTTAGTGTTTAGATTTTTACTTATACTGACTCAGGTGCTCTGCATCGCAGAATTTATTTTATTATTCTTAAACCATGGTGGCTGGCTGAATGAGCCATACGATATATATAATTCCGAATTGTCCACCGTGAGTTCATCAATATTATTAATAGGAAAACTATCCTTTTGCGGTATTATCTCCATCCTTTGTAAAGGTTCAACCTAAAATGATGCTCCATCATTATATGAGATCCTTTTTAGGTATCCAAGAATCTTCACTCTTATTAAATCCTAACCATCGCACTTTCACTTTATCTTTTTTCCGTTGTAACACCTTTTCAACGAGATACACATCACCTACTGTGGATTTTAACATTTCATGTCCATAAAACCCTCCTTCGAGCAATTGTCCTTTATTATCTTTTAAAATGTAAGTTTCTGGTACTGTAGGTTGCACCTTAAATACGGTAAAAACCTCATTTGTCCAATTTGGTAGATATCTTTTACTGAACACACCTTTGTATTTGCTTATTCGCACTTTATCACCAACATTAAACACTTTAGGCTTTAGTTTTTCAACTTTTGGTTTAGTATTCATTTTTATACGTTTTAATACGAGTTTTTCATTTTTGCTAGTCACTTGGCTCGGTTTCATACCAATTGTTCTATGGAACTTGTTATTGTAATCTTTTATTAGTTTTGGTAACATATCAATCCATACGTGCGATCCTCTGTTTGAAAACATCTTGTACATCGCACCTTTTAAAGTTCGATTGAATCTTTCTATGATTGATGCTTTTACCTCTGAATTAGTTGAATAATGGTTTATGTCGTGTTTTTTCATTAAATTTGAAAATTCTTTATTGAAATATTCTTTACCATCATCGGTTTGTAAATGTTTTATGGTATTTTTGTCTCTATGTATCGCAGTTTCCATGGCTTTTGTTACACTCTTGCCGGTTTTATCTTTTAGCGGTAAAGCATCTGCCATTTTTGTAAAACAATTGATAATAGTCAATATATATTTAAAACCTTTATTTTGTTTACTATAAGGAATCATTTCTATTAAGTCCGCTTGATATAAGTCGTTCATTCCTTTTATAACGGTATTTCTACGGGGAAATTTTCTTCTAGCAGGTTTATGAAGTTCATTAACAATTTTTTGTTTTAAATCCATTTTTTAATCCTTCCGTTATTACGGTTGAAATAGAAATGAACTTTATGTATGTATTAAACCCTATTTAAGTCTGTTAAGGTATTCTAAATTGGTAAGAAATACTATTTAAATATATTTCCTTAACCCTCAAGGACATGGTTTGGGAAATGTCCGAGTAATGGTTTTTTATTACATTACCCCCAGGTTAAGGTATTATATAAATGAATGATATTTAAAAAATATAGTTCATTTATATGATACCCCCCTCCCTTATTTTAAGAGGGTTAAGAAAATAATTTTATAAACAATTTATTAATTATGTTTAGGTTGTTATATTACCAATAAAGTGGAAATAAAAATTTGTTTCTAATTAAAAACGGATTTTAAATGTGTCAAGGTCATTCAAATTAATGTAAAAAAATGGGGAACAAGGCGTTGGACTTGCCGTGTTCCCCATTTTTTTACGGAAAGAAATGGAATTTAGGTCGAAGAAGGACGAAGAGGGACGAAGAATAGGTTAATTGTTGATAGGGTTAAGAGAGTAGTGGCCGAAAAAGGAATTTAGGTCAAAAAAGGACGAAGAGGACGAAGAATAGGTTAGTTGTTGATGGGGTTAAGGGAGTAGTGGCCGAAAGGAAGAGTGTTGATTTTGTCATCCATAATGTGTCTTTTGTCATCCTTGTTCGAGAGTGCTTTCTTAACTTCTGTAACACTGTACACTTTGTGTTTTTCACTCCTTATGGTGTTAAATTTAGCAGTCAAGGTGGTGTCGTTAAATAAACAGTTTTTGTATTGTTCAAAGTTTACATTTTTCTTCAAATAACTTGTCTTCACACCTTTTGCTTTTTTGGTGGTAGATGTTTCTTCTTGATGTCCTTTATATACTTTAAAGAATATAATTTGGACATTAGTGCAACGATTTCTTCCATGCTTGCTCCATTGCATTCATCTTTGAATTTTCCTAAAACTTTCTTATTATTTTCATTAAAGTTCGGGTGATTTCTTGGGTAGTCGGAAAAATCAAAATCATTTTTGTGTATGAACGTCCGAAGATCTTCATACATGTCTTGTGTCTTAATCCAATAAATTAGTGCGTCCGTGTCCATGTAGGCTACTCCAATATTTTCTCTTCCATAATGTTGAACCATTCTGTTGTAATGAAAGTCATACATGTGCGTTTTACTTATATCCAATATTGACATTCCTATGTACAACGGTCTATCCATTACTATCTTGGTTTTCTTCATGCTGACTGCTACCAAGTTTTCATTAATTATCATACTTGTTCCAAAATTTGGTTTCTGTACAAGTTTCTGCATCTGTCTGGGGTTTGTTACTAATTTTACAATTTTGTGTTTCCTTTTGTTTTCTAAAGTTTTTCCAAATATTGCATTGTTCATGAGCTTGTAAAAATCTTTTTCAAAAGCTGATGTTGCTGCTGCTCTCCTTGCAGTGTTTGAATCAATGTATGGTTTTAAATAACAAGATTGTGAAAATTTTAAAACTCTATGAATTTTGGTAATAATCAATCCTAATTCCAACGCTTGTTGTACAACCCAATAGTGCGCGACATAACGGTTTTTGTTGTTTAATGTCATCATTAATTTGGGCCATTTTCCCGTCGGTGATACTTCAGTTTTAGCCAACAGTGGCAAGTCGTAATGATGATCGTGTAGGTGTACTGGATACTCAAAGTCGCAGTCTAAGATGTAGCCGGTGTCACCTTCTTTGGGAATATCCATAATATTTCCAATTGAATCAGGGTCTACCCATTGGAAGTCGCCATACGGAAAGGGTTTGGACATCGCCCAACCGTACAAATTATTCGCATCAAAATAGCCAAGAAAAATCGAATCTTTAGTTTCATCGTAGTTTGGTAGAAATTTATTATTAGCTTTGACATGTCTTGTAACGGCCTGAGTTAATCCACCGCGTACACCTGATTCGATCATCAAAACCATATCGATGTCGGTTAACAGCTCCAACTTGCACTCGGTGGATTTTAACATGGCCTGCCATGCTAAGCCGGGAGATGTAAACGAATGAAGGGGGTCCAGTCCGTAAGCGGTGAAACAGGTGTTCCTAAATTCTTCCATTATGTCACACAATAATGTTACATCTAGTTTTACATAAAAGTCATAATAATCACCCAAGGTATTTATTCCTAATTCATTCCAGACTTTCTGAGCATGATTATAATTTTCAATTCAAATTTCGGTTTCAGTTAATTTACTTTTAAACGCTTCGATAGGTGGTAGTCTTGTTTCTTCAAATTTTTCCATTCCTGTAATATAATCATAAGGAAACACTCCTTTCCTTAGCACCAAGTCCAGTTTATCTTCTGGCACAATTTTTCTGGTTTCTTTTAAATCCTGTCGTCTTAAATTTTTAGTTAGGTTGGCAAGGCTAGATGACATGAATCGAAAAGAGTCCACGAATCGAAGCTTCATCTTGCCAACAGTCTTGGAAAAACTAATGTAATTTTCTGTGCTGTTGGCCAAAACATCAATTTTCCCATCATCCCTGCCCAATTCCGGAATAATAAAATGTGAGTCATAACCACTAAGGTTATGCAAAACAACTGGAATGAATTTCGGAAGTTTATAATTAATATTACAAGCATTGCAAGCAGCCCCTCTGTAATAACCAGTAAGGTGATCGTGATCATGGACTTTATGGTTGTCAAGAGTAAATTCTTTTTTACACAAGTAACAATTAGTGGCATTGATATATTGAATTTCCTCCTCTTCATCAAGAGGTAACATTGGAATAATATTACTGTACACTTCTTCAACCTTACCAGCTATATAATACAAGTTATCTACAAAATGTTTAGCAGCATCCTCACCTCTGTACAAAATTGGGGTTGAACTTAAACCAAAATTTTTCAAATGTTCTTCTGACAGTGTGGATTTAACAAACAAACAAAAACTGTTAGGTTTATGCAGCTGATATTTTGTCCTACTGGTAATTTCCCCTTCTGGATGTTCTTGGGGTACCAGTGTGGACTCAAAGTCTGCATAAATTACAAATGGTACCCTATATTGATGGCTAATCTTTTCAAATTTTACAATAGAGCGAGTAGGTGCAGGCAAACTAATTTTGCATTCAAAATTTTCATTACAGAGTCTTTGGTGTTCTTGTAGCCATTCTGCACCTCCTCTCCTTACTTCTTTTGACACAAAACAAAAACATCGCTTACAAATCGTTATATGACCATGATGCTTAGTAACTTGACTTCTGACAAGTTGTTCAAAATTCTTTATATATACATAGTGTGAAATTTCACCTTTAGTTATTAATAACAAATCAGTATGGTTCCTAAGTTCAGTTTTAGTTACCCTTAAGGGGTACACATTATTTGCATCATCCAAACCAAAAATATTTACACTAACACCGGGATTCTTCTTTTCAAATTTACAAATGTCTTTAACACTTATAGGGTAAGACAGTCCTTGGAAGTTATATCTATTATTTATATTTACATAGTGTCTACTTACTCTAGAAGGGCGCTGCTCTGGCAAAATATATTTACAAAGCATAGCATATTAAAAACACTCATTATCTTCATTCTGTACATTTATACATGCTTTAGTTTTCTCAATGGCTTTTGGTAGAGGGATGTAGCTGCTTCCTCTCATACCAAATCCGTGCTTATGCACTCTTAAATCTAAACCCTCTACAGATGTAAACATCCAACCTGACCCTCTCCCCTCATGTTCCTGCAGTTTTACCATCAATTCTTCTATACATTCATTTACAATTTGATTTATATCCGAGCCAAACATCAAAGTACGGTTTTTTGTTATGAAACCTCGAAGTGTGGTTTCACCATCAGATTTACTAAATTTTGCGTCCAACACTAAACCAAATTTAATAACATTTAATCTTGCCAATTCTTTAGTTAAAGTTTCACAAATCAATGATTTTGCCTCGGTTACAAAATTTTCTAAATCTAGTTGCACATTATTTATTTTGTTATGTATTACCGTGCGTCCGGGAAAAGCAGTTGTGCGTAAGTGTCTGGTTCCTTCTTGTTCTGTTTCTATATTCAAATCCATGTCCGTGTCTAAATCTGTATCAGTGTCCGTTTCTTCATCTTCTGGTTCCGCAACAATTCCTCTTCCTGACGGTCCAGCACCTCCAAATTGGATCACGCTGGGTCGTCCCTGCTGCATTTGTTGCAAATAACTCTCCCAGTTGTCGAGCCGTTGATTAAATTCATCCAAAAATTCGTCAATCCAATCGCAGTCCATTTCATTAGCCGTTAAACTTGCCGGGTCTTCCATATGTAATTCTTGATGTATAGCTAAAATGTCTTCATCTGGGAAAAATTCCCCACAAATATGGCAAAGAAGCATTTTTAACACTTATTACCAAGAGCGTCTTTGGATGTTAACTCCACAAAAGTTCACCAAAGAATGAGAGACGCTCTTGACCAACCTCCTTTTATAGCGGGTGGTGGGGGGTGATCTTTGGGAAAGACCCGTTCTGCGCATGCGCAGAACAAATCTGCACATGCGCAGAAGAAAATGTATTATATTTATTTTAAATTTGCTATTTAGGACAAATATATAGGTCAAGGCCACCTTAAATCTGGTAAAAAAGAGGGAACACTGGATAAGAGATGGTAGTAAGATTGACTTTCTAACAAATACTTTCAATAGTATGTCAACTGGTTCAAAAGTTAAATATTTTTATTATTTACTGCCCAACTTGTTCAAAATTAAAACTTTTAAATATATTTGTTTGAGCAAATGCTTTTGGCACACTTACCACACGCCAAAACTCAAAAAATGTACAGAATTAAGACTGATCTCGCGGGGAAATACTGATGTGCTACCTAACATTGGTCATCTGACTTTATTATTTTTTTTTTTTTTTTTGTTTCCTTTAAGTCTTGTCTTCGTAAATTAGCTGTTAGTTTGCTAAGGCTGTTGGCAAGATCAAGCTTCGATTCGTGGATTCTTATAAATCTATAAGAATCCACGAATTGAAGCTTGATTTTGCCAACAGTCTTGAAAAAACTAACAGCTAATTTATGAAACCAAGACTTGAAGGAAACCAAAAAAGAAAAATAAAATAAAGTCAGATAACCAGTGTGAGGTGGCTACATAGTATTTCCCCGAGAGATCAGCTTAAATCCTGTACTTTATATGAGTCTTAGCGTGTAGGAAGTCCGGCAAAAGCATTTGATCAAAACAAAATATATTTAAAATTTTAAGGTTAAACAAACTAGCGAGTATAAAAATAAAAATATTTCCTAACCATTGACAACCTGTTAACATATTGCAGTGTTAAAGTATTTGCTATTGAGTCAATCTTACCATCACCTCCGATCCAGCGTTCCCTCTTTCTTACCAAATGAGACTGAGGCTTGACTACCCGTATATATAACGTTTCCCCCACCACTAATGCTCTCCCCCACCACAATCAATTCACAACAGTGGGTCAATTCCATCGGAAATTATTATTTTCAGCGGGGGATAGAGCATCTGCTGCCCTATCTCCCGCTCATATTTTTTTTCTCTTTTTTTACAGTTTTATAAATTTTTTTTCCATTTGTCTAAAATGCAAAACAAAAAATTATTTACAAACAAGTTTCTAAAAATTTTCAAAATTCAGATCCTTACAATTTATATTTAAGGTAGCACTAAAACGGTGCTTTTTGAAATAATTACAAATATTTTTTCCATCCTTAAAATTTCACAGTTTAATACTTTTAAATATATTTGTTTCATCAGATGCTTTTAGACACACTTACCACATGACAACACTCAAAAATGTACAGAATCAAGAATATTTCCACGGAAAAATACTAAAGTGTTACCTGCATATTCAATTTAGCTCAAAAACAATATAGAATTAATACCAGCATAAAAAATTTCAAAAATCAGATCTTTAAAATTTATATTTAAGGTAGCACTAAAACGGTGCTACCTATATTTTTTAAATAATTACAAATACTTTTTCCATCCTTAAAATTTCACAGTTTAAAACTTGTCAGAGACAAGGGGGGGGGCTCACTTGCCGTCTGTGGCTCGGGGGGGGGGGGGTCACCTACCCCTAGGACTTTAACTCTTGGATACCTGCTACCCTTACTCATGGGTCAACATCAAATAATATTTTGTTCCACCACAGTGTGGACAGCCAACACTTAGTCGCATCTCGCTCTAAGTCCTGAGGAGTTCTCAGAACTCAGGCAAAAATCCGCCTAAGTCATGGCTGACCTACATATCGTGTGGAACAAAATATTATTTTATTCACACACAAATATGGGTCAAGGTCATCCAAAAGTTAAAAAGAAATCCCCCCGATGCCTAAGACCGCCGGCGGTCAGAGGCATCGGGGGGATCTCAACATTTAGGGGGAGGTGATTTAATAAAAAAATTATATATTTAATTTTGAGTTTCCTTAAGGGAAACATGCTACAATAATTTGGAAGAGGCCATGCTAACCATGACCGAGGATCCCGTCTTAACCCGTAGGTACTGACTTTTGCCTAGCACACCGGTCAGTGTCAGGATCCGACGCCTCGTGCTAAAGGATGCCAACCACCCATCTAGAGTGATGAGGTCCAGTAGCGCCCCTGACCGAAAGAGGCCTAAGGGTGGATCCCCAGGGGCCTACCCCCGGGCTCGTTAGGCGCCATGCTATTGTTGGTAACAAATAATTCTTGAGGTTCTGAACCTCGAAAAATTTTTATTTTACACAGACTGTTAAGTCTCAAAAGCCTAACACTTTAACTGCCAATCCATAGAGGAGTACCTCCAAAATACGAATTTTGAAATATTTCTACTTGGGGACAACCTGTAAAGATTAGTACAAAGAAATATTTTTCAACACACAAGACTTAGACTAAATATATCCAACACCAATACCTAGCAGAAGCAGCAAGCGCAAAATAAAATATTTCTTAACACTACACATGCCATGCCTTAGACTAAAAGAATTCCCAATATAATGCGGCGCCAACATTACATTGCGAATCCTGTATGGGCAGAGCTTCAACCACTCAGCTGAAGTGTTTGAAACCAACTGCAAGGAAGCAAAGCCTCAGAGAACCGAAGCTGAGCCGGTCAGGAGTGGGGGGAACCGGACCTGGTTACGTAAACAGCCAGACCTCGACAGATACTTGTTTGCGGCATTGGACAATCTCCAAGAGCCACACCTGAATACATTACTAACCGGATCTCATTATACAACACGTGTCAAGGTATGGCAACGCCTCGGGCTATGCCACCTCCTCCTCCCCGGGGGGGGGGGGCTCACTTCTCGTCCGGAGCCGAGGGGGGGAGGGGGGGGGGTCTTGGGACTTATTTTCGGTCCAAGTCAGGTTTAGTATAGAATAATATTTTAGCTTGCCGGATTCAGCACAGCCGGCAGAGACGGTTATATAATGCTTATATAACAGACTGGTTTCTTGGCCAGCTGTCCAACTGTAGCTCAACAGAAGGTAAGTCAGTTTATTGGAAGCCAACAAACACGCCACACCTCGCCACCGCTGGACTTTTCTGTGAGTAAATTTTTATTTTTCCTTCTTATTAAACTTAGCAAAACAGAACCTACCCTGTTTTGCACAAAATTAATTTTTGTTACACTGCTACACTTACGTTTACTTAACAAATTATTTTCCACTCCTTATTTAATATTTTATTCCTTACTTGTTAAGACTTACAAACTGAAATACTGGAAGACTGTTTGATACAAAATTAATTTTTATTTAGCTATACAGGTCTCATAATATTTTCCTACACTTGTATTTTGCAGGTGTGGCTAAATATTTTTCGCTCACAATTTAATTTTATTCCACACAAGTGGATTTTGAACTTTACTACAAAACTGATCCATGCCCATCTCCTATAGAATTATTTTTCATTTGACTCTACCTCTTTTAGTCTTACATTAAATATTTCTTGGAGTTAAATTTTACACAAGTCTCTCGGTTAATTTTTCTGCACAGTACGTGTTACTCCTTGGACAGTTCCCGGCAAACTGTTTCTACACTTGACAACAACAGTCCACATTACCCCCTCCACTACTCATTCCCCCACTATAACCCTGTTCCCCCCACTACTTCCAGCTAAGGTCCAACACTTGACTGAGTGTTTCAGTTTTATCCAAACCTTACTGTGGGATACATCTATGGCTGAAACTTTGCGAGAAAAATTATTAAGAGTAAAATTTTTGCTGGCCAAGCAAAATAATTCTGTTAAGGTGTCCAAGACTTCCACTTTAACAAAAATGAAACGTTGCTTCAAAAATAATCCAAAATTTTACTCAAGGGACACAAATATCACTATGGATGATAAAATGTTTCAGAAACTTTTAGACGAGCTAACTTTTACCAGTAAGGTTACGTTGGTGACTCCAATTCCCGACCAAGTTCCAAGATCACCTGAGAAAGAATAAAAAATAAATATTTCTCAGGAAATATTTCCAATCCGAGTTACGGTAAAGGACAGACTCGGATAAGTTGTTGCAAAATTTTTAATTTTTCTTCCTTCTGACCACTTTACCCCCACCACCTCCTTATATCCACCAATGAGCCGGGTACCTAGGTAACCGCCTGCGCCCAAGTCAGTACGTCTTCGGACGCGGTGCTGTTCAGGTCGCGTGTCGTTTGTCGCACTGTCGGGTGTTTGAAGAAATTATTCTTCGGCTCTCAGTCTCTCGGTGGGTAAGTAAAATAAAAAAAATTATTTTTTTTTCAAGTGGGGGTGCTGGGACGGGTCAATGACCCCTGACGGATATATTAGGTCTAGAGTCTGATCGCTAGGGAATAAAAAAAAATATTTTTTTTGCACTTTTGTGATTCCTCGAGAAGTTTCAATTTCTCACCATATTTTGAGGAATCGCAAAAGTGCAAAAAAAATTTTTTTGTATTCTTGCGTGACCTTGACCTAATTAACGTCAATGACGTCATCATGATGACGTCAGCGGTAATGACGTCACCATGACGTCATAGGTGTGACGTCATGTGACGTCATATGACATCATTAGTGACGTCATTAGTGACGTCATTGATGACGTCATCACTGCTGACGTCATCGTGATGACGTCACGTCCCAGCCTTCCCAAAAACACACTACTGATGTGTTAATATTTCACTTATTAACCAATATTTTTGGATGAAACTTGGTATACAGCTTCATTTGGTTGAGATTCATCCATTTATGGTAAAAAAATCTTGGTTTTTGTGCTTATCATGGCAGCAAACCTGCATACTCTTTTCCCATGTTAATTATATGGAGAATAGGCAAACTCCTTTAGCAATGGACAGATATTGATGAAACTTAGGATATGGATTCATAGGTCAAAATAATTTTTTGTTTAAGCTAAAAACCTACTTTTGGTTTTCCCCATGGCAGCATACCTGCATACTCTTTCCCTATTCATCATAAGGAGAATAGACATGTATTTCCCTATTTATGGTTTCATGTGATGATATTTGGTTTACAGGTTTATCTGGTCAAAATTAATATTACTAATTTGGAAATTCGCTGAGTACGCAGGTCTGCTGCGACGGGTGGTATTTTAAAACTATTTTATAACCGATACTTTAACCTATTACCATAGAAAAACTAACCAGGTACCTAACCTATTACGATAAACTATTAAAACTTTTACGATAACCTATTATTACTTAGTAATAGGTTACAAATAACGATAACGATATTACTCTTCGATAAATCTTCGGCAAGGTTTTTATCAGTTGTTGCACGAATCTTGTCAGAATCAACGATTGAACTTATCAACCTCTTATGAAATTCACTCCAACCCTGGACTTCAAACTCCTTTTTTACGTCGCTTAAACCGTGCCATTTACAAATATTTCACCCTTCCCGGGCTACATTAAATCACGGGCTGAGACGGAATTATTTTAAGCAAAAGTTCAAAACATATTTTGATTTTTTGTCATCAATTTGTTTCAAATAATTCATACGTTATAAAAACCCCGTTTTCAATAATGAAACAATTTTTTTGCACATATTATAGAAAATTAAATTTGAGATTGAGACTGCCTGCCGTGAGACAGTAAAGGACACAAATATACAAAGTACCTCCAGCCTCCATCTCTCTAATTTTGGCGACAACTGTAACGGTGCCTGTTAGGGGGGTGCAGATGGTTTCCAAAAACTGTATTGTGAATGCAATGAGTCATGCTAGACAAATCAAGTTGGCTGGACCCGTCAGACGGTCAGACTGATGGGTTACACTCTTGTTTCCTTATTTTGCCCTCTTAGTCCTTTAGCCGCTAGGTGATGATGAGGTGATGTAGACTTTTAAAATTTAGTACCATACTTAAAATAAAGTAGTTTTTCTATGGTGTTAATGACTTCATAAGGCCATAAAATCAAGTAAATTTTTGCTATAGGGTTATCGCCTCTATTGGAGTACTAGCTCCAATAATAATTAGAACTAGAGATCGCCTCCTAATCAAAATTCGATCAAAATCTTCAGTTGATCTGGACCCAAAAAATTTAAAAACATTTTAAAACTGAAATATCTATTCTTCCTGTTTTCTTGGCAGTTGTTTTTACAACAGCTGTCTAATGATTCAACCAATTATCCTTTCTCCATAAGATTAACATTGGAACTTTGAAAGCCTGTGAGGCGTAGCCCTTGAGTCCGATGTGAATTAGAATGGGATTCTGCTCATCTACATGACTATACCTTTCTCACGGTATGCGCAGAGCGCGGGTTTCTCCTACGATGCACACGAGCTGAGAAAAAAGGAGGAAACGAAACATGCTTGCCTATTAATATATAGATTACAGGTGTTTCTAATAAAAATGAAACAGCTGAATTTTTATTAATTCACAATTCTTGGATATAACCAACACCTGCTAAGATAAACCCGGAGCGCTCTGACGTCAAATGCCTTGTGACGTCACCTAAAAGGCAATGTCAAAACAATAGTTTGTTTTTGTTTACATGGGCTGTTTTCCGTAAACTTCATAAAAATATTCTCGTGTTTTGTTTTAAAAATTTGTAATGTATAGTGTATGGTGTTTTAAAACTGATTTTTCATTCAATAACAATTTTGTTCATAAATGTGGTTATTTCATATTGACTCGAAGTTCAATTTAAATATCTGAGTGTTTTGAATAGTTTTGTGTGTTGTATTACGACCATGCTAAACAATTTTTACTTTGGGCGATTAGAGAGGTTGTACTGACAACAATGAGGAAGAAAGAGGCGTATTTAATTTACCTAATAATCAGAAAGTACCTTCTAGATGGTTGGGCTAAACGTTAAACATCAATAATAATAATAAATTTTATTCCGCAGACAAATTTATATTGTATGGGAATTTACAAAAAGTCTTTCTATCTGATTCACAATTTAAAACTCACAATTCCGGATTTTTCAACAAGATAATTCATTGTTAATTCATTTAATACTCTAAACTTTTTCAAGTCTTTTAACTAATTTCAATTGCTTTTTTCTTCTTTCTTTCTTCTTCTTTTTTCTTCTTTCTTCCTTTTTTTCTTTTTTCTTGATATCAATTATATCAACGAAGCTATGGTTGCCTGCGAGCAACTTTTCTTTGAAAAATTCATGAATCTATCATGGGTACCGAGATTGAGCGTGTGAAGATTCATTTCCAGCCTACTCATGAAAATTAATTGAAAGCATCAGGATCTGATTTATAAATTTGAAGACACTACAATCAATTATGTTGCTGTGAATAATTAAGATGATACGCCAATAACCTAACTCAGAAGTGACGAAGTAGTATAGCAAAGACAACAACAGACATTTTTCAATCCAAGCAGCACAATTTTTAATTGTATTACTATATTTTATTCATTATAACGAATAGCCTACCAGTTAATATGTTATTTTCAAATAAAATGTTTGAATCGTTGTGGTTAAATATTTGTACACATTTTATACTCATAGTTTAGGAAAGTACCGTGTGTAGGCTAAATAAATGGTATTGCCAACAATTTCATTAGAGGCCAAATAATAGTTAGGTCTACCGATAGTCAACTATTGAATTTTTTAATTCCTGTAAAAATTAGTATCACTTTGTGTCCGAAAACTATACGTTAAGAATAAAATTATTTGAGTTAGACAATTGTTTAAACTTTTTCATGAAGTGAAAGCAAATAATTCATAATATTTAGGACGATAGGTACCTTTTTAAAAACCAAACATTAGAAATGAATACATTCCATTTTAGTACATATCTAGGTAAGTTGTTAGGGTTAGGGTTGAGCGGAAAATGTTTTCGTTATCGCTATCAGCTGATGCTAAAAGGCAAACAAAAATGGCAGCACTCCGGCTAAAAAGTTCTGTTTAAACTATTATACGAATGTTCATGTCACACGGCCAGCAGTAAAGGGTTGGTGGTGTTGCAAAATTAAAATCGTATCATGATGACGTCAGCGGTAATGACGTCACCATGACGTCATAGGTGTGACGTCATGTGACGTCATATGACATCATTAGTGACGTCATTAGTGACGTCATTGATGACGTCATCACTGCTGACGTCATCGTGATGACGTCACGTCCCAGCCTTCCCAAAAACACACTACTGATGTGTTAATATTTCACTTATTAACCAATATTTTTGGATGAAACTTGGTATACAGCTTCATTTGGTTGAGATTCATCCATTTATGGTAAAAAAATCTTGGTTTTTGTGCTTATCATGGCAGCAAACCTGCATACTCTTTTCCCATGTTAATTATATGGCGAATAGGCAAACTCCTTTAGCAATGGACAGATATTGATGAAATTTAGTGTATGGCTCCATATGGTCAAAATATTTTTTTTTATGCTAAAAACCTACTTTTAGTGTTCCCCATGGCAGCATACCTGCATACTCTTTCCCTACATTTATCATAAGGAGATAGACATTTATTCCCCTATTTATGAGCTTGTGATAATTTTTGGTTTACAGGTTTATCTGGTCATAATTAATACTACTAATTTGGAAATTCGCTGAGTACGTAGGTCTGCTGCAACGGGGGTATTTATATAGTATGAAGAGTTCCTGCAGTTTTTTTATGCAAATATTGATTTAATCTAAACTTATTCAAATGACATTCCAAGGTTTATCGAGATGTATTGACAAATAATAATCTGGATTTAGAGTTTTGTTACTTTCGAATAAAATTAATATAGGGAGTTTATTTTATGAGCCCAATCTTTGTTAATCTGCAAATTCTTAATGAGACCAGATTGAGTTAGTCTTTTAATTTGAGTTTAATCAAGACAGAGTAGATTGAGTTGTTGAAGAACAATATAACACGACAAAAGCATGAAGTTACGATTGCCTAATACGCTGTATTAGGTACGCTTCCTCGTCTTCCCATAGCCATCACGTCCTGTGTCATGTGTCGCCGAGGCGGACCACTGATAGGAATGCGGTTGACTTGCACTCGCATCTTCCGGTGTCCATGACTCAGAGAGCTTGGGGATCAAGTGTCGGAAGTGGACCGATATCAATGCTTCTCGAAACTCAGATTAATGTAAATTTGTTATTACTTAATTACTTAGTTGGGAGGCCTTCTAGAAGGTTTTCTCGCCGGTAACATTTTTCCATGGGAAAAATTATTGGTTAGTTAGTATGATCAGTTACTACAGAGAAGAGTTACCTCCGTCCATAACTGTACCGTTGAGAAAAGTTACCTTTCAGAAGGGATCTTCTTTAGTCACTTTTGTATTGATCAGTATGACAACAATTAATTAAGAACTATTTCAAAGCTGTAGTTAGTAAAGTGCTGTCTTGCAAAAGTGGAGATAAGTTTATAAATGGCATAAACTTCCTTGTAACGTGAAACTAAAGGAGTTTTCCGGGGGGATATGAGCCTTCTTCGCCTGGAAAATGAAATAAACGGAACTTTGACTTTCAGAAATGTCAGAGAGGAAATACACTCCGCTAAACCCTTCCACTCTAGATATTCTACTGTTCTTCTACACTATCCTAAAATACCTTAACAAAACATAAATTAGTTGTCCATGTTAAATCCTTACTTTTACACGTAAATTAGGCTAATTAATTAGACCCATAATCTTGAATGACCCTGGCTTACAGGTTGTTTTTAAAATACGCAATTCTTATTAGATAAAACTCTGAGCCCTCGAAAATAATCGATATGGAGTTAAATCGACATTTAGGTCTAATTAACTATAATTTCACTTTGGTTTAGGGGCATGGACAAACAATTAAGTGGTTCATCAAACAATAACGAGATCAAAACATTATTTATTCAGGTCTTATACATCCTTAAAATCTCTTGCCACAAAAACAGTGTTTTACAAGTAGGCATAGCAATAATTCATCAGTCTTTATAAAACCGTTATTAGTCTCATACTTTATATTAATCCCATTTAAATTATATGTTCACAGCTTCGGGAAAAATCAGTGTATGCTAAATCGAATAAACTTATGTTTTTGTTGTTACAACGAAATATTCAATTTACAGAATAATGATTTGAATTTTAAATTTCAGCAACGTCAACGTTTATACCCTTACAAAGAACTATGGAAGAGATACACTTTAATGCGAGGCTATTAAAATCAAATTGGTTTACCAGTAACATAATAAGATTGAAGTTTAGTTTTCCTAGATAGTTGAAAATCATCAGAAGGAGAAACAAAATAAATTCTGGTTTCCCTTCTTGTCAAGAGATCCGAAGCAAACAAACAACCAGTGAGAGAAGAAGATAAACTTGCATGTTACCAGAGCGGTATTTCGGATGGGAACGTAAACTAGGATGGTAAACATAGAACAATGGGAAACCACCTGTCTTTGACTGGTACGCAGAAGATTATTGGAAATCCTCTTTTCGATAAGTGAACATTAAGTGAGTAAATGTGTTTATAAAGAACATTTGGAAGAATCCACTAAATTTATAGAGGGACAAAGGTAGTATTTTTAATCCATAGGGTATTTATGGCATCTAACAATTCATTTAGTACATCTTATTTGCATTGTTCTATGGGAAGGAATATGGAATAAATTTATTTATCATCATAGTTACTTTTTATTTCGTATTGAAATATTCCGGAAAAGCAACCTTATTTAAGATTAAATAAGTAAAAAAAAATCAAGAAATCTCTTGAGATTTAGTGTTTGTGAAATCACTTTCAGAGATAAGATAGTGTTATTATGTGAATCAACTAAATGAATCACCATACCCGTTAAAACTCACTGTTGATTGTAACTCATTGCTTCGTCCTAGAAATCCACTTAAAATTTGATTTATATTGTTCCAGGGATTTTCACTGGTTTCACTAAACATACAATACACAACAATGTCGACGAAAATGTATAATAAAATAATGAGAAATAGATAAAAATTATTCTACAAACAGAGTAGGTGGGTGGGGGTTTAATCGATTTTATAAGCTAAGCAAATAGTATATTCTTTACGTATAAAATTAATGCATTCGAAAAGCCATCGGTTCGGTGGGGTTATAATATAACCGTATTTTCTGTTACCAGAAAAAAATCTTGTAGGCCTATGCCTGAAGAAATTGCATTTAGAATTTAGGCCCATTCCTATTGTCTCATAAATATTTTTATATTTTAAAAGGTCATTATTATATTGCAAGTTATATTTGAATTTTTATTTTATCTACACACATTAATACAGCCGTGGATCAAGGATGCTTATGAAAAATGATTTAAGTGATAGACTATCATCCAAAGTTGTACATCACATAATAAGTCTCACCCTATGTCTAATGTCTTACATTTCACCATATTTTTCAAGGGAGGCATTTGAGTGAAAATTGTGTAGTTAGTTAGGCCTACATTTTCTCCTATTGAAGAATAAAAATAACAATCATAAAACGTCTGCTTCGTGACCTATGACTATTCAGACTGGTTTTCTGATCTTCTTATGTCTTGACTCACAATTTCATTTGTTGACTCATAGAGAGGATACGTAAATCTTCCAGCTAGCTCTTCTTCTCTGTGCTCTGCTCTCTTTTTAAGAATGCGTCAACCCCCACAGCGGCTGTTTGTCACAATACTTCCTCGCCCAAAGATTGCCTACCCGAAGGCACTTGCCTAATCAGCTCACCGTGGCTTCCTGGCGGCCATGTTGGTGACCAGCTGATAACGAGCGGTTACTGATAACTGATAACAGACCGCGCGTTTCACTTCTTGGAATTATCTTGACAGTGACACCTTTGAAACACATCCGCTCCCTGCCAATGAAATCTGATGATTTGCCATGTTTAAAATTGTAATATTTATTCATGAGATTGCTTTATGGAAAGATTTTTTAGTTTATGAGGAAAATATTAAAATGTAAAATATGTAAGCCGAAGGTAATTTGTTTCTTTTAATCGTATCTATACCATAAAATGATGTATTATATTTCATCTATGTCTATACTACCGCTTAGTATGGTATGCAACATTTACATTGCAAAATGATGAACATTTGTACGCATCCCTTCTTAAGGAGGCTCTACCTCGGCCTAAAAATCTCCACAGAACGACACCGCCTTGCTTTACAATGGCAGATGAATAAAGAAAGATAAGATAATTTAGGGCTATATTTATTAGGCGTTGTGACGTAACCGCGAGACAGCGGAGATGTTTGCAGACGTTTACTCATACGGTTTTGAAATATAAGTTATATATTTTTAAATTTCCGTAATAAATGTAACATAATTGTACCAAGGACCAATCTACTAATTATTTAAATAACTTTTTGCAAATATTGTTTTATTGGGGTCGTCCATAAATTACGTCATCTGAAAATAGGGGGGGAGGGTCCAGATTGAAAATGACGGTAAGGTGATGTGCAAGGGGGGGGGGGGTCGGCTTTGATATGACGTCATTTTAAACATGATGTTTTATATCAACTTTAACAGTAAAACAATGATAAATTCTAACACAACTCAAGTATTATAAAATAATTATCTATAAAATACATTAGACTATTTTAAGGCGTTGTTTTGTAGTTTATTTTCCCATTGAGAAAGTCATTTTGGCTTTATTTCTGAAGGTAAATTCAGATTTCATCAGTCAATTTTTTAGTTTATCAGGTAGCGTTTAAAAAGCATTAATTTTATACTAAAAAGGGAGGTTTGTTAAAAATGACGTAATTTTTACGAGAGGGGGGGGGTCAGACAAATTATGATGGTAGGATGATTTTAGGGAGGGGGGGTCCAAAAATGGCCAAAAAGCGATGACGTAATTTATGGACGGCCCCTTTTAACGACAGTTAAAATATACTTTTTTGCTAATTTCTCCAAGTTATAGCTAAACTTCATAGTAGGCGTAAGTTATGGGCGTCCCTCAGGTACGCTAACCCTTAAGCTAGCTAGACGTAAATTAGATTTTTACGTATTAAATAAATACTAGAGATCGCCTCCTGATCGAAATTCGATCAAAATTTCAGTTTATCTGGACCCAAAAAGCTTAAAAACATTTTAGAACTAAAACATCTGTTCTTCCTAATTTTCTAACAGTTGTTCTTACAACAGCTGTCTAATGATTCATTCAATTCTCCTTTCTCCATAAGATTAACATTGGAACTTTGAAAGCCTGTGGGGTGTAGCCCTGGAGTCTGATGTGAATTAAAATGTGATTCTGCTCATCTACAGGACTATACCTTTCTAACGGTATGCTCGGATTTATCCTACGATGCACACGAGCTGAGAAAAAAGGAGGAAATGATACATGCTTGCGTATTAATATATAGATTGTAGGCACTTTTAAAATAGTGAGTTTGCATAATTGTGGCTAAAAATTGTATAATTTTATCTATTTTTTTTTTTTTTTAACACCAACATAATTGGATGAACGGATCGAATAAGAGGAGTGAACAGATGAGAGGTTACATGACTGTTGGTCGCTCAGTGTAGTGACAAATCCCGATTTCAGTGGCGACGATTACGTTCGCAAGAAGCCTCAGATCGACTTCAAACTTTCACAGTAGATTTTAGGCGTAATTTGTAAGGTCAAGTTCGTTTTTAAGTTATTCTGTTAAGTAATAAAGTAATAACACGTAATTTAATTTCCCATAAGAAATGCATTGTGGGCTGTAAATGACGGTGCTTAAGACTATGTTAAACGGTGCTTGAGTTGTGTTGTCAGACATAGAGTAAGCATGTTTTATGGAAACTATTTTCTGCCTGTTGTACTTTAACTGCACTAAATATAATACAGTAGGTTATTTATGAAATATTTTAAAATAGGCCATGAATAGTCCTACTATAAAAATATATTTTGAATTAACAATTAATAATAACAACAAAATATTTAAAACATAATAAAATTTGTAAAAAAGTACCTATTGGTAATCAAATATCTTGAATGAAAAAAACTTAAACCCTTTTTCTATGTAGTTAATATGTGTACTTGATGGATGTGTTTTATTTATTTATTTTTTAATAGCGGGGAACTAGGATTATCTGGCATATGTTGCCGTTCATCTCCATCCGCGTGGAACAAGCGTACTCCTAGTTTTAGGTGGACACAGGGGTTTGGACATCTAAATAATATCAAGTAAGTAAAAACGAGAGTTTATAAATAACAATAGAGTTTTTAAATAATGTTTATAAATAACAAAATCTTTATTCCATTAGAACAATACAGTAAAACCGGGTTATTATTTAGTTTCACGGTTCACGTTAAACTAACTTCACGTTTGTTTTCTCTGTCCAGACTTTCCGCACCATTCACACGAACCGCTTATCAATAACTTATCAATAATGGCTTGAGGACACACGCCAGCCATTGTGTAGACTCTAAACCTGGTGCGGTCAGTTCTCTAGTGTTATAAAGGTATTTGACACTGTAATATATTTCTGGTTAATAAATTAAAACTAAAACCGACATCAAATAAAAAATTGTGGTTTGGTATCAAAATTCTCCAAACTTAACGATCATTTGCTTTTTAAAATGTTTACAATAAACAATATTCAGTCATAAATTTAAAATGGACGCTGGGTCACTAAACACGCATCCAGGGTGTTTATAAAAGAGCATCAATTTCAAATGTGAAGTTTGGAAACTTGTTAAATATTTTAAATGTAAAATAATAATATTTAGAAAATTACATGTCAGGAATGCGTTATACAGGCGTTTACTGAGTAAGACTAGGCTTACTAAAAATCGCTTTGGCAAAACGAAAATAATATTTTCTAACTTTACTTTACTTTACACAAATTACATATAAATAACTTAACTTTAAACGATTTCATGCCAATTTAAAATTGAACCAGAGTATGCATATTTGGTATTAACAGATTTTTGGTACTAAACTTAAGATCCTTTGTTAATCCATGCCATATAGTAGACCCATATCGTGGGTTGGAGCGGCATCGTAAGATTTCTTCTTATCGTCGGGAAAGGCTCGGTCAGATAAGATTTGGAACACTGAATGATAGCTTATCTTTTGGAGCATTCGTACACATGTAGGACTATACGTGGAATTTTATTCCAGGTGCTCTAAATAAATGTAATTTTTTCCCTTTTAAAATTCGTATATGAGAAAACTTATAGTTTTAATTTTAATGAATTTTTTTTTAAAATAGCCTACTTCTTTCAATAACAAAAGTATACCATTTAATGAACTTTAAAATGAGTTATCTCAATATTATATTTTATTTTGACAAAGCTAATGAAATTTAGATTAAGTAATTACTGTAGTTTAATTAGTGTTATATATTTCATTTCCCTTTCATTCTGAAAAAATAATAGGCCTACTGTTCCGAAATACTGTATTTACATTGCTACAAAAATTATCAAATAAATTTTTACTAATGTTCAGCAATTTCGCACCAGTTAAAAAAAAATTATGGTTGGAGATTTGATTAAGAATATGAAATTTATAAGTTATACAAATCTTAGGCTAACTTATATGCAAAAAAAGAAAATAATAAAAAACGCATATTAAAAACATGCATGTATGTGCTTTGCATAGATTGTTCACCGTGGGGAAGTAGAGGCTAACCGTTATTGTGTTGGTAAAATTAATGAGTAGTGAAGATAATTTGCTGAAATTTACATGCTCGCATCCGCGTCTTTCCCGCCACTTCTCTGTCACGACTGTAGAGGGCGCTCTCAAGGTCTGCTGAAGTAAACTAGTAAATTTAGTCTTGTAATTTAAAATACGATTTACTTAGCAGTGCACGCTACACAACAGATAGAATATACTCATATACTGTCGATTTATAGAGTGTTGGAAAGTGGATGCATTCTTAATAATGATATTGGGTCTAGAAGAGCTCGTTCCTTCCGTTTACGTTCCGTTTTCTGTTTACTTTTTAGAAAAAGTTCGCCAGATAAAGTTTAATCGCTCTGGGACAATTTAATAACACGCCATTTGTGCATTTAGTTGTATGCTTGATCTATAACTTGAGATTATTTTTATATAAAATGAACTTAGGATCTATAAAATGTCTGTTTAAGACTCTATACCTTCGCGCATTTGGCTATGTAAACCACGGCTTTTGGGCAAAGAAAAAAAATGGACCGGTGATAATTTAGTTGAACTACAGAAAAAGGTTGAACAGTTTCATAAGAGCTCTCATATAAAAGTTTGAAAGTCAGTGCCTTTGAAAAGTAACTCCAAGTTTTCTTTCTTTTTATATTTATTTTTACCAGTGGAATTTATTTTCATCGTTGTATCAAGTACACGCACTGACTCAAAAATGTATCTACGAGAAATATTTTTCTCGATGGTAAAAAAATTAAAAAATACCGTCCGAAACCGAGGACTGCAATTATCTGGACGACATATTCAGAGCACAGAAATCATTTAAGCCAGTTGAACAGTTAAATAAATCGTTAAAGCAATTAATTAATGAAAATACAAAACACTAAATGGACTATGACCGCATAAGAAAGGCATGATTTTTACAAAATTCAAAATAGATGGTCAAGGTCTTGTGGCAGAAAACAAAACAAACTAAATCCATTATTTTATAACTTAGTATTTACTTATTTGCTGTCCTCGTAGAGTAAAATTACTTGTTCTCAGTGACAGGCAGTTGCCGATTGTTTGTAGTAAACTTTCTTCGAGGAGTTTCCAATTAACACCCAAAGTGAGAGCTTGTCCGGTAAGAGCTTGAAATAACAGCGCATTTAGATGGAAAACAGAAACAGCGAGAACAAAAGAGTGTGATTATACAGGGCTCGCAAGAAGATGTTTGTGAGAATGTTAAAGGAGTGTGGAATGAACATGCAAACTAAGAATTGTGCTGATATCGCTGGTGGAGACACGATTTCAAAGTCTTATACGAAAAGAAAATATATTTTAAAAATAGCTCTCAAGTGTGCGTATATTTTAAAAATACAGGCTTTTCTGTGCTAAGAGGTATGATGTTAAACATTCTCTAAACAGGAGTTTTAATTTGTAGGCCTACTATGTATAAAACCTTAAATCGTAAAAGTTACAAATAAACCGTTTTTCCTGGTCAAAAATTAATTTATGATTAGTGGGGTTTGGTTACTTTCAAAACGGAAGTCGTGCCAATTGCCAGCTGCTGCCGCCAGCTGCCATCGGCCAGTTGCCAAATCAGTTGCCGCCGCCATATGCCATGCCATATAGCTTTCGGTGGGGAGAGGCTATATCAAATGACGGGGTGGAGAAGGGGTGAGCAGATGGTGTTAATGTTTGAAGTAGGAGTTAGTTTATAAAGGAGAGGGGATAATTGCTTCAAGGTCATATGGAGGGGGTTTTAAAAAAGACTGAACTATTAGGAGTTCAGTTTATTGGCGATCACTATACAGGTTAGTCAAAACCGACAAGGGACCGAAGAATAGCTTCTACATCATTTATTGCTGTAGAAGATACATCTGGAACTTGTATAGGGTTTTGAGGAGTTGGCGAAGTTGAAATTCTAGGAGGATCTTCCCTTGGATGAGTTGTTGATGATATTTCTTGAACTTGAATATTTTCTTGGTTGGTCTCCATTGTTATTGTAGTGTAAATTAGAGTGGAGATGTTGTTAGCTCAACAGCGTAGAAAATAATGAAGTAGGAATTATTGTCGCTGCATTTATATAGGGAATGGTGGGGGTAAAATAAAAAAACTTGTTGAACACAGTCGATAGGTGTAACAAGTTGAAAGTCATTGAAGCGTAACATAGAACGCAAAATGTCATAAATAACACTATCATCAACAGTAACCTGCGAAGTTGTCGAAGAATATAATGGGTTAAAACTGTACTTCTTCCTAACTCTATTAAAATTAGTTCTACACTTAGAAATTGAAGGTTTAGAAGTACTTTGTAATATGTGTTGTGTTCGCAAAAGCTTTAATTTTAAACATTGTGCAGTCATCATAACCGATGTGTTAAGTTCAGAAGTTAAAAGAAGACTGAGATATAAAATGAAGTGTAAAAGAAATTGAAACAGAACGCCAGAGTAGTAATTTTATAGGTTAGAATTTACGAAGGCTATTCCATGGATAATTCTAACCTCAAACCTAGTAAGTGAAGTAGTCATAACATAAAACTAACGAGAGATGATGACCGAGTGGATGCGAGGCAATGAATGTTTGTAGCGCGATAAACTACCCACCTTTATAGAGGCAATAACTCCAGCCAGATGGCGGCAGATGGCAAGCAAATGACTGGTTGACCGACTTTCACCTGAGTAGTAAGAGAAGTAGGGTTCTGTGTCTATCCTTACTCCTTTGGGTCAATGACCGACCGGAAAGGTCAATGACCCCCCCCCCCGAAAAAATGGAGCCCCCCCCCCCCCGAAAAAATGGAGGCCCCCCCCTTCCCCTTACCCCACCCCTTCCCCCACCCCTTCCCCCACTCCCTCAGGCCAATGACCGGTCACCCGGTCATCAAACTAAACATGGCTGCTACCATGGATAATTCTAACCTCACTTGGATAATTCTAACCTCAAACCTTGGTTTTGAGTTGCTGCGCATGCGCCGCTCCCCACTCTTCTGGTTAACTTTTACACTGGTGTGAATTGGACTGGATTGAACACTGTACTGGAGTGAAACAACTTCCCCCACTACTGGAGAACCGGAGTAGGAATAGGAGCCCGATCTTCGCATTAGTCGCCAACAAACTTTCATAGCGAAAGGTTGTTGGCGATTCAGCAAGAGGTTTCAAATATATAGTAGGCCTATATATATTTGAACTTCTTATACTACGTTGCGTTTTTTAATGCAATGTGGTATGTGTGTGTGTGTGTTTAGTTGTATTTAATTTAAGAAATAAATTGCGCATTGCGATGTTAGTTTTAAGTTTGGTTTATAATTAAGGTGTATTAATTTTTAAGAGGTTTTTAGCATTAAGGTGTATTAATTTTTAAGAGGTTTTTAGCATTAAGGTGTATTAAATTTAAGAATAACAAAGGTATTTGGTTGTGTTGAATTATTTGGTTTTCAATAATGATGTGTTGTTAGTTTTAAGTGTTGCTACTAATAATTAATGTTGTTTTGCCTTACAGCTAGATGTTAGGGGGTAGATTAACTGTAAATTCAGAAGTTCAGTTGAACTTCACTTAGAAGGGGTGGGACATCCGCAAATTGTAGGTAAGCGGACTAGGTTTTTTGCATTTTGTTTAGGAATATGATGGGTGGGTTTAGTTTGGGTGGGGTTAGAGTTGCGTTTCTGCATTAGCTGTTCCAGTTTCCCTATTTAGTGTTACGCTTTGATGCGGACAGTGACGTTACGCTTTGATGCGGACGGACCAGGGCCTCCCTTGCAGAACGTAACTAGTGGGTTGGGAGTGGGAACCTGTTAGGCAAACAGGGTGGTGGGAACAGTATTACTGTTTCCATCACCTTGGTTTTTTATAAGTCTTGAGTGATCTTGACCTACTTTTGGAAAGGTCAATGACCCCCCCCCCCGAAAAAATGGAGCCCCCCCCCTTCCCCACTCCTTCCCCCACCTCCCGGGCCAATGACCGGTCATGGCCGGCTGCTAACCCCTCTCATTTGCATACCGTTATAAAAGACGCGGCGATTGTGGCTAGTGTTTCATTCTGATTCCAGACATCACGCTGTGTACTCGGAGTTCTAACCATGTCGTCTCTGCCAACTACTACTTCTGCTACTTCTACTTCAACTTCAATTTCTACTACGACTGCACCTAAGAAAACTCTTCGCCTTAAAAACCTTCCTGATTGCTACAAGAATGAACTTGCATCTCTACCTTCAACTTCTGGAGCTATTCTTCCGCCAACCAACACTTCTAGACTACGCAGTATTTTTTCACCGCCTTCGCCTTCGCCTTCAAACAACTCTGCACCGCCATCTGCACCGCCATCAACTCTCATGCCGCCACCGAAGAAGCCAGCTTCCTATCCTAAAACCCCTTCGTTTGAAACCATTCTTCATCGCATTAGTACACCCATCATCCCACTATCACCATTGCCTCCTACCCCACCACTTACTACACTTGAAGACCATACCTATCACAAAACTGAATCCTCGACATCAGCTTCTAAACCAGCTCCTAAACCAGCTCCTAAACCTGCTCCTAAACCTGCTCCTAAACCTGCTCCTTCAGAGCAATTTCAATTATTACAACAAGAGCGTCGTAGGGCATTTAGCCGTCCCACTACTTGCCCTGAAATGCTTAGTAGGGGAAATAAGAAAGGATCAGCTTGTGGGAGGAAATGTGTTAAAAACGAAAGTTTTTGCCGTGTACATGTCGTGAAACACCTTTCTGAACCACAACTGACAGAAACCCCCACTGTTGAATACCAATCCAAAATTATTGGTGTAAAAGGAAATAGGCTTAAGAGAGGTTGTGTTTATTTTTTTGAAAGTGTTATTGACAACGAACACATTTTGGCAAGTTGTAACGGCGAAAAATATAATATTAAAGTAATTGAATCCTTGCGCAAAGAGAAATCTGTTTATGAGTTAGACTCTAAAGACTATCTCCTCAGACACAAAGTGGATGGTATTACAAGGTGGGGGCGTAAAAAGTAAATTCACATAGTTTTTCAAAATTTTGCTATAAAAAATAATGGGGGAGAAACACAATGCGTTATAGCATTGTGTTTCTCCCCCATTATTTTTTAACACTCTAAGTCTCGTGACCTACTTTCATGTGAGTAGTGAGTAAAGGAGGGTTCTGTGTCTGTCCCCATTCCTTCGGGTCAATGACCGAACCGGAAAGGTCAATGACCCCTCCCCCCGCCCGGAAAAAATGGAGGCCCCCCCCCTTCCCCCACCACTCCTTCCCCCACCATTCCTTCCCCCACTGCTCCTTCCCCTACCACTCCTCCGGGTGAATGGCCGGTCATGACCGGTTGTCTACCTACATTTAACCGTTACACTCGCTACTCCAGAGTCTTCATTCCAATCCGAGAGGCCACCGCCGCAATATGCTTACTCTATTAGAATTATGTTTGCGACAGATAGTTTCAAATATAGTGTTGATGGAACTTGCATTAAGCGATGCAAATCTTCCACTAACACTACGTCAAGCAGTGTATTCTTTTTATAAAGAAAATTTTGGAATTCTTCATTGCTGGCGATATGTATTTATTGATGGAACAGTTATGTGTTCATATTGCGGTGTGACTGCACTCGTAAATGTGGAGGGACAAGTGGACTTTAGACTTCAAGGTGGAATATATGAAGATAACTATTACTTGTTTTACAAGTTCATGGTTACACAAGAAAAATGCGATATTTGCGCATTAAACTTGTATGAGTTTACACACGTTGATGCTACACAAATTGATTTGGAAAACAACCCCGGAGTCCTTCATTTCTATGTGACACAAGCTCCATAGAGATCCACCAAACCCACCAAACGGCCCTTTTCAGGGCCACCTAAGACTTGAATTTAGGGATGTAAGCTATTTAGCTTACATGCAACTTAGCAGAAATAAGTTCTGCTACATGGCTAGTTTGATCCGTGTAGTAGTAAGCAAAGGAGGGTTCTGTGTCCGTCCCCACTCCTTAGGGTCAATGACCGGACCTGAAAGGTCAATGACCCCCCCCCCCCCGAAAAAATGGAGCCCCCCCCTTAATTCTATCCCCCACCACTCCTTCCCCCGCCATTCCTTCTCCCACCACTCAGGCCAATGACCGGTCTCCTCATTTGCATACTGCTATAAAAGAGGAGCAAGCGTTGTTCTCTCCTTCATTCTGCTTTCATGTGCCACACTTGTTGTTTCGTCTCTGCCTGCATTATTTTGCTTTAAAATGCTTCCTCAGCTTAATGAAGAGTTCAATCCTTCCGAATATGCTGATGTTTACCACCAACATGTAGAAGATCCAATAGATTTCTACGATAATAGCAGTGAGACTGAAGATGATAGTAGCAGTGATGAAGATGATAGTAGCAGTGAGATTGAAGATGATAATGAAAATGATAGTAGCAGTGAGACTGAAGATGACAATGAAATTAACATTGAACTTAATGAAGAAATGAGACCATATTACTTTGATGAACTAGATCCTCTTGATATGGTAGAAAGATTCATTGCAGAAGCACACAAACGGCTAAATTTAGGATATCATATTATAATTGGTTCAGCTATTCTGTATCATGATAGTAAGTTCTTTTGTGTAACACCAAATACTAGAGAACGTATGCTAACTTGGCGGGATGATATACTGAGGTGTCACGAGCAAGGAATTAACATTGGTGGCTACTTTGTAGCACAAGTGGGCTTTTGGATCTAATGTGGCTAGTGTAGTGGCTAGTGTAGCCACACAAAACCTTCCCTCACCCCCCACCCTATCCCTTCCAAATCCTTATTCCTTCCCCCTCCCCATATTTAAAATTTATAAAAGGCGGGCTATGAACCTCTAGGTTTCTAGTCTGTACTTGCACTTTGCACTGTCAAGTACATCTCTTGTAGTTTTTTTTCTTCCATTTAAAATATTATTTGTTTGAAAAAATGCCTCCTAATGTGAATTACCATTTTAATTCTTCCGAAATTTCCGATGTTTTTCTACAACCTGAAGACATTTTAAATAATGATAGTGAGAGTGAGAGTGAAGACGATGATGATTATAGTGTTGAACTGAGTGAAGAACGTAAAGTTATAGCAATTGATCCACAATTTCCATTTGATACAATAGAAAAGTTTTTGGTTGAAGCTAATAAATGGTTAAATTTAGGATGTTATATACGAATTGACTCTTTTATATTGTATGGTGATAGTCATTCTTTCCTTGTCACACCAAATGACAGAGACCGCATGTTGCAGTGGGCACAATCTATGATGGAGTGCTATGAACAAGGTGTGGACACTGGCGGCTATTTTCTTGCACAAGTAGTGTAATAACAAAATTACCTTTCCCCCACCTTACACCCTATCCCATCCCAATCCTTATTCCTTCCCCCCTCCCCATTTTTAAAATTGATAAAAAGGCAGGCTATGAACCTCCAAGTTTCTAGTCTGTACCCACACTTTACGGCATCAAGATGCTTACCAGACTTGATGGTTTCATAGCCAATGATATTAATATATGGAGTTTAATAACAAACTTACGGATAAAAATTGAAGAAAAAATTATGGCAAACAATGAGCTAGGAGTTATTGTTTTTGTTTCATTAGTAGAACATTTTGAAATTTTGTATAGTATAAAAGTAACAATTAACAATATTAATGAACTATTTCCTTGGACAATATTTATTCGCAATAAAGTTGAAGAGCAGAAAATTATAGTAGATGTGACAGCAATGAAATATAACCTAGATAGAGAAGAATAGATACAAACCCCCTCCTATTCCTTTGTTTTGCAAAAAATAGTGGGGGTAGGAGTATATATAAGACTAAGTAAGCGATACATAGTTTGTTATTTGAAGTTAAAGAAGTAGTAAATAAACATGTTGTCTAAAGATACTCCATTTATTAATTATTTTGAAGTTAAAGATGTTTTTGAAAGCACAAATGAAATACAGGAAGAAAACATAGAGGAAATATATAATGAAACTAATAACGATTCTACAATGGAAGAGGAAGAAATGGTACAGATTGAACAAGAACTATTTGAAGAAATGATAAACGATAGTGATGAAGACATAATTAAGGAAGCTATTGAAATATTTATATTGGATTCATCGTTGGAATCACCCATATCACCTTTACTGTCTTCTGAATCTGAATCTGAATTGGACTAAGGTACCCCCACCATTTTGAAGACGTAGTGGGGGAAGAATATCCCCACTACAAGTTAAAAGTTAGTGGGGGAATGTTTATAAATGTGTTAAATAGTTGTGCAGGAGATCAGTCTTAGGGAGACTAGTGACTGAAGATGTTTCGTAAAATACCTTTTGATCCTTCATACTACAATCTGTTTGATATACATCGTTTTCCAGACATTGAGGAGAAATTGTACAAAAAATGTTGTTCTCTACTCGATAAACCACAAAAACTACCACCAAATACTTTTACCTACAAGCTACCCATCATGGACAAGGACGATGTAAGCAAAATACCATTAGTTCAAGTAAAATTTTTGGAAGAAAAAATTCTTGTTTGTGTGAGAGAAGTATTTCATAATGATTATTCAAAAAGATTGGCTTTCAACTTTATTCAAGAACATGCAGGATCTGAAAGAGAACAATATCCAGAACCATATTACAAATATCTTTTTGAGAATGGAGCGAGTGTAACGGTAGAAATAACCATTACATTAGTATAACTCTCCCCACCACTGACGTCTCCCCACCATTGGCATCTCCCCACTACTGACTTAAATTTGGTGGGGGAATGTGGATAAATGCGTTGATTATTTGTGTAGAAGCTCATTCTTTGAGAAATGTTTCATCATGTACCTTGTGATCCGACTTCTTCCTTCAGGGAAAAACAAAGATTAAAAAGACTAAAAAAGGAAAGACAAGATAGAGAAGATATGAAGATGGAGTTTAATAGACTACAATTTCAAATACCTGGAATTGAACTTGGAGCACCAAGATTGAAAACCCTCCACTAGGCTGGAAGTTATATCAAATTTTTGAAAGTACAAGTTGAAGCAAGAGATCTAAAATTGAAAACATTAGAAATGGAAAATCGAGAATTGAAGAAATTAATATCACACATGTCTGGTAATACAACAGTTCAAGAAGGTGAAGAAGAAGGAAAAGAAATTTTAGGAATCTAAATTATCAGCACCCTTTTAGAGAATGGGGAATAGATCACTTTTTGGTAATGTAATAACATGCCACTTAGTGATCTATTCCCAGTTCTCGCTTAATATCCGATGACCTTGACCTATATAAAAATAGTGGGGGTAAAAGCATATAAGGAGATAGTTATGGATATAACTTTCAGTATGAGTCTAACACTATGGACAGCTTGTTAGTTTTATGTTTACAACAAATTATCAATAATGGGTTTCTTTACAGTTATATAATAACATCAAATAAATGTGAAATACCTCAACCAATTCGTGAAATGCTCATCAAATTTAAGAAGGACAATTGTGGATTTGGTATTTATCTTGCTTTTATTTTTGAAGATGGAACGAAAATGTGTCATGATTGTGGAAAAGCATCTGTTTTAGACTTTGAACAATTTAAAGAGGATGGAGGTAAATTAGTTCACCTTGTAAAAGGCCAAGTAATGAAATTTGAAACAGTTAATAAAAAATGTAACATTTGTGCACAAAATTTGTTTGAATTTATTAAGTATAGTGCATTGAAATAATAATACCCTTTCCACATATGAAGAAAGTGGGGGAAAAGGAGTGGGGATTATATAGTGGTGGGGGAACATGTATAAATGTAGGTTGTTTATAGAGAGTTTTAATATCTTTGCAGCATTTGTTGGAACAAGATGCAGTTTGAAGTACGTCATTTCAAAATGAGATATGAAGAGTGGGGCTCAGTTGCAGAATTTGTTAAATCTAAAGAAGATAATGGAAAATTAATAAATGTACACTGCTACATTCATGATCAACATAGTAATGACAGGGTGATGGAGTATTTAAATACTCCTAACATAACACCACAAAGTTCTCCATTTATAAAATATTTGAAAGAAGAAGATTTGGATGTTACCCTAGAAGTTTGGTATCTAATTTAAATTATTGTGGTGGGGGAAATGAGATATAACCGGCAAAATTGTAGAACAGAATTCACTCTATACAACGATGGAGCATCCTTCCACAACACCTGTATCAGCATCTGCGGGTTGGCATCAAAATCATCAACCAAATATTTCAAGTTCAAATTGTTATGAAAATCAGCAGCCTAGTACTTCAAATTGGTATGAAAATCAGCTGCCTAGTACTTCAAGTTCAATTTGGTATGAAAATCAGCAACCTGCCACTTCAAGTGTAAATCGGTATGAAAATGAACAAATTACTACTTCAACACAAAATTTGTATGAAAATCAACAGCCAACAACATCAACTCAATTTTGTACATCAGTATTTAAAGTATCAAAGCCCCATTCGAATTGTAATAAGTGTATATCAGCTCAATCAGCAAGAATCAGGAAAAACACATACATGAGAGAAAGGTGCAAGAAAGAAAGGATAGAATTTACAAAATTACAGTTAACAGTTCCCTCTATTAAAGTGGGATGTACTAGAATAAAAACTTTGGAAGCAACCAATGCATATTTGTTTGAATTGTTGGACAGAATTGAAAAGTTAGAGAAGAAGAATGAACATTGTAAAAAGTAAACACTCGTTCCCCCCAAGAAAAACAAAAAAAAATAATAAAATAGCAAAATAAAAAAAAAGTAGATGTAGAATAGAGAGCGAGGAATAGATCACTTTGTGGTAATGGACTAACATGCCACTTAGTGCTCTATTCCTCGTTCTCGCGTTATATTGGATGACCTTGACCTACATTAGTAGGGTGGGGGAAATTGAAAATGGTGGGGGAAAGTGTATAAAGGACGAGCCTACTGTAGAGGAATTACTCTGAAAGCAAACTTGTCACGAGTATGGACTTGACCACAAGCAAAGAAGATAGAAAACAAAGATTTCGAGAAATGGCTAAAGTAAGAGAATCAAGAATAAGGTTGAGATTTTACAAACTACAGAGACTGATTCCTGGTGTTAAGTTAGGAGAAATAAGATCAAGAACGGTAGACATGGCAGCTGATTACATCAGTTACTTACATTCGGAATTAATGGTAAAGGAAGCAAGAATAGAAGAGCTGGAGCACAAGATAAAACAACATATTTAAACATCTAATAGTGAACCTATAAATTATGTAATAAAAGAAGAAGATGTAAAAGACATAAATCAAACAAAAGAAAATGAGCTTGAACTTTGGTTATTGATTGGACACTTTTTAGAGAATAGGGAATAGATCACTTTGTAGTAATGAATTATCATGCTACTTAGTGATCTATTCCCAGTTCTCGCTTAATCAAAAATGACCTTGACATACTTACCAAAATATCATATAAGCCGAATCAAAAGCAGTTATTCCTCATTTACTTGAAATGGCTCCTGTGGACAACACCGATTATCCGAGGAAACCTCTTATTGAAATATTGTATAAAATTCAACTAGAGAATTTAAATATGGAAGAAGATGAAAATAACAGCGAAACATCAGAAGTAGAAGCTATAAATGATATGGATGTAGATGTGACAACATCAGAAGAAGAAAATGCCAATGATGTGGAGAATGAAAATTTGGATATGGATGTAGTAATATCAGAGTCTTCATCATCATTTGAATATGAAGAAATACATATTGAAACTCCAATTCATATAGAGAATACTAACGAAGAATCTGTTTGTAGAAGATTAATATTTTGTTCAAGACGTTTGTTTTCTTCTGAAAGTGAAGAAGAAGAAGATGAAATAGTAAAGGGGGAACTATTATAAAAGAAAGAAAGGGAGAGCTCATTTCATTTCTTGGCGAAATTTTGAAGAGTGAACACCACCAAACATGTATCATTGCGATAAATGTTTGGAATCGTTTAACGATGATATTCTGTTAGAAATACATAAAGAACTAATTCACAACAACACAGAAGAACAAGAAGAACAAAATGAAATAACGGCAAGACCTACAACAACTTTACCAAATTTACAAGTATCAGCTTTACCTGGAAAGGTAGTAATGCATCATAAGATTCAAAATGAAGATTTAAACTTAGAAGAATTTATTAGAGAAGCAAAACCAATCATCAGTAGAACTTTAAAAGAAGAATTAAAAAGATTAAATTTTCTCAAATTTGGTTTACTACTAGAAGCTATGTTTATAAATGTACAAGAAGAATTATCACCAAGAGGATTTATAACTAAAAACCAAACTATCATAGGAAGTTCAGACATTGATTCAATAGTTGAAAAATGTATAGAAGAAATATTAACTAAAATTCAGGAACATGAAGGACGAGGATCAGGGTGGAGTCTTATAAGTATTGAAGGATTAAATATAAGAGTTCATAAACATGGATATGGACTAATGGGATCTAGTTATATTCGTTTGCCAAAAATAATTGAAGCTACAAGATCATGTGTTAATGTGAAAAATCAAGATAACGAATGTTTTAGATATGCGATGACATGTAAATTTGTACCAAATCATTGCAATGAACCAAACCAGCACTATGAAAATCAAAGATATAGATATAACTTTCAAGGAATTAGTTATCCTGTATCACTAAAAGATATATCAAAATTTGAGAAGAAAAATCCCGGCACATCTATTAATGTTTTTGGATTAGATAGTTCAAATAAAGTTTATCCTTTACGTATTGCTAAAGAAGAGCTAGCAGATCATACAGATTTACTACTACTAACCCAAGGAGATGTATCTCATTATGTGTATATAAAGAAATTTGACTCTCTTGTTAACAATCAACTTTCAAAAAGTCGAAACAAAAAGCTGATTTGCAAGAGATGTTTTAATTTCCAACGAGAAGGAAGACAAGGAATGGAATGGTTACAAGAGCACAAAAGATTATGTAACAATAATTATGAAGCAAAAATTATTTTACCTTCAGAAAGCAGAGCATTTGTTACATTTCAAAAAGTTCATCATCAATACCGTATCCCTATAGTTGTATATGCGGATTTTGAATCAACACTAATTCCTATAGAAGATGAAAATTGTGAAGCTAGAAAAAGTGTTAAATATCAAATGCATAAACCAAATAGTTTTTGTTTAATGGTTAAATCAACATTATCAGAAGAACATTTAAACCAATATGGATTAACTTCAGAACCTTTAGTATATCGTGGTGAAAATGTGGAAACAATATTTCTTGACCATTTATATTTAATAGCTAAAAATGTACAAAGATTATATACGAATATCATACCAATGAAACCGATGGAGGAAGAAGAGGAAATTCAACATGAAAATGCAACTCATTGTTTCTAATGTAAAAATGAATTTACCATTGACAATTATAAAGTTAAAGATCATGACCACCTTACAGGTTATTACAGGGGTGCTGCTTGTAATAAATGTAATTTGAGCTATCGTTTACCACTATTTATTCCTGTGGTTCTGCATAACCTCAGTGGGTATGATGCTCATTTTATAATACCTGAATTAGGAAGAGACAATGGTTCGATAGATGTGTTGGCTGAAACTTCAGAAAAATTTATAAGTTTTTCTAAAACAGTTGGAAATGTGAAATTAAGATTCTTAGACTCCTACCGATTTATGCCATCAAGTTTGTCTAAACTTTCTGAAAATTTAAGGAAACAAGATTTTATTGAAACAAAAAAGATTGTAAGTAACGACAAACTGGATCTCGTACTTAGGAAAGGTGTTTTCCCATATGGTTATATAGACAGTTTAGAAAAATTTAATGAAACATCACTTCCGCCAAAAGAAGAATTCAAAAGTAAACTATACAACATGGACATATCTCAAGAGGATTATGATCATGCATGTAAAGTATGGAATGAATTAGGATTTACAACATTGGGAGAATATTCAGATTTTTATGTTAAATTAGATGTAACTTTATTATGTGATATAATGGAAGAATTTAGAAATACGTGTTTTGCAGCATATGGATTGGACCCTCTTCATTCATACACTTCACCTGGACTAGCATGGCAAGCCATGTTAAAAGAAACAAATTGTAAATTACAACTTCTTACTGATATAGATATGGTTTTGATGTTAGAATCAGGAGTTCGAGGGGGATTGACACAAAGCGTAACCAGACATGTTAAGGCAAATAACAAATATCTGCCCGATTATGATGCATCAAAACCAACAACATTCCTAGGTTATTTCGATGCAAATAACTTATACGGATGGGCAATGTCAAATCCCCTTCCATATGATAATTTTAAATGGATAGATCCAGAATCGATTGGAAACATTATGGATTTACCAAAGCATGGTGAAACTGGTTACATTTTTGATGTTGATTTTGAATATCCTGAACATCTTCACGATCATCATTACGATTTACCACTTCTTCCAAAGACTGAAATTTCCCCTACTGGAAGATGGCCGAAATTATTAATGACTTTAAACAATAAGTCTAGGTATGTTGGACATTATTGGATGATACAACAGGCTTTAGACTTGGGATTAAAAATTACAAAAATTAATCGAATATTACAATTCTCTCAATCTTGTTGGTTGAAACCATACATCGACAACAACACAAGAAGAAGAGCTGCCGCTACATCAAGTTTTCAAAAGGATTTCTTCAAACTGATGAACAACGCAATATTTGGCAAAACTTTAGAAAACAAAAGGAAACATAAGAATATCAAATTAGTAACTGATCCACTAAAATTACAGAAATTAGTGCAACAACCAAAACTTTGGTTCATCCGTAATTATAAATGAAAATCTTGTTCTCATTTCTATGAACAAAAAATCAGTTGTATTGGATCGTCCTTTATATCTTGGAATGTCAATATTGGATATTTCTAAAACACACATGTACGAGTTTCATTATAAGAAGATGGTTAATTATTATGGAAGAGATAACATTGGTATTGCATATATGGATACGGATGCACTTATTTACTGGATTAAAACAAATGACATGTATGAGGATTTACGGACCTTTGTATATAAAGATGATTTTGATTTTTCCGATTATCCTAAGGACCATCCAAATTACGACTATGACAAAAACAAAAAAGTATTGGGAAAATTTAAAGATGAAACAAATGGTGTGCCGATGATGGAAATTGTAGCATTAATGTCTAAACTGTATTCATTTCAACTGTACATAAATGAAAGGAATGAATATCAAGTCACAAAGAAAGCTAAAGGAATAAAAACATCTTTCCTAAAGAAGAACGTACAGTTTCAACATTGTAAAAGATGTTTGTTTGAAAATGTTGAAACAACTGCAACATTCAACACTATTAGAAGTTATAACCACCAACTTTTTAGTGTCAAACAAACAAAGTGGGCATTAAGCTACAAAGACGACAAGCGACATATTTTAGAAGATAAAATTAATACTCTACCATTTGGCCACTATTCCTTAAACCCTATCGACCAGTAAACCTATTCTTCGTCCTTTACCTTCTTCCTTTTTCCTTTCCGTAAAAAAGAGGGAACATGGCAAGCCCAATGCCATGTTCCCTCTTTTTTACACTAATATAAAATGACCTTGACCCATATTTCAACTATATATAAGAGAATAAACCATTGTATGGATCAGTATTTCTACAAACGGTGTGCAAGCAACACTTTAAGATGGAAAGTGTAAAGGATAAGATTGTAAATGAACTACATAAACCAGCAAGAAGAAGATTTCCGAGAAGAAGTACAATTATTAAAGGAATGAATGATCTTTACCAAGCTGATCTCATTGAAATGATACCACACAGTAAATTAAACAAAGGATTTAAATATATTTTAACAATTATAGACTGTTTTACTAAAATAGCTGATGCTTTACCATTGAAGGACAAGACTGGTAAAAGTGTTACCAAAGCTATGCAAACAACAATACAAAGAAATAAATTTAAAATTAAACATTTACAAACGGATGATGGAAAAGAATATTTTAATAAAGATTTTGGAGCTTTGATGAAAAAATATAAAATAAATCATTATTCTACAAATTCTGAAGTTAAAGCTTCAATAATTGAAAGATTCAATAGAACATTAAAAGGAGCAATGTATAAACAATTTTCAAAACGAGGATCATATGTGTGGTATGACATATTACCACAACTTATAAAAGAATATAACAACAAATATCATCGTACCATCGGAATGAAACCTATCCAAGTAAATAGTGCTAATGCTAAAATTGTATTACAACGCATCAAAAATAATACAACACCAAAAATAGAAAAGTTACAACCAAAAAAGTTTAAGGTTAATGATAAAGTTCGTATAAGCAAATACAAAGGTGTATTTAGTAAAAGATATCTACCAAATTGGACTAATGAAGTATTTACAATTTATAAAGTGCAACCAACTATACCTGAAACTTACATTTTAAAGGATAATAAGGGTGAATTACTTCAAGGTGGATTCTATGGACATGAGTTGTTAAAATCAACAGTTGGTGATGTATATCTTGTTGAAAAAGTTTTACAAAGGAAAAAGGATATGGTTAAAGTTAGGTGGTTAGGATTTGATAAAAGTGAAGACTCTTGGATTCCTTCAAAAGACTTGGTATAGTTATTTAATAGCTCATTATGTGTTTAACCTTTAAACAAGATGGAGATTGTACAACAAAAAGATCGATTTAATATTAATAATATTGATGAATTGACGGTTGACAATAATAAGTTAAATCATGGTAAACATGGTGAATTACTACCAAATACGATAAGATGTTTAATAACTGGTCCTTCAAATTGTGGAAAAACTAATGTTGTCTTTAACCTTATAACTAATCCTAAAGGTTTACGTTTCAACAATATATAAATTTTTTCAAAATCATTGCAACAACCAAAATATCAATTATTAGATAAAATACTTGCAAATGTAACCTGAAGTGAATTTCTACAAGTTTAATGCTAGTGAAACAATCATGCAACCAAATGAAGCAAAACCATTTTCCATTTTTATATTTGACGATGTTTCTTGTGAAAATCACGATACTATAAGAAACTATTTTGCTATGGGAAGACATCATAATATTGATAGCATTTATATTGGTCAAACATACAGTAAAATTCCAAAACAACTTATAAGAGACAATGCAAATATGTTGATCATCTTTAAGCAAGATGAGACAAATTTAAAGCATATATATAATGATCATGTTAATGCGGATATGCCATTTGACAAATTTAAAGAAATGTGTGGTAAAGCATGGAATGAAAAATATGGATTTCTTGTTATTATGAAAGAAGAAGATATTAAAAATGGTAGATATCGTATAGGATTGGATAAATTTGTATTAATACGTTGAACAACCTATGCTACATCTAGTAACACGTTGAACTTCACAGTGTAAACATGGTGAATCAAGAAAAACTATTAAAAGAAATAAAATCACTCAGTGATTCTATTAGGATAAAGAATCGTGCATTAAGGATGGGTTTAAGTGAAAGAGAAGAATTTTTAGAGAATACATTTAAACCTATCACGGAAACTTTAAAACAAATATCAGAAACTATTGGTAAACCTCGTTATGAAGGAGATGTTTTACTACCGGTTTCTAAAAAAGAAGTACAAGCATTAAAAAAAGAAGATGATGATGATTCATATACAAGTGCTAGTGAGCAAGAAGAAACAAAAGAAGAAGAATCAATTGTTGAAAAGAAAGAACAGCCAATACCTGAAGCAGAACAATCTATTCCAAATTTAACTCAATTGAGTAGCGATATACTACAACATGGACCTCTTGGACGAAAATATATAATGAAAATGCTACATGACATGAAATCAAATCCAAATTTAAGTAAATCACATGTATATGGAGCAAGAATTGATGGGAATGAATTAAAAATTGGTAGCTCTAAGCTTGAAGTAACTCAAGACGATTATATCATTATTGGTGAGCATAGATATAAAGGAACAAAAGGATTATATGAATTAATTTTTAAAAATATACCAATAAAATATTCGGCAAAAGATTTAAATACTTTTAAAGAAATTTTACAAAATACTAACGCTCATAAAAGAAACTACTCAAAGGATGCAATGATTAATCGTTCACGTGCAACAAAATATAATATTGTTATAAAAAAATTGTTTCCCCCACGAAAATTACCAACATTACGTACCACACCGGCTGTGAGACAACCTTTAAAAAGAAAATCTTTATCACTTATGGATTTATCACTTCTTGAACAACATGGTAAAAAGAGTAAAGGAGATACTTCAACATCTGGTAAAGGATTAATGAAAAATCTATACAATACAAATATTATCTATTACAACGACATCAATAAATTAGTTGACAGAATGAGACTATTGCATGAAGCTATGGAAGCCGGTCATACTGGTTTAAATAATGAATGGGTGGCTCTAGTTGATGAACTTAAAAATCGTGGCATAGTTGTATAATTGTCCGCAAATATAAAGAAGTTACAAGTGTAAGATGTATCAGTTCTAACATGAGCGTTGACAAGTTCGGACGCTACTCCGCATTAGGAGTGCAAGTTGGAGAAGACAGAAAAAGAAGCGGATTACCGCAAACACCTGAAGGTGACTATAACATAAGTAATAAACGTTTAAAATTAGTTAAAGATCCAGAAGAAGATACTGATGGAGCAAATTTAAAGACAGTAAAAGAAGCTACTTCAACATCATTGAAATTACATAAGAATACTTATGATGTTAAATCACATAGATTAATTAATGTTGGTAAACCAACTGAAGGTTCTGATGCAATTACTAAAGAGTACTTATCATCTGAACTTTCAAATACTTTAAAATTGCAATGGGGTAACAACTTAAATGATGGACAAACATATGATGCTGGAAATTATAGAATAACCAACGTGGGAAATCCCAAAAATGATAAAGATTCAGTTAATAAAGAATATTTACATTCTATAATACCGGAAAAAACTGAACATGGATTTTCTTTTTATAAATTTATTATAAATGACATTGGATACCCAAAGGAAGACGGTGATGCTGTAAACCTAAAATACATCAAGGACAACTGTATTTTACAAGATGTTAATGGAGTCGATTGTCATGGTAAAACATTGACAAATGTAAAATTTGGTTCTCAACCAAAAGACGCTGTTACTATGGAACAATTATCTAAAGAGTTAAAAAGGGGAACATCAAATTTTGTAAAACATGAAGATGCCGTGCTAAAGCGAGGAAATACATTTATACATGGAAATGAAAAGTTTGATTTAATGCAAGGAAGTAATGATGAATGGGATGCGGGAGGTAAAAGAATAACAAATGGAAGATTTGGTCAAAAAAGTTCGGATGTACCTTTAATGGCACAAACATTAATTGCGGGCGGTCCTTTATTAGGCACGTATGAAGGTCATAATAGAAGAATAAAAAATATAATACCTGGTTATGAAGAAAATGATTGCGTTACAGTGAAACAAACAATAACTTGGGATAAACGCAATGGAACCAAATTGATGCTAAGATGAAGAAAATAATTAATGTTTCACCAGGTGAAGTTTTCAATGATGCCGCTACTATTGGACAAGTCATAACAACATCAAAAAGTGATTCAACCGCTTACACATGTAATGATAAACGTATTATGCAGTTACATGATCCTCAACATCCGAAAGATGCTGTAAATTTAGATTGTTTAATAAGAATAGTGGGCAATTTACTTATTGATACCCACAATCATATAGCTAGTACAACGAGTCATGTGATGATTCAACCCGATGAACGGGAAGCTTGGATTAAAAATAGAATTATAAATCAATATATAATTAATTTGAATAACTAAGTGTTTAAATATAAAAAATTGTACATAACTTATTCATTTATGTAAAGTATCTTGTGGAGTAAACACACCAGTTTATATAAGACTACATAATGAAGGTCGTATCACTCAGTCATCATCAAGACAGCAACAAGAGAGGACGTGGTATAACTTCAGCTGCGTTATCCCTGCTTAAACGGATACCTGTTGGTGCTGTTGTAAATCGAGCGATAGACGCTCTACCATACGAATTACATATTCCTGGAGGTTATCAATATCGTGGACCTGGAACTAAGTTGGCAAAACGTTTAGCAAGAGGAGATCCTGGAATTAATAAATTAGATCAAGCTTGCAAACAACACGATATAGCATATTCAAAGTTTAAAGATTCAACAAATAGATTAATAGCAGATAAAATTCTAGCAGAAAAAGCTTGGCAAAGAGTAAAATCAAGTGACGCAAGTATTGCAGAAAAAGCAGCGGCTTGGGCAGTAACAACAGCCATGAAGACAAAAGCTAAGTTTGGTGGTGGAAGACGACGTCGCAGAGGAAGACCTGCAAAAAGAAGAGCTCCCAAAAAAGGTGGAAATATTAGAAAGAGACGTCGTAGAACTCGTAAAGCAAAAGTAAAAAAGGCTTCTGTTTGGTCAATGGTAAAAAACGGAGCAGGTTTATACCTAAGACCGTACCGTGTGTACTAAATAAAAAGAATCAATTGATAATTCCAAATAAAGCCTTAACAAATCATCAGTTAAATGATTATGTAAAATGTTTGAAAATACCATTTTTCCGAGGAGTTTTTATGAAAGATGCATTACCAACTAAAATATGGAAAAATGAAACTGGAATAGTAAATTTGGATTCCACCTATGGTCCAGGCACTCATTGGGTATGCTATAAAAAACTCGGACAAACTGTTTATTACTTTGACAGCTTTGGCAATCTACCACCACCAAAAGAACTTCAACATTATTTTCAAAACTCCAAAAATATTTTTTACAATTACAAAAGAGAACAACCTAACAATACTGAAATATGTGGACATTTATGTTTGGAGTTTCTAGCAAAAAGTGTCAGTCACCTTTAAGATGTCATCGTATACAGTGTCACTGAGTGGAAATTCATCCACATTAAAAAGTACGCTATTCCCAGCATTGCGTCTATCCAAGGAAAGATTATGGGAAGCAGCATTACTTGATTTGACTACCTACAATTCAATTCCTAATGTTACAGAAGGAAAAAACAATTTACTACATTATTATGAAACTAAGGATGCTGCAGGAAAATACTCAGAATTGAAAATAATTACCTTTCCTACTGGAGCTTATGAAATTGATGATATAAACCAATTATTACAGAAAAAACTCGGAGAAGAAAATATCACAATCAAAGGAAACAATAATACTTTAAAAGCAGAAATAACTTCAAAATATTATATTGATGTCGGAATGAAACATTCTATTGGCAGTTTACTTGGATTTACAGATACAAAAAAGAAAATCTTAACTCCTGGAACTACTCATTCAGGTGATACAACTGTTACAATATTGAAAGTAAATAGTATTGATGTAACATGTAATATTATACATGGATCGTATAGAGAAGGAGTAAATCAGCATATTTTACATACATTTTATTCAACAGTTGCTCCAGGTTTTAAAATTGTTGAGAAGCCACAAAACTTGATATACCTACCATTAAACACCAGTTTCATTTCAGACATCGTACTGAACATATTGGATCAAGACGGTCATAGTGTTGACTTTAGAGGAGAAACAATTACTATACGAATACACATCAGAGCGGCAACATAAAAGTCAACATGGGATTATCATTTAAACCGCAACGGAAGAGTCGGGAGCTCAGTAGCTCCTCGACATTGGAAGAGTTAACATCAGACAACATTCGTTTTCTACAAAAGATTGGATTGAAACTTAACAACGATGGATATCCTGGATATATCTCAAGGACCGACATTCGACGAAACACTATGGGAGAAGGAATATCACACACACAACCCTTACACTTCATCAAAATTAAACAATAATGATGAAATAACCCACATAGCAAAAAAATCTTGATTCAAGCTTGATTTTTGAGGCTTGAAGGTTTGATTCAAACCTTACCAATCGAGCCTGAAAACTTGATTCAAACTTGATTCAAGGCTCTTAGTCACCGTGATGTGAAATCGATTTCAACTTGAATCAAGTGTTTCATTCAATTATTTTTCAAGTCACTTTCAAGCCTTTAAAGTCTTGCCTAATATTTTCTAGTCTTTTTCAAGCATCTTTCGAGCCCTTTTCAAGTGTTTTTCGAGCCTCTTTCAAGCCTTTTTCAAGTCTTTTTCGAGTCTCTTTTGAGCCTTTTTCAATAGATTTTCAAGTCTTTTTCAAGCCTTTAAATATTTTCAAGCTCTTTTTAAGCCTTTTTCAAGGGCCTTTCGAGCATTTTTCAAGTGTGTGTCGAGCCTTTTTCAAGCCTCTTTCAAGTACTTTTCAAGGCTCTGTCGAGCCTTTTAAAGCCTCTCTCGAAAATGTTTCAATTGTTTTTCAAGTCTTTTGCAAGTCTTTCGATTCTTTTTCAAACCTTTATACATTTTTTAGCCTCGTTCAAATATCTTTTAAGTAGTGTGTTTTGGTTACTTCTGGACCGGAAGTCGTGCCAGCTGCCCGAGCAGCTGCTCGAGCAGATGGCGTCAGATGCTGGGGTGCAGATGGCGAGAGCATATGCCCTGAATTTGAAGTAGAATTGGGCATGAATTAAGAGTTAGTTAAAAACTAAAATTCAACTGTGTTAACTAAACTCTTTAGTTGAACAAAAATTAAGAATAAGATCAAAACTGAAATTCAACAGTTATAACTGGGGGCCTGGAAAGTATGTCAAGGTCATCCAGAGTAAGTTTTAAAAAAGCCTACCCAACTACCACCAGAAATAGTTTAAAGTTGAACTAGTTGGTGATAGTGGGATAATTCATTCGTGCCATGGGAGAGGTGTTTATTGTTTGAAAGTTGGCGATAGAATGAGAAGCGCCGCCTAGGGAGAGGGTTTATAAAACGGCAACCTTCCCCCACCACCCCTTCCCCTACTCCTTTAGACCAATAACCGGTTGCCGACTCTATGTGGTGAAACTGAATTAAACATGGCGGCCGCCATGGATAATTCTAACCTCAAACCTTAGCTTAGCTGAAGAGAATAGAGGAGCATGAAGTAGGAATTGTGGTGACAGCGCTTATATGAGGAATAGTAGGGGTAAAATAAAAAAAAACTTGTTGAACACAGTCGATAGGTGTAACAAGTTCAAAGTTGTTAAATTGTAACATAGAATGCAAAATGTTGTAAATAACACTATCATCAACATTAACCTGCGAAGTCTTTGAAGAGTATAATGGGTTAAAACTGTACTTCTTCCTAACTCTATTTAAATTAGTTCTACACTTTGAAATTGAAGGTTTAGAAGTACTTCGTAATATGTGTTGTGTTCGCAAAAGCTTTAATTTTAAACATTGTGCAGTCATCATAACCGATGTGTTAAGTTCAGAAGTTAAAAGAAGACTGAGATATAAAATGAAGTGTAAAAGAAATTGAAACAGAAAGCCAGAGTAGTAATTTTATAGGTTAGAATTTACAAAGGCTATTCCATGGATAATTCTAACCTCAAACCTAGTAAGTGAAGTAGTCATAACATAAAACTAACGAGAGATGATGACCGAGCGGATGCGAGGCAATGAATGTTTGTAGCGCGATAAACTACCCACCTTTATAGAGGCAATAACTCCAGCCAGATGGCGGCAGATGGCAAGGAAATGACTGGTTGACCGACTTTCACCTGAGTAGTAAGAGAAGTAGGGTTCTGTGTCTATCCCTACTCCTTGGGGTCAATGACCGACCGGAAAGGTCAATGACCTCCCACCCCCTCCCCCCCCTCCCCCCCCGAAAAAATGGAGCCCCCCCCTCCCCCTTCCCCCACTCCTTCCCCCACTCCTTCCCCCACTCCTCCAGGTCAATGGCCGGTCACCACCGGTTGTTGACTTTATGTGGTGAAACCAGACTAAATATGGCAGCTGCCATGGATAATTCTAACCTCAAACCTGCTGCGCATGCAACAATTTCTCCGGATCGGAATGAGTCTATGCTATGCGCATGCGCCTAGTCCTGTATTACTCACTTTAGCGCTACTGCACATGGATAATTCTAACCTCAAACCTTGGTTTTGTGTTGTTGCGCATGCGCCGCTCCCCACTCCTTCGCCTTTCTTTTACACTGCTGCGAATTGGACTGGATTGAACACTGTACTGTAGTGAAACAACTTCCCCCACTACTCGAGAATCCGAGGAGCGATACGAGCCTGATCTTAGCATCAGTCGTCAACAAACTTTCATAGCGAAAGGTTGTTGGCGACTCAGCAAGAGGTTTCAAATATATAGTAGGCCTATATATATTTGAACTTCTTCTACTACGTTGCGTTTTTTAATGCAATGTAGTATGTGTGTGTGTGTTTAGTTTTAAGTTGTATTAAATTTAAGAAATAATTTGCGCATTGCGATGTTAGTTATAAGTTGGGTTTAGCATTAAGGTGTATTAATTTTAAGAGGTATTTAGCATTAAGGTGTATTAATTTTAAGAATAATGATGGTATTTGGTTGTGTTGAATTATTTGGTTTTTTAATAATGATGTGTTGTTAGTTTTAAGTGTTGGTAATACTAATTAATGTTGTTTTGCCTTACAGCTAGATGTTAGGGGGTAGATTAAATGTAAATTCAGAAGTTCAGTTGAACTTCACTTAGAAGGGGTGGGACATCCGCAAAATGCGGACTAGGTTTTTGCATTTTTGTTTAGGAATATAATGGGTGGGATTAGTTTGGGTGGGGTTAGAGTTGCGTTTCTGCATTAGGTGTTCCAGTTTCCCTTGGAATTCACGGTTACGGTAGACCCGGACCGGACCGTTACGGTAGACCCGGACGGTCCAAACAAAATTGCGTCGATGTCCCTTGCAGAACGTAACTAGTGGGTTGGGAGTGGGAACCGTTAGGCAAACAGGGTGGTGGGAACAGTATTACTGTTCCCATCACCTTGGATCATTATAAATCTTGAATGACCTTGACCCACTTTTGGAAGGGTCAATGACCTCCCCCCCCCTCCCCCCCCGAAAAAATGGAGACCCCCCCCCCGAAAAAATGGAGCCCCCCCCCTTCCCCCACCACCCCTTCCCCCACCACTCCTTCCCCCACCTCCCGGGCCAATGACCGGTCATGGCCGGCTGCTAACCCCTCTCATTTGCATACCGTTATAAAAGACGTGTTGGCCGGGGCTAGTGTTTCATTCCGATTCCAGACGTTACGCTGTGAACTTGGAGTTATAACGATGTCTTCTGTGCCCACTACTACTTCTACTACTTCTACCACTTCAACTTCAACTTCAAATTCAACTTCGACTTCGACTTCTACGGCTGTTACTGCATCAAACAAAACTCTTCGCTTGAAAAACCCTCCGGATTGGTATAAGAAGAAGCTTTCATTTGAACCTTCAACTTCTGGAGCTATTCTTCCGCCAACCAACACTTCTAGACTTCGCAGTATTTTTTCACCACCTTCACCTTCGCCTTCAAACAACTCCGCACCACCATCAACTATGATGCCGCCACCGCAGAAGCCAGTTCCCCGTCTTAATACCCCTTCCATTGAAACTATTAATCATCACCTTAGTACACCCATTATCCCACTATCACCATTGCCTCCTACCCCACCACTTGCTACACTTGAAGACCATACCTATCACAAAACTAATTCCTCTAAACCAGCTCCTAAACCTGCCCCTAAACCTGCCCCTAAACCTGCTCCTTCAGAGCAATTTCGATCATTACAAGAAGAGCGTCGTAGGGCATTTAGCCGTCCCACTACTTGCCCTGAAATGCTTATTAAGGGAATTAAGAAAGGATCAGCTTGTGGGAGGAAATGTGTTAAAAATGAAAGTTTTTGCCGTGTACATATCGTGAAACATATTTCTGAACCACAACTGACAGAAATCCCCACCGTTGAAGACGATCCTAAAATAATATCCGTCAGAGGAGAGAGGCTTAAGAAAGGTTTGAAATATTTTTTTCTAAGTGTTGTTGACCACCAACACATTTTGGCAAAATGTAACGGCTTAAAATATAAAATTAGAGTTTGTGAGAATTTGTGTAAAGAGAAGAGATTTAACACTTTAGATTCTCAAGACTTTCTCCTCAGGGATAAAAAGGATCGTATTACAAGGTGGGGGCGTAAACAGTAAATTCACTTAGTTTTTTCCAAATTGTTGCTAAAAAAATAATGGGGGAGAAACACAATGCGTTATAGCGTTGTGTTTCTCCCCCATTATTTTTTAACACTCTAAGTCCCGTGACCTACTAACCTACTTCCATTTGAGTAGTAAGAAAAGTACTTCCCCCACTCCTTTGGGTCGATGACCGGTTAAGGTCAGCTCTTACCCCTCATTTGCATACTGTTATAAAAGCGGAGCGAGCGTTGGTCACTCCTTCATTTTGCTTCTACACGCCGCTCTTGTTGTTTCGTCTCTGCTGTTTACAATATTACCTACTTCAAAATGCCTCCTCATGTGAATGACCATATTAATTCTTCCAAAATTTCCGATGTTTTTCTACAACCTGAAGACATTTTAAATAATGATAGTGAGAGTGAGGATGATGATGATTATACTGTTGAACTTAGTGAAGAACGTAAGGTTATAGCAATTGATCCACAATTTCCATTTGATACAATAGAAAAGTTTATAGTTGAAGCTAATAAATGGTTAAATTTAGGATGTTATGTACGAATTGACTCTTTTATATTGTATGGTGATTTCCTTGTCACACCAAATGACAGAGACCGCATGTTGCAGTGGGCACAATCTATGATGGAGTGCTATGAACAAGGTGTGGACACTGGCGGCTATTTTCTTGCACAACTAGTGTAATAACAAATTACCCTTCCCCCCATGTAGTGAAAAAGGAAAAGAAATATTAGGAATCTAATTATAATACTTCCTTCCACATATAAAGAAGAGGGGGAAAGGAGTGGGGATTATAAAGTGGTGGGGGAATGTGTATAAATGCAGGTTGTTTGAAGAGACTTTTATTATTATTGTGGCTTTAGCAGAAACAACATGGAGTTTAAATCTTCAGCAAAAATAAGGAATAATATAATAAAGAAAGAAATTCGCAAGAAAGAAAAGATTGAACTTATAAAATTACAACTTATAATACCTTCCATTGAAATTGGATGTAGCAAACTAAAGACTTTGGTGAAAACTAACGAATATTTGTTACAATTGCTAAAAACAATCGAAGAGTTGAAGAGAAAGAATGGACATTCTACATAGTAAAATTTGAACATTTTAATATAAATAAGTAAACTGAAAAAAGTAGATGTAGAATAGAGAGCGAGGAATAGATCACTTTGTGGTAATGGTCTAACATGCCACTTAGTGCTCTATTCCTCGTTCTCGCGTTAAATTGGATTACCTTGACCTATTTGTTTGACTGTTAGAATTTGGTTAACACTGTTGAATTTCAGTTTTGAACTAATGTTTATTTTTATTCAACTGTTAGAGTTTTTTAACACTGTCGAATTTTAGTTTTGAACTAACTTTTAATTTATGCGAATTTTCAGTTCAACTCTAGTTAATTTATGCGCAAATTTAGTTCAACCAAGTGCCTGTGCTCTAGCCATTTCCACTCCAACATTTGTTCTTTTAACATCTGTCCCATAACATCTGTCCTAACAGATGTTAAAAGAAAGTTTGTTAAAGTTTGAATATAAAGAAGTATATACTAAAACTCCAATGGGAATAAAGAACACGAATGAACAATTAGTTTGTAGAAGGTTAATATTTTGTTGAAAATGTTTGATTTCCTAGGATAGTGAAGAGGATGAAATAGTGGTGGGGGAACCATTATAATAGGAGGAACGTGAGAGCCCACTTCATTTCTTGGTGAAATTTCGAAGAGTAAACATCTCAACATGTATTGTTGTGATAAATGTTCGGAATCGTTTCACGATGAAATTCTATTAGACTGTCATAAAGAACTAATTCACAACAACCCAGAAGAAAAACAAGAACAACAAGAACAACAAGAAGAACAAGAACAACAAGAAGAACAAGAAGAACAAGAAGAACAAGAAGAACAAGAAGAACAAGAAGAACAATATGAAATAACAGCAACATCTTCAACTACTTTACCAAATCTACAAGTATTTGCATTACCTGGTAAAGTAGTAATGCATCATAAGATTCAAAATGAAAACTTGAAGCTAGAAGAATTTATTAGAGAAGCAAAACCAATTGTAAGTAAAACTTTAAAAGAAGAATTAAAAAGATTGAACTTTCTTAAATTTGGTTTACTACTAGAAGCTATGTTTATAAATGTACAAGAAGAATTATCACCAAGAGAATTCATAACAAAAAACCGAACCATTATGGAAAGTTCAAACATTGATTCAATAGTAGAGAACTGTATAGAAGAAATATTAACAAAAATTCAGGAACACGAAGGAAGAGGATCCGGATGGAGTCTTACAAGTATTGAAGTATTAGATATAAGAGTTCACAAACATGGATATGGACTAATGGGATCAAGTTACATTCCTCTGCCAAAAAGAATTGAAGATACAAAATCTTGTATTAATGTTAAAAATGAAGACAATGAATGTTTTCGTTATGCAATGACAACTAAATTTGTACCACATCATGCGAATAGACCTGACCAAGAATATGAAAATCAAAGATTTAGATACAATTTTCAAGGAATCACTTATCCTGTATCACTGAAAGATATATCAAAATTTGAGAAGAAAAATCCCGGTACGTCTATCAATGTTTTTGCATTAGATAGTTCAAACAAAGTGTATCCTTTACGTATTGCAAAAGAAGAGCTACCAGATCATACGGATTTACTACTACTAACGCGAGGAGATGTGTCTCACTATGTGTACATAAAGCAATTTGATCGTCTTGTTAACAAGCAACTTTCAAAAAATCGAAACAAAAAGATAATTTGCAAGAGATGTTTTAATTTTCAACGAGAAGGAAGAGAAGGAAGAGAATGGTTACAAGAGCACAAAAGACTATGTAACAATAATTATGAAGCAAAGATTAATTTACCTGCGGAAAACAGAGCATTCGTTAAATTTGAAAAGGTTCATTATCAATACCGTATTCCTTTCGTTGTGTATGCGGACTTTGAATCAACACTTGTTCCTGTTGAAGATGAAAATTGTGAAGCTAGAAAAAGTGTCAAGTATCAAATGCACAAACCAAACAGTTTTTGTTTAATGGTGAAATCGACATTATCAGAAGAACATTTAAACAGATATGGATTAACTTCAGAACCTCTAGTATATCGTGGTGAAAATGTAGAAAAAATATTTCTTGATCACTTATATTCAATAGCTGGAAATGTACAAAGATTATATACAAATATTGTACCAATGAAAATGATGGAGGAAGAAGAAGAAATTCAACATGAAAATGCAACTCGATGTTTCTTGTGCAAAAATGATTTTACTATTGAGAATTATAAAGTTAAAGATCACGATCACCTCACTGGTTATTACAGGGGTGCTGCTTGTAATAAATGCAACTTGAGCTATCGTTTACCACTATTTATTCCTGTGGTTCTGCATAACCTCAGTGGGTACGATGCTCATTTCATAATACCCGAATTAGGAAGAGACGATGGTAAAATTGATGTATTAGCTGAAACTTCAGAGAAGTTCATCAGTTTTTCCAAAGAAGTTGGAAACATGAAATTAAGATTCTTAGACTCCTACAGATTTATGCCGTCGAGTTTGTCCAAACTTTTAGAAAATTTAAGGAAACAAGATTTCATCGAAACAAAGAAGATTGTAAATAACGACAAACTGGATTTGGTACTTCGGAAAGGTGTGTTTCCATATGATTACATAGACAGTTTAGAAAAATTTAATGAAACATCACTTCCGGCTAAAGAAGAATTTAAAAGTAAACTTTACGAAAGGACATATCTCAAGAGGACTATGATCATGCATGTAAAGTATGGAACGAATTAGGATTTAGAACATTAGGAGAATATTCAGATTTTTATGTTAAATTAGATGTAACTTTATTATGTGATATAATGGAAGAATTTAGAAATACGTGTTTTGCAGCTTATGGATTGGACCCTCTTCATTCGTACACTTCACCTGGATTAGCATGGCAAGCCATGTTGAAAGAAACAAATTGTAAAATACAACTTCTTACTGATATAGATATGGTTTTAATGTTAGAGTCAGGAGTTCGAGGGGGATTGACGCAAAGCGTTACACGACATTTTGAGGCGAACAACAAGTATCTGCCCGATTATGATGCAACAAAACCAACAACATTCCTGGGTTATTTTGATGCAAATAACTTATACGGATGGGCAATGTCAAATCCCCTTCCATATGATAATTTTACATGGATAGATCCAGAATCGATTGGAAACATAATGGATATACCGAAGCATGGTGAAACTGGTTACATTTTTGATGTGGATTTTGAATATCCTGAACATCTTCATGATCAACATTATGATTTACCACTTCTTCCGAAGACTGAAATTTCCCCTACTGGAAGATGGCCAAAATTATTGATGACTTTAACCGACAAGTCTCGATATGTTGGACACTACTGGATGATACAACAAGCTTTAGACTTAGGATTGAGAATTACAAAAATTAATCGAGTACTACAATTTTCTCAATCTTGTTGGTTAAAACCTTACATCGACAACAACACAAGAAGAAGAGCCACCGCTACATCAAGTTTTCAAAAAGATTTTTTCAAATTAATGAATAACGCAATATTTGGCAAGACTTTGGAAAACAAAAGGAAACATAAGGATATCAAATTGGTAACTGATCCAGTAAAATTACAGAAATTGGTGCAACAACCAAACTTTGGTTCATCTGTAATTATTAATGAAAATCTAGTTGTTATTTCCATGAACAAGAAGTCAGTTGAAATGGATCGTCCTTTGTATCTTGGAATGTCAATCTTGGATATTTCAAAAATACATATGTACGAGTTTCATTATAAGAAGATGGTTAACTATTATGGAAGAGAGAACATTGGTATTGCATATATGGATACGGATGCACTAATTTACTGGATTAAAACAAATGACATGTATGAAGATCTACGCACCTTTATATATAAAGATGATTTTGACTTTTCCGATTATCCTAAGGATCATCCAAATTACGACTATGACAGAAACAAGAAAGTATTGGGAAAATTTAAAGATGAAACGAATGGTGTGCCAATGATGGAAATTGTAGCATTAATGTCCAAACTGTATTCGTTTCAACTGTACATAAATGAGAGGAACGAACATCAAGTCACGAAGAAGGCCAAAGGAATAAAAACTTCTTTTCTGAAGAAGAATGTACAGTTTAAACATTATAAAAGATGTTTGTTTGAAAATGTTGAAACAACTGCAACGTTCAACACTATTAGAAGTTATAATCATCAACTTTTTAGTGTCAAACAAACAAAGTGGGCATTAAGCTACAAAGATGACAAGCGCCATATTTTAGAAGATAAAATTAATACTTTACCATTCGGCCACTACTCTCTAAACCCTATCGACCAGTAAACCTATTCTTCGTCCTCTACCTTCTTCCTTTTTCCTTTCCGTAAAGAAGAGGGGACATGGCAAGCCCAATGCCATGTTCCCTCTTTTTTACACTAATATGAAATGGCCTTGACCTATATTCAAACTATATAAATGAGAATAAACTATTTTATGGATCAGTATTTTTACATGCGGTGTACAAGCAACATCTGAAGATGGAAAGTGTGAAGGACAAGATTGTAAATGAACTACATAAACCAGCAAGAAGAAGATTTCCAAGAAGAAGTACAATCATTAAAGGAATGAATGATCTTTATCAAGCTGATCTCATTGAAATGATACCGCACAGTAAATTAAATAAAGGATTTAAATATATTTTAACAATTATAGACTGTTTTACTAAAATAGCTGACGCTTTACCATTGAAGGATAAGACTGGTAAAAGTGTTACAAAAGCTATGGAAACCACAATACAAAGAAATAAATTTAAAATTAAACATCTACAGACCGATGATGGAAAAGAATATTTTAATAAAGACTTTGGAGCTTTGATGAAGAAATATCAAATAAATCATTATTCTACAAATTCTGAAGTTAAAGCTTCAATAATTGAAAGATTCAATAGAACATTAAAAGGTGCGATGTATAAACAATTTTCAAAAAGAGGATCATACGTGTGGTATGACATATTACCACAACTTATAAAAGAGTATAACAACAAATATCATCGTACCATTGGAATGAAACCTATCCAGGTAAATAGTGCTAATGCCAAAATTGTATTACAACGCATTAAAAATAATACAACACCAAAATTGGAAAAATTGCAACCAAAGAAGTTCAAGGTCAACGATAAAGTTCGTATAAGCAAATACAAAGGTGTATTTAGTAAAAGATATCTACCAAATTGGACTAATGAAGTATTTACAATTTATAAAGTGCAACCAACTATACCTGAAACCTATTTATTAAAGGATAATAAGGGTGAATTACTTCAAGGTGGATTTTACGGACATGAATTGTTGAAATCAACAGTCGGTGATGTATATCTTGTCGAGAAGATTTTACAAAGGAAAAAGGATATGGTTAAAGTCCGGTGGTTAGGGTTTGATAAAAGTGAAGACTCTTGGATTCCTTCAAAAGACTTAGTATAGTTGTTTAATAGCTCATTGTGTGTTTAACCTTTATACAAGATGGAGATTGTACAACAAAAAGATCGATTTAATATCAATAACATTGATGAATTGACAGTTGACAATGATAAGTTAAATCATGGAAAACATGGTGAATTACTACCAAATACGATAAGATGTCTAATAACTGGTCCTTCAAATTGTGGAAAAACTAATGTTGTTTTTAACCTTATAACTAATCCTAAAGGATTGCGTTTTAATAATATATACATTTTTTCAAAATCATTGCAACAACCAAAATATCAATTATTGGATAAAGTACTTGCAAGTGTACCTGAAGTGAATTTTTACAAGTTTAATGCCAGTGAAACAATTATGCAACCGAATGAAGCAAAACCATTTTCTATTTTTATATTTGACGATGTTTCTTGTGAAAATCATGACACAATAAGGAATTATTTTGCTATGGGAAGACATCATAATATTGATAGCATTTATATTGGTCAAACATACAGTAAAATTCCAAAACAACTTATAAGAGACAATGCAAATATGTTGATCATCTTCAAGCAAGATGAAACAAATTTAAAGCATATATATAATGATCATGTAAATGCGGATATGCCATTTGAAAAATTTTAAGAGATGTGTGGCAAAGCATGGAATGAGAAATATAGCTTTCTCGTTATTATGAAGGAAGAAGATATTAAAAATGGTAGATATCGTATAGGGTTGGATAAATTTGTATTTATGCGTTGAACTACCGATGCTACATCTAGTTACACGTTGAACTTCACAGTGTAAACATGGTGAATCAAGAAAAACTATTGAAAGAAATAAAATCACTCAGTGATTCTATTAGGATGAAGAATCGTGCATTGAGGATGGGTTTAAGTGAAAGAGAAGAATTTCTAGAGACTACATTTAAACCTATTACGGAACCTTTAAAACAGATATCAGAAACTATTGGTAAACCTCGTTATGAAGGAGATGTTTTACTACCAGTTTCTAAACAAGAAGTACAAGCATTAAAAAAAGAAGAAGATGATGATTCATATACAAGTGCTAGTGAGCAAGAAGAAACAAAAGAAGAAGAAGAACCAATTGTTGAAAAGGAAGAAGAACAGCCAATACCAGAAGCAGAACAATCTATTCCAAATTTAACTCAATTGAGTAGCGATATATTACAACATGGACCTCTTGGAAGAAAATATATAATGAAAATGCTACATGACATGAAATCAAACCCAAATTTGAGTAGATCACACATATACGGAGCAAGAATTGATGGGAATGAATTAAAGATCGGCGATTCAAAGCTTGAAATAACACAAGATGATTACATCATTATTGGTGAGCACAGATATAAAGGAACAAAAGGATTATATGAATTAATTTTTAAAAACATACCACTAAGATATTCATCCAAAGATTTAAGTGTTTTTAAGGAGATTCTACAAAATACTAACGCTCATAAAAGAAACTACTTAAAGGATGGAATGATTAATCGTTCACGTGCAACAAAATATAACATCGTTATAAAAAAGTTGTTTCCTCCACGAAAATTGCCAACATTACGTACTGCACCAGCGGTGAGACAACCACTGAAAAGAAAATCTCTATCACTTATGGATTTATCACTTCTTGAACAACATGGTAAAAAGAGTAAAGGAGATACTTCAACATCTGGTAAAGGATTGATGAAAAATCTATACAATACAAATGTGATTTACTACAACGACATCAATAAATTGGTTGATAGAATGAGACTATTGCATGAAGCCATGGAAGCTGGTCATACAGGTTTAAATAATGAATGGGTAGCTCTGATTGACGAACTCAGGAATCGCGGCATAATTGTATAATCGTCCGCGGATATATAAGAGTTGCAGGCATATAATGTGTCAGTTCTAACATGAGCGTTGACAAGTTCGGACGTTACTCCGCGTTAGGAGTGCAAGTTGGAGAAAACAGAAAAAGAAGTGGATTACCGCAAACACCCGAAGGTGACTATAACATAAATAATAAACGTTTAAAGTTTGTTAAAGATCCAGAAGAAGATGGAGATGCAACAAATTTAAAAACAGTAAAGGAGGAAACATCTACAAGTTTAAAACTTGACAACAACCAACTGTATGATGCAAAATCTCACAGGGTTATTAATGTTGCAAAACCAGTCAACAATGGAGATGTTGTTAATAAAGGCTATTTGCTATCTGCGATGGATTACGCTTTACTCTTGCAAAAGACTAAAAGTGGAAAAATGTACAATGCTTTAAATTATAAAATAACTAATGTGGCAGACCCAACCGATGATACAGATACAATCAATAAGCGTTATTTGCACTCTGTAATACCAGAAAAGAAAAAGGATGGATTTTCCTTTTATAAATATACTATAAACGATATTGGATATCCTAAAGAAGAAAGTGATGGTGTTAATATAAAATATATTAAAGATAATTGTATTTTATATAATGATACTGTTATTGATTGTCATGGAAAAGTGTTGTCCAATCTGAAAGATGGTTCAACTCCATCGGATGCTGCTACCGTGAAACAAATGAATGAAAGCTTAAAAAAAGAAACATCCACTTTTGTTAAACAAAATCAAGTAGTGTCAAAGAAAGGTGATGAGTTTATGCAAGGAAGTGAAAAGTTTACCTTACTACAACTACAAAATGACAAGTGGGATGGAAAAAATAAAAAATTGTCAAATATAAATTTAGGCACGGAAGAACATGATGCTGTTATTTTAAAACAAGTACCACAACTATCAGCTACTGGTGTTAACTTTATATGTGGAGGCAGACGATTAACCGAAGTTAAATCTGGTAAAGATGATCAGGATTGTGTTGTTGTAAAACAAACTATAGTTAGAGATAAAATAAATAACGTATATGATGGAAAAAATAGAAGAATATCTAACATATCGGCAGGAATAGCTCCGAATGATGTTGCTACTATTAATCAAGTTATAGCAACCTCTAATGACGATCCATCTGTGTATACATGTAATGGTAAACGTATCACAGATCTTGAGAATCCTACAGATTACAAAGATGCTACTAATGTGGAGTATGTAATGAACCTTATGGGTAATGTAATTATAGACATGCACAATCATATGCTTAGTAAACCGAATCACGGTAAAATCCAAGATGATCAAAGAGAACAATGGATTAAAGATGCAATTATCAATAAGTATTAGTAAAACTCGGCAATATATAAGTATGGAATATATAAAAAGTGTTCATTATCATAAAGTATTTCATGGAGTGAAGACGCTCGTTATATAAAACGGCATAATGAAGACCTCATCGTTCAGTCGTCGTCAAGACGTTGGCAAGAAAGGACGTGGTATAACATCAGCTGCATTATCCCTGCTCAGACGGATTCCAGTTGGTGCTGTTGTAAATCGAGCAATAGATGCTCTACCATACGAATTACATCTGCCCGGAGGTTATCAATATTGTGGACCTGGAACTAAGTTGGCAAAGCGTTTAGCAAGAGGAGATCCTGGAATTAATAAATTAGATCAAGCTTGCAAACAACACGATATAGCATATTCAAAGTTTAAAGATTTAACAAATAGATCAATAGCGGATAAAATTCTAGCGGAAAAAGCTTGGCAAAGAGTAAAATCAAGTGACGCAAGTATTGCAGAAAAAGCAGCGGCTTGGGCAGTAACTACAGCCATGAAGACGAAAGCAAAGTTAGGTGGTGGAAGACGTCGCAGAGGAAGACCTGCAAAGAAAGGCGCTCCCAAAAGAGGTGGAAACATTAAAAAAGGACGTCGTAGAACTCATAAGGCAAATGTAAAGAAGACTTCTGTTTGGCAAATGGTAAAAAACGGAGCAGGTTTATACCTAAGACAATACCGTGTGTACTAAATAAGAAGAGTCAATTGATAATTCCAAATAAAGCCTTAACAAATCATCAGTTAAATGATTATGTAAAATGTTTGAAAATACCATTCTTTCGAGGAGTTTTTATGAAAGATGCATTACCAACTAAAATATGGAAAAATGAAACTGGAATAGTAAATTTGGATCCACCTATGGTCCAGGCACTCATTGGATATGCTATAAAAAGCTCGGACAAACCGTTTACTACTTTGACAGTTTTGGCAATCTACCACCGCCAAAAGAACTTCAACATTATTTTCGAAACTCCAAAAACATTTTTTACAATTACAAAAGAGAACAACCTAACAATACTGAAATATGTGGGCATTTATGTTTGGAGTTTCTAGCGAAAAGTGTCAGTCAGCTTTAAGATGTCATCGTATACAGTGTCATTGAGTGGAAATTCATCCACATTGAAAAGTACGCTGTTCCCAGCATTGCGTCTATCCAAGGAACGATTATGGGAAGCGGCATTACTTGATTTGACTACCTACAACTCAATTCCCAATGTTACGGAAGGGAAGAACAATTTACTACATTATTATGAAACTAAGGATGGTGCAGGAAAATACTCAGAATTGAAAATAATTACATTTAGTACTGGAGCTTATGAAATCGATGATATAAACCAATTATTACAGAAACAACTTGGAGAAGACAATATCACCGTTAAAGGAAACAATAATACTTTAAAAGCAGAAATAACATCAAAATATTATATTGATGTCAGCTTGGAACAGTCGATTGGCAGTTTACTTGGATTTACAGATACAAAAAGAAAATCTTAACTCCTGGAACTACTCATTCAGGTGATTCAACTGTAACAATATTGAAAGTAAATAGTATTGATGTTACGTGCAACATTATACACGGATCATATAGAGATGGAGTTAATCAACATATTTTACATACATTTTATCCAACAGTGGCTCCTGGTTTTAAAATTGTTGAGAAGCCACAAAACTTGATATACCTACCGTTAAACACCAGTTTCATTTCAGACATCGTACTGAACATATTGGATCAAGACGGTCATAGTGTTGACTTTAGAGGAGAAACAATTACTATACGGATACACATCAGAGCAGCAACATAAAAGTCAACATGGGATTATCATTTAAACCGCAACGGAAGAGCCGGGAGCTCAGTAGCTCCTCGACATTAGAAGAGTTAACATCGGACAACATTTGTTTTCTACAGAAGATTGGATTGAAACTTAACAGCGATGGATATCCTGGATATATCTCAAGGACCAACGTTCGACGAAACACTATGGGAGAAGGAATATCACACACACAACCCTTACACTTCATCAAAATTAAACAATAACGATGAAATAAGGATCCCCATTCAACAACAAGATATTTACACTTTACCGTGTGAAAGTTACTTGTACATCGAAGGACGGGTATTAAAATTGGATGGAAAAACTGCTTCAACAGTTCCTTTTATAAATAACCCGATGGCATATCTTTTTGATGAAATAAGATATGAAATATCAGGGGTGACGGTTGATTCAACAAAAAAGGTTGGTTTAACAACGACATTGAAAGGATTAACATCATTAACACCGCATGAGAAGAATTCAATAGTCACTGCCGGATGGGTTGCCCCCGATAAAGACACTATAACACCAGCTTCCAACGGTCACTTTGATTTTCATGTACCTTTACGATTGCTTTTGGGATTCGCTGAAGATTACAAACGGGTAATAATAAATGTCAAACAAGAATTAGTATTACTCAGATCTTCAACTAATAAGGACTTGATACTTGCAGACCCTGCAACTACGGAAGATAAACTGGAATGGCAACTACAGTTGGATAAAGTTGTTTGGAGAGTACCTCATGTAAGATTGGCTGATGAACATAGAATCCTATTATTGAGAAAGTTGAAATCTGACCGTGATATTGTGATGCCATTCCGAAGTTGGGAATTTCATGAATACCCTACACTACCTCAGACAGAACGACAAACATGGACCGTCAAGACATCAACTTACTTGGAACGAGCAAGGTACATAATACTCGGTTTTCAAACTAAGCGAAAAGATGTTATCACTGCAAATGCTGGTCAATTTGATCACTGTAAAATAAAGAATTGTAAAGTTTTCCTAAACTCTCAATTCTTTCCCTATGACAATTTGAATGTCATGTTTAGCAAAAAACGTTTTTCCATTTTATACGATATGTATGCAAGATTTCAATCGTCATATTATGGAAAAACTAATACACCACTATTATCACCTGACCAGTATTATTCCAAGGCTCCAATAATTGTAATCGATTGTTCAAAACAAAATGAATCGGTAAAATCATCAAGTGTGGATATAAAAATTGAAATGGAATTTGAAGAACCAGTAGCGGATGGAACTTCGGCATACTGTCTAATTCTACATGATAAAATAGTTACTTACACACCGCTGACCGGAATTGTGAAGAATGTACTTTAAGAAGAATTGTACGACTGCAAATTTTTGAGGTTAGAATTATCTGCTTCAATTTTTGAGGTTAGAATTTCATTTGTGAAAGACAAGTTGAAAACAAACAATTATGTAATTGTATAAATTTCAAGGATTTTACGAAAAATATAAAAGCGAGAAAATAATTAGTAGAAACTTCATTCTATCTTCAACCTTCGTATGGGAAACATCATTCGCAAGATGAATTCTACTAACGGAGAAGAAAATACACCTCTAATGGATGATAATAGTTCAGATATAGAAAAACAAGTTGAACGAGAAATGGACGAGTTCCTAAAATTCAACAAACATAAGAAGAGAGAAGAAGAAAAAACTGAAAAAGAAGTAAAAAGGAAGAAGGTTGAAGTTAACATTACAACCAATATTTTAACAGAAGTATTTCTTCGGATTATCTACCCAATTTCTTCATGCATGACAAAAAGTATATCAGTTGGAATTTTAAAATCAATGGATTATTCACCAATTGTTATTTTAAATCATGGAAACAAAATTGTTACTTTCAGTGAAACTACTTGGGAATCTCTCATGAAACATTTACATCTTTTGGAGTGCTATTTAAGTAACAACACATTTAAAAGAAGAACAAGATTAAGTTTATTGGAATCAAATATTGAAGTTGATATAGTAAAACATCGTGGAGGACAAATTGTTCGCTTCAGAGATTTAACTACACATAATGTTAAATTATATTTCACTAAAGAAGAATTTTACACTTTAAGTTGTACTACCGGTCCCGTCACCAGATATTTGAAACAACTAATATTTTCAAGTGCAATAATTAAAGACTATCTAATTGATACATTGGACAAAAAACCTTTTGTTCCAATTTTATACGGTCCCGTGGATACTTCAATCTTTAATAGAATACCTCAAGAAGTTGAAATGTGGAGACAATTAAACAACTATCACACCAATTTTAATATTGATGAAGTGGCACAAGAAGTGAAAGAAGAAGAACAATCCTGTCTGTTATAAACATCGGCTCATTCAATTTTTAAGTCAGTTGTTAGTAAGACTTCATCATGAATAAACAGGTTTCGTTTTCTAATGCGCCACATATAATGGAAGTTAAAAGAGGTATAATTGAATTTCAAGCTTTCCGAGGAAATGATGGTAATTTTATTATTAAAGAATTAGTAATCTTGGACATGAACACATCAGTAGTTTATCATTATTTGTTCAAACCTCCAGTACCATTTAATAGACTAACAACTAAAGCGAAAGTTACAAACAAATGGTTGAACAAACATTTTCACAACTTAAGATGGGATGAAGGTTTCATTAATTATAACATGATGCCGCACATTATGAATCATTATTGCAAAGAGTTTAAAATTATCTACACAAGGGGATTGGAAAAAGCAAATTGGATACAATCATTTACAAGCAACGAAGTGATTAATGCAATAATTGATAAAGATTTCCAATGCTACTTCAACGAACTTTGTATTTCATCAAAAAGTTTTAAACATCGAAGGTCGCAGTGCGCTTTAAAGAATGCCTACCGCTTGAACAATTTCCTTCAACAAAGTGGTGGGTGTAGTGTCAGTAGTGGGGGTAGTGTCGATTATAAAAGCGAGAGCGCTACCATGACGCAGCATGAGTATTACTCTAACCTCCGAAGAGACAACATCTCCGACGGACATTCTTATTAACAAGAAGATTAACAACAACATCAAGATGGCATCACAGAACTTACTTCAAAGTTTAGTTGATCAGTTCAACGCTCATTCTAAATCATCAATTCTGACTACAAAGAAATGTTCTGAACTAAAAGAAGAAAAACACTACATCATTCATACGATTAAGAAAATGGAAACTTCAGTAGGTGATGCTATTAATTGCACATTGAGCGAGGCTCCATATACAGTTGGTGATGAACCAAAATTTCAGATCTTCCTACCAAGACGCTTTGTACAACTTCTTCAAAATGAAGATCTTCGTGTAGTTCAACCCGGCGCACTCTATTTGGTTTCGCACGGACCAAGTGGAAACAACTCAACTGAACTAACTATTCATGTAACACCTACTCCTGATTAGTTTGTACATAACATTGTAACTATTTGTTTGTAATTGTTTTTCAATAAATATGATATAAAGAAAAAACAAAAAAATTAAAAGAAGCAACATATTGTGATGTCTTTGTACATTACAATATGTTGCTTTTTTTAAAAATTCCACTGGATGACCTTGACCCACTTTTGTGTGATTATAAAAGCGAAAATCTACTTGTAAAATTCATCAGTCTACGACTACCTTTCGTACCGTACACATCTCGCTCACTCTATCGCTTAATATAAAAACTAAAAGATGTCTCTCAAAGTCAAGTGTGCATCTTATGATACCAACACCATTACAACTTTTGAACAACTCGAAGATTTAACCAACGAAATGCGAGTTTTACTTACCGGTGGTTATCACTTAACTGTTGATGTTAGTGCTACTAATACAAGGATGTTCACTAAAACAAAATATTGCGATGATGAAATATTTATTTCTACACAACCTACAACTTCTTCATCGCCAACTGGTCAACATAACATCAAGTTCCAAAAGTATTACCAATGTTGAATAACTTTTGACAGACAAAACTACAACTAAAGAATCACATGATCAATATGAGTTAATAAAAAGGATGTGATACTTGTATAAATAATCATTTGCTTCTCAGCTCTCACCACGACAAGACCTATTTAAGAAAATGTTGTACAGAATGATGATTCAACTTGATGGAAAAATCTATGGAAAAGACTACAACACCGTTGAACAAATGACCCAAGATTTAGATGTATTAACTAAAGAAAGATATCAAGCTAAATTAATTTTAAAATTTCCTGAAGTACATCCATTATCAACAGAAGAACTTGTTGCTATGGCTAAGGCGGAGAGAGAGAAAAAGTCTGAAGAAAACAAAGAGAAACAAACTTCCTAAATTTTAATAATCCTTACACTTGTAAGGTATAATTTTTTAAAACTCCATTTGGATGACCTTGAAATTACCCCCACCACTTTTCACAGTACATAAAACTCACTATTCAACACTATACACTCTTATTCTTTCACTGGACTCCGCAGCGTCAACATGGAAGAGCAAAAATACAAGTACAAACCTCGTTACTGTTGTGAACAACAGTGTACAGATTTAGGACCAATGATGGTGGATGGGTTAGCTTGTACTAAATGTGAATTCTTCGGATCTTGTTATTGCAAATGCAAAACAAAACAACTACCACCACCGGAATTGCGAACTTTCAAATTTTACAAATCAAGATATTTTCATACATGTTGTCCTCAAAGATGTTTCAAATTTCACCCTCTAGATCTTGCTCATTGTCAACGCACCAATTCTCATCAAGATGATTTTTGTACACATATGATAAAAAGATGTAAATACAGATCAGATTGGTATTCCGATCCTGTAGAACCATCAAATGTGTAATTTCAGTTTTACACTCTTTTTTAAAACTTCATTTGGATGACCTTGAGATTTCCCCCACCACTAGTTCTAATTTTTATATAATATTAAATCATTCCACTTCCAACACTCTAACTAACAACATGGAAAACAAATTTATCAAGTTTGAACATATAATAACTGACAGGGGGGAGATGGAAGAATTGTTTCAAAACTTACTTTCTATCATTGACAAATATCCTATAAGATGGTTCAGAATTGTAGTTCAATATTTAAATCCTGGTGAATTGTTTTCTTCATCGAGTGAAGAGGATGAAACAACTACTTCGCTTCAAATAATTGAATTAAAAGACGAAGAAGAAGAACTAAACATTTTATTCAATCATAAGCTCAAGGTTCCCCATATAAAAGCCCCCTCCCTAGACAGCCCCCCTCCCTAGATGCCTGCTCAAGGTCGCCATTATATAAGCCCCCTCCCTATGCGCCGATCCTCATTCCATCCCCGACTCTTCAACGATGAACAACTCTCCTTTGGCCCGAATGAATTCTAGTTTTGAAATAAACTCTAAAGAAGAGTTACAAGACATTTTTAATATTTTACAAGAACTTGTAGATAATTTTACAATTATCAAAATGAATTTGGAAATAACATACGATTGTCCTATTTGTGATAAAGTTGAAAGTTCGGACGAAGACAGTTTACTAAATCTAACTCCTGCACCATCTGACACTACTGATGGTAATAACGAAGAGCAAAATATTTCCCCCACCACTTCTTTATAATTCTTCGCTCCCCCCACCACTTCTTTATTTAACTAACATTTCTCGCTTTCACTTCTCATTCCGTCTTCGACTTTTGAACTATCAACATCACTTGTTTTAAAATTTCAAACACTAACACAATCATGATGGATATAATGGATGAAGTTCCCTTCATAACTAGAATGGAAGAGGATAAATTGAAATTGGAAATTAAACGATTGGAAATGGAACGGGAAAACCAACTCGAAATGTTACGTTTGTTCAAGCTTTTCAAATACATCATCTGGGGACTCTGCGTTTACCTTCTCATCGTCGTTGGTGTTTGCATTTACAACTCTGTAGTTCATCACAAAAGTTCAACTTGTTTAAACTCTGCTGTTGCACATTAATTGTATGTTCACAAATAAAATTCAAAAGTTACTTCAACCTATCCCACTATCACCAACTAGTTCAACTTTGAACTATTTCTGGTGGTAGTTGGATAGGCTTTTTTAAAACTTACTCTGGATGACCTTGACATACTTTCCAAGCCCCAGTTATAACTGTTAAATTTCAGTTTTAAATTAACTCTTAATTCATGCCCAATTCTACTTCAAATAGACGCCATATGCTCTCGCCATCTGCACCCCAGCATCTGACGCCATCTGCTCGAGCAGCTGCTCGGGCAGCTGGCACGACTTCCGGTCCAGAAGTAACCAAAACACACTACTCTTTTAAGTCTTTTTTGTTCTTCTGCAGCTGATATTACACATTAAAGTGGAATAATACATCACGTGGTAAGTGTAATTTATTTAGTTTAGTTTAAAACAGAACTTAGTTAAGTACTAATTAATTAGATTAACTACTTAAGTAGGGGGAGTATCTCGATTTTTAAATTATTTGTAGGCCTAATTTGTGAAATTGAGTTAGGCATATGTAAGTTTATTCCATATTCTCAGTAAAATTTAAAAGTAATTTTTTAAAACGGGGGTTCTGAGTACATAATCAAAAATTTACTAAAAAAAGAACTTGTAAAAAAATTACTTTTAAATTTTTCTGAGAATATGGAATACACTTACATATGCCTAACTCAATTTCACAAATTATTCCTACAAGTAATTTAAAAATCGACATACTCCCCCTACTTAAGTAGTTAATCTAATTAATTTGTACTTAACTAATTTCTGTTTTAAACTAAACTAAATAAATTACACTAACCACGTGATGTATTATTCCACTTTAATGTGTAATATCAGCTGCAGAAGAAAAAAAAGACTTAAAGAGATTTGAAGAGGATAAAAAATTTATAATGGCTTGAATAAACACAAGACAAAACTTACTGAAAAATAGGAACAGTAAAATACACATCCGATAACTTCGGAGTCTGGTAAGAAAGTAATGGCGTTGGCCCGTCTCGTCCCGAAAAATCTATACAAAATCGATGAGAAATCGATCCTCCGGAGCCGCGCACTGCATTGTGGGACAGCGTTGGACGGCTTGTGATTGGTCGGGACGTCGTGCCGTGAATCGGTATCGATTCGAGTTCGATTCGTAAACGTGAATTGAGTTTAGTTGGATAATAAAATTCAAGGCTTACATTGCAATTGGAGGGAGAGGTAAGTTCAAGCCTTCTTTAACTTTTTGGTGCTTTCGAATCGGAATCGATTAGATGATTAAATTCAAGGCTTACATTGACATTAAAGGGAGAAACAAATTCAAGCCTTGATTATCTTTGGTTATTTCGAATCGGACTCGAATAGATGCTCAAATTCAAGGCTTACGCTGCAATTAAAAATCGAGGAAAAGTCAAGGCTTGATTCAAGCTTCCTTGCTATCTGGGAAGGATTCCCATTCAACAACAAGATATTTTTACACATTACCATGTGAAAGTTATTTGTACATCGAAGGACGGGTATTAAAATTGGATGGAAAAACTGCTTCAACAGTTCCTTTTATAAATAACCCAATGGCATATCTTTTTGATGAAATAAGATATGAAATATCAGGGGTGACGGTTGATTCAACAAAAAAGGTTGGTATAACAACTACATTGAAAGGATTAACATCATTAACACCACATGAGAAGAATTCAATAGTCACCGCCGGATGGGTTACTCCCGATAAAGACACTATAAAACCTGCTTCTAACGGTCATTTTGATTTTCATGTACCTTTACGATTGCTTTTGGGATTTGCTGAAGATTACAAACGGGTTATAATAAATGTCAAACAAGAATTAGTATTACTTAGATCTTCAACTAATAAGGACTTAATACTTGCAGACCCTGCAACTACGGAAGATAAACTGGAATGGCAACTACAGTTGGATAAAGTTGTTTGGAGAGTACCTCATGTAAGATTGGCTGATGAACATAGAATCGTATTGTTAAGAAAGTTAAAATCTGACCGTGACATTGTGATGCCATTCCGAAGTTGGGAATTTCATGAATACCCTACATTACCTCAAACAGAACGACAAACATGGACCGTCAAGACATCAACTTACTTGGAACGTGCAAGGTACATAATACTCGGTTTTCAAACTAAGCGAAAAGATGTTATTACTGCAAATGCTGGTCAATTTGATCACTGTAAAATAAAGAATTGTAAAGTTTTCCTAAACTCTCAATTCTTTCCATATGACAATTTAAATGTCATGTTTAGCAAAAAACGTTTTTCCATTTTATATGATATGTATGCAAGATTTCAATCATCATATTATGGAAAGACTAATACACCACTATTATCACCTGATCAGTATTATTCCAAAGCTCCAATAATTGTAATCGATTGTTCAAAACAAAATGAATCAGTAAAATCATCAAGTGTGGATATAAAAATTGAAATGGAATTTGAAGAACCAGTAGCAGATGGAACTTCAGCATACTGTCTAATTCTACATGATAAAATAGTTACTTACACACCTCTCACCGGAATAGTGAAGAATGTACTTTAAAATGAATTAGTACAACTACTGCAAAATATTGAGGTTAGAATTATCTTCCTTTATTTTTAAGGTTAGAATTTTGTTTCTAAAAGACAAGTTGAAAATAAACAATTATGTAATTGTATAAATTTCAAGGATTTTACAAAAAATATAAAAGCAAGAAAATAATTAGTAGAAACTTCATTCTATCTTCAACCGTCGTATGGGAAACATCGTTCGCAAGATGAATTCTACTAACGGAGAAGAAAATACCCCTCTAATGGATGAAAATAGTTCTGATATAGAAAAACAAGTTGAACAAGAAATGGATGAATTCCTCAAGTTTAACAAACATAAGAAGAGAGAAGAAGAAGGAGAAGCTGAAAAAGAAGTAAAAAGAAAAAAGGTTGAAGTTAACATTACAACAAATATTTTAACAGAAGTATTTCTTCGAATTTTCTACCCTATTTCTTCATGCATGACAAAAAGTATATCAGTTGGAATTATAAAATCATTAGATTATTCACCAATTGTTATGTTAAATCAAGGAAGTAAAATGGTTATGTTTACTGAAACTTCTTGGGATTCTCTAATGAAACATTTACATCTTTTGGAATGTTATTTAACTAACAACACATTTGGAAAAAGAACAAGATTAAGTTTATTAGAATCAAATATTGAAGTTGATATAATCAAACATCGTGGAGGACAAATTGTTCGCTTCAAAGATTTAACTAGACATGATGTAAAATTACATTTCACTAAAGAAGAATTTTACACTTTAAGTTGTACTACCGGTCCTGTCACTAGATACTTAAAACAACTAGTATTTTCAAGTACAATAATCAAAGATTATCTAATTGATACATTGGACAGACAACCATTCATTCCAATTTTATATGGTCCTGTGGATACTTCAATTTTTAATCGAATACCTCAAGAAGTAGATATGTGGAGACAATTAAACAACTATCACACCAATTTTAATATAAACGAAGAAGCACAAGAAATAAAAGAAGAACAATCGTGTTTGTAATAACAGTCAGTTGTGGATGAGACTTCATCATGAACAAACGGGTTTCGTTTTCTACTGCATCACAGTTAATGGAAGTTAAAAGAGGTATAATTGAATTTCAAGCTTTTCGAGGGAATGATGGAAATTTCATTATTAAAGAATTAGCAATTTTGGATATGAACACATCTGTAATTTATCATTACTTGTTCAAACCTCCATTTCCATTCAATAAACTAACAACTAAAGCGAAAGTTACAAACAAATGGTTGAACAAACATTTTCACAACTTAAAATGGGATGAAGGTTTTATTCATTATAACATGATGCCATACATTATGAATCATTATTGCAAAGAGTTTAAAACTATCTACACAAGAGGATTGGAAAAAGCAAATTGGATACAATCATTTACAAGCAATGAAGTGATAAATGCAATAATAGAGATTTCCAATGCTACTTTAATGAACTTTGTATTTCATCAAAAAGTTTTAAACATCGAAGGTCACAGTGTGCTTTGAAGAATGCCTACCGCTTGAATAATTTCCTTCAACAAAGTGGTGGGGGTAGCGACAGTGGTGGGGGTAGCGTCAATGGTGGGGGTAGTCTCGATAATAAAAGTGAGAGCGCTACCATGACACAGCATGAGTATTACTCGAACCTCCGAAGAGACAACATCTCCAACAGATATTCTTATTAACAAGAAGATTAGCAGCAGCAAAAACATTAAGATGGCATCAAACAACTTACTTCAAAATTTAGTTGAACAATTCAACGCTCATTCAAAATCAACAATCCTACCAACTAAGAAATGTTCCGAGCTGAAAGAAGAAAAACACTACATCATTCATACAATAAAGAAGATGGAAACTTCAGTAGGTGATGCTATAAATTGCACATTGAGCGAGGCACCTTATACAATTGGTGATGAAGCAAAATTTCAAATCTTCCTACCAAAGCGCTTCGTACAACTACTACAAAATGAAGATCTTCGTATAATTCAACCCGGCGCACTCTATTTGGTATCACATGGACCAAGTGGAAACAACTCTACTGAACTTACAATTCATGTAACACCTACTACTGATTAATTTGTACATAAAATTGTAAATATTTCTTTGTAATTGTTTCTCAATAAATATGATGTAAACCTAAAAAAAAATAATAAAAAAAGCAACATATTGTAATGTGTTTTTACATTACAATATGTTGCTTTTTTAAAAATTCCATAGGATGACCTTAACCCAATTTTGTATGATAATAAAAGTGAAAATCAACTTGTGAAATTCATCAGTCTACGACTACCTTTCGTACCGTACACATCTCACTCTCTATCACTAAATACAAAAACTTCAACATGTCCCTAAAGGTTAAGTGTGCATCTTATGATACCAACACCATAACTACTTTTGAACAACTTGAAGATTTAACTAACGAAATGCGAGTTTTACTTACTGGTGGTTATCATTTAACTGTTGATGTTAGTGCTACTAATACAAGGATGTTCACTAAAACAAAATATTGCGATGATGAAATATTTTTTTCTACACAACCTACAACTTCTTCATCACCAGCTAGTCAACATAACGTCAAGTTCCAGAAGTATTACCAATGTTGAATAACTTTTAATAAATAAAATTACAATTAAGGAATCACGTGATCAATGTCAAGTTTATAAAAAGGATGTAACAGTTGGATAAATAATCATTCGCTTCTCAGCTCTCGCCACGACAAGATCTATTCTAGAAAATGTTATACAGAATGATGATTGAACTTGATGGGAAAATCTATGGAAAAGATTATAACACTGTTGAACAAATGACTCAAGATTTAGATGTATTAACTAAAGAAGGATATCAAGCTAAATTAATTTTAAAATTTCCTGAAGTACATCCACTATCAACAGAAGAACTTATTGCTATGGCTAAGGCAGAGAGAGAAAAAAAGTCTGAAGAAAACAAACAGAAACAAACTTCCTAAATTTCAATAATCCTTACACTTGTAAGGTATAATTTTTTAAAACTCCATTTGGATGACCTTGAAATTACCCCTACCACTTTTCATAATACATAAAACTCGCTATTCATCACTATACAATCTTATTCTTTCACTAGACTCCGCAGCGTCAACATGGAAGAGCAAAAATACAAGTACAAACCTCGTTACTGTTGTGAACAACAGTGTACAGATTTAGGACCAATGATGGTGGATGGGTTAGCTTGTACTAAATGTGAATTCTTCGGATCTTGTTATTGCAAATGCAAAACAAAACAACTACCACCACCGGAATTGCGAACTTTCAAATTTTACAAATCAAGATATTTTCATACATGTTGTCCTCAAAGATGTTTCAAATTTCACCCTCTAGATCTTGCTCATTGTCAACGCACCAATTCTCATCAAGATGATTTTTGTACACATATGATAAAAAGATGTAAATACAGATCAGATTGGTATTCCGATCCTGTAGAACCATCAAATGTGTAATTTCAGTTTTACACTCTTTTTTAAAACTTCATTTGGATGACCTTGAGATTTCCCCCACCACTAGTTCTAATTTTTATATAATATTAAATCATTCCACTTCCAACACTCTAACTAACAACATGGAAAACAAATTTATCAAGTTTGAACATATAATAACTGACAGGGGGGAGATGGAAGAATTGTTTCAAAACTTACTTTCTATCATTGACAAATATCCTATAAGATGGTTCAGAATTGTAGTTCAATATTTAAATCCTGGTGAATTGTTTTCTTCATCGAGTGAAGAGGATGAAACAACTACTTCGCTTCAAATAATTGAATTAAAAGACGAAGAAGAAGAACTAAACATTTTATTCAATCATAAGCTCAAGGTTCCCCATATAAAAGCCCCCTCCCTAGACAGCCCCCCTCCCTAGATGCCTGCTCAAGGTCGCCATTATATAAGCCCCCTCCCTATGCGCCGATCCTCATTCCATCCCCGACTCTTCAACGATGAACAACTCTCCTTTGGCCCGAATGAATTCTAGTTTTGAAATAAACTCTAAAGAAGAGTTACAAGACATTTTTAATATTTTACAAGAACTTGTAGATAATTTTACAATTATCAAAATGAATTTGGAAATAACATACGATTGTCCTATTTGTGATAAAGTTGAAAGTTCGGACGAAGACAGTTTACTAAATCTAACTCCTGCACCATCTGACACTACTGATGGTAATAACGAAGAGCAAAATATTTCCCCCACCACTTCTTTATAATTCTTCGCTCCCCCCACCACTTCTTTATTTAACTAACATTTCTCGCTTTCACTTCTCATTCCGTCTTCGACTTTTGAACTATCAACATCACTTGTTTTAAAATTTCAAACACTAACACAATCATGATGGATATAATGGATGAAGTTCCCTTCATAACTAGAATGGAAGAGGATAAATTGAAATTGGAAATTAAACGATTGGAAATGGAACGGGAAAACCAACTCGACTGTTAGAATTTCAGTTTTACACTCTTTTTTAAAACTTCAATTGGATGACCTTGAGATTTCCCCCACTACCAGTTGTAATTTTTATATAGTATTAAATTCAACTTTAAATCATTTCACTTCCAACATTCTAACTAACAACATGGAAGCAAAATTTATCAAGTTTGAACATATAATAACTGACAGGGAGGAGATGGAAGAATTGTTTCAAAACTTACTTTCTATCATTGACGAATATCCTATAAGATGGTTCAGAATTGTAGTTCAATATTTAAATCCTGGTGAATTGTTTTCTTCATCAAGTGAAGAAGATGAAACAACTACTTCGGTTCAAATAATTGAATTAAAAGACGAAGAAGAAGAACTAAACGTTTTATTCAATCATAAGCTCAAGGTCCCCTATATAAAAGCCCCCTCCCTAGACAGCTCCCCTCCCTAGACGCCTGCTCAAGGTCACCATTATATAAACCCCCTCCCTAGGCGCTTATCCTCATTCGATTGCCAACTCTCTAACGATGAACACCTCTCCATTGGCACGAATGAATGCTAATTTTGAAATAAACTCAAAAGAAGATTTACAAGAAATATTTAATACTTTGAATGAAATTATACATAAATTTAACACTATTACAATGAATTTGGAAATAACTTACGCTTGTCCTATTTGTGATAAGGTTGAAAGTTCTGATGAAGATAGTTTACTAAATCTTACTCCTCTTACCCCTCTACAGTCGGACACAACTTCTGAGGCAAATGATGAGCAGCATCTTTCCCCCACCACTTCTATGTAACAACGCTCTTTCCCCCCACCACTTCTTTATTTAACCAACATTTCCCTCTTTCAATTCTCATTCCATCATCGCCTCTTCGACTATCAGCATCTCTTGTTTCAAAATTTCAAAAAAAAAACACAAACATGATGGATATGATGGATGAAGTTCCATTTGTAACAAGGATGGAAGAGGATAAATTCAAATTGGAAATCAAACGATTGGAAATGGAACGGGAAAACCAACTAGAGATGTTACGTTTGTTCAAACTTTTTAAATACATCATCTGGGGACTCTGCGTTTACCTTCTCATCGTCGTCGGTGTTTGTGTTTACAACTCTGTAGTTCATCACAAAACTTCAACTTGTTTAAACACTGCTGTCACACATTGATTGTATATTTTTCACAAATAAAATTCACAAAACCTAATTCTATACCTATCCCGCTATCACCAGAGTTAGTTCGACTCTCCGAACTATTACTCCGGTGGTAGCGGGATAGGGTTTTTTAAAACTTACTCTGGATGACCTTGACATACTTTCCATAACCCAATTGTCAATTTGAATTTCAAATTTCAAATCACATCTGCTCCCCCACCGGAAGCTATATGGCATGGCATATGGCGGCGGCAACTGATTTGGCAACTGGCCGATGGCAGCTGGCGGCAGCAGCTGGCAATTGGCACGACTTCCGTTTTGAAAGTAACCAAACCCCACTACTATGATTACTTTAAGACCCTGATCCAAATACTTAATTCTGAAATACTGACTCTGAAATACGTTATTACAGAAATAATGATATGTATACCAGCCCAGGAGATTTGGCATAGGTAGTTAAGCAAACCACGATAATTATGAATCATCATTTGTATAATGAATCATTTTTATCATCTTTGTGGACTATTCATATTCTAAAACATTCTCTATCCAAGTATTTATGACTGTTAATCAAATTAAACCATGTAAATCATACTACAAAAAACTTTTATGTAATACAAATACTTCCAACCCAGTTTTATTATTCCTCTAATTAATTACCACTGAAATTATTTACATTGATTATTATTTTTGATTAAATTTTTAAGTTGGATCAAGGGCATTTCCTGGTTTTGCCTCTAGTTTTATATTTTGAATCTTCATAGCTGTATCAAAACAGTGATTTCCTACTTCCCCCCATCCCTATTTTCTCAATACGGTGAGAACCGGCCCATATAGTTGTTGACCTGCGGGGTTTAATGGCGTGATTTATGGCGGCAGATGCGAGGCGGTGGACCAACATTACAACACTGGCCGCCGGGCCGCCGCCGCAGGACCGGGGATTCCCACAGATAGGATCGGCAATAATAACATCAGGACACGATCCCGACCAGAGTGAGGGGGGGATGTTGTGGAGCACTTGACTCATCTGATGGAAACTTTCACACGGTCACCCTGTGGTTTACTTTATTAATAGGAATTAAATCATCAAAATAGTGTTTGGTCATTAAAATGGTTTTTTCTTCTTCAAATAGCTTAAAACTTTTAATTTGAAGTCTTAATCCTTGCTATGCATTGGCATTTAAGTTAAAGATGATACTAGAATCGTTTTTTGTATTCCAAATGAAAAAGTGTCAAAAGGCATTGAGAAAACCTCCTCACTTAGAGACAACATTTTCAACAAATTGTCTTGATTAGGACTATTATTTAAAATGTCTTTTTTATTTTAAATCCATGAAAGATAAACCCAAGGCATCTTATCCGTGCAGAAAGATAAATCATACAACGAAGTTAACTATTAAAATGCAAAGAAATTATTTAACTTAGTTTTATATTGCTCATTGACTTTTGAGGCCTTTTAAGTCCTGACAGGCCAATAGAAAAATATTAGTATACGAGTGTTATGGTTATGTTGATTTAATGCTAAAAGATTAAAAACTTCTACTAGTATGCATCTAATTTGGGATGGAATGCTTCTCAATAGGTGTTCATTTTTTCATATGCAAACCTCCGCAACAATACGCCTGCAATTTCATTCGACGAAAAAATATCCTGGAAGTAATTTAAGAAGTATAGTTTTGAATTATGAAACAAACTAAAGTTTAGTAATTCATTAACACTAACAATTTATAAAACACTGAATATTAATTGTTGATATGATCACAACGATGATGAACAACCGTGGCCCTAAAATACTTCCCTGTTACATCCGGAACCCCAAAAACAGGCAAGTTTTCAAATTTACGAACATTCCTAGGCTGGGTTGGGTGACTTATGATACAGTACTTAGTACTTAGTACTTAACTTTGATTGTTCTGGGGCAATATAGAGATTATACTAATCTTAAACTCAAGCTTATCTCAAATTATCAGCAATGACAACGAAAAGAAAACTCACCGAACAGTGTGCACAAGAATGTACTCAGGGCATTCCGGCTGATTTGATTTATGGAAAGGAATAAATAAGCTGTCAGCAGAACTGCTGAGTGGCACATCAGAGAGATTCCATGGAGATTTCGAAGCTCTGGGAGAATAGAATAGACGAGGAAGGTAACTATCATGAAGGGGATGGAGATGATCATCCCGATGGGGTAGATGTAGAACATTGCCTTGGTCTCAGCGTCTTCTCCTTGATCGGGGAAACACACGAGCGTCCTGATTTCCTCACTTCCGTTCAAAGACTCGAAGCAGTATCCGGAAGCATCAATGTAACTTCCGGCAACTCGAATTCTCCCGTCCACCATCAGATCGAATCGGTCCCTCGGTTCCACTTCCGGCGTCAACATGAACTTCCCGAAGCGGCACACGTCTCCGTACAGGATACGGAAGTGGTCTTGGGAAACGTCAGCGAAGTTGCCTGGACTTTGGTACACCGGGAGGGTGAAGTTATCGAACGGCGAGAGTCCTGGGTTTTTCTCACACATGGCAGGCCTGTCAGGTTGTTTCGCCATGAATTCATCTTTCGCGCAACACTTTCTGATGCAAGGCCTCAACGAGCAGAGACATCCTCGGACTGTTCCGTTCACCTTGAAATGGAACCCCGCCGGGTAGACGTCCCCGTGGTCCACGATCGACCCGTCCCTGAACGACTGGTAGTCCCGGAGAGGAACACTCAGGTCGAAATCGCAAGGGTAAGGAACTCTCGGGTCTTCCATTCCGTGGTAGTACACTGGCACGGCGATCATTAGAACAATCACGACTACCAAACATCCTACGATTTTGGAAATTCGGTTCCACTTCCGTCGTACCTTCGGGTCCGAACCCCCGCCCGGCACACGGGCCATGCTACGGACTCGCACCGCTCACCCACTCACACTCACCAGTCACTGAGCGACTGAGCGGCGAGTTCTCACACCGAGGAATCCGCGCATGCGCGGAGCGTGCCCGCCTTCACAACAATACTGTTGTTTACATTATTGCAGGCTAGACCAAGGGCGGATAGCGAATAAATGTAGGGGATGCAAGTAGTGTGAAATTGAGGATGCTGGCCCAGTTCAAGGTCAAATGAGGGATGACGTCATCGAGGTCAATGACCTCATCGATGACGTCATCGATGACGTCATCGATGACGCAATCGATGACGTCATCACTAATGACGTCATTTCGATGACGTCACACCCATGACGTCACAGAAATGACGTGCTGATGACGTCATCACCCCTTACGTCATCAAAACGACGTCACCGACGCCACTAAGGTCAAGGTCACGCAGAAACTTAAAATTTTTTGGCACTTTTGCCGTTTCTCGCACTACGCTCCGAGTTTCAGTCAGAGTCCCCGTGACCTTGACCACTTGGAGCGAATTTTCGACGAGAAACGGCAAAAGTGCCAAGTTAAACCTGAGTTTCTGACATGACTCTGCCTAAATGGGCAATCGGTAATCCCTCAGGTGACCTTGAACTAGCACAACACCCCCAATTTCATATTACTGTGACCTTGAAAACTTAACAACGGAGCGCCGACACCGATGCGCACCCCACGACAGCCACCGAGTGACTGACTGTCAGGCTCTGTGTATGCTAGGTATATCGGCTTGAGAGACTAAGACTCTAAACTGTCAGGAATGGGAGTAACTAACTGAATTTTGCAGGGAAAAGTCATTTCATCCAATATTTTAAACAAATCCTCATCAGTAAAACTGACATTAGTCTGTTTTGTATAAAACTTAGGGTGTCCGCGCAACAGTTTGCGCCACTTAGCTAAAGTTGAAACTCTCTTAACTTTCAGTGGTGGACAGTGAGCAACTAATAAAGTCTTAACACGGCTAAGTTTCTTACCTAAAGCGTCCCGCGACATGGCTTCCCCTCACAAAAGTCCGCACAATACTGAGAGACTGCTTGTAGCGCATGAGTCAAGGGAAAAGAGGTGGGGGAAACAGCAGGAGTGGGGGAAGGTCACAGTGGCGGGGGAAGGTGAGGTGGTACGCTGGAGTTTCGCATCACTTCACCATGAGCTGTCCTACAGTCAACACACTGTTCTCTTGGCCCGAGTTGGCACTAGAAGAAACATTTCTGTACAGCTTAGGCTGTGAGAGCCGAGGAAGCAAAGTCAAAGTGGAAATTGTGTTAAACTCCAAGATGAAGAGTCTCCTAAATAAACTAATTGTATCCTTGCAATCTCCTATAACTTTAGAGAAATACCACTTTATTAAGCGACACCTTATACTTTGGCAAAACGAAGCAGAAATGGAAAAGATTACAGTAAAATTAATTTAACTTAAAACTTGGACTGGACACTCATGGCGATACCACGTGGCGTGCAAATGCCACTCTAAACATTACAAGTTAGGTTATTGAGCACCTCTGGTACGATAACCGATGTGCTAGAGTTAAAGTGTGATGACCTTGAGTCAAAACACTGAAATACTACAAGTCGATATCGTCCCAGAGTCAAAGTGTAGTGACCTACATTCAGAACTTGTAAAATTACTTACATATAGAGAGCTAGAGAACAGCGAGGCGCACCGCATGGAAGCCGGAGACATACTGGCGAAGCGGTGTTGTGCAGCCTAGGGACCCAGTTGTGGTGGGGGTATAGCCAACACTTAGAGTACAAGTGTTGTGGGTGACCTTGACCCACTTAACTTACCTCGACCCCCCCCCCCCCGACAAAAAGTGGAACCCCCCCCCCGACAAAAAGTGGAACCCCCCCCCCCCGACAAAAAGTGGAACCCCACCCCACCCCCTCCCCCACCCCTGATATCCTGGGCGTGGCAGCCCCGGTGGGGATATAAGGGGGCCCAGCCAGAGCCGGCTCGCAGTCCGCTCCCGCGCGTTGGACGTGAACGATCGGGACGGACCGCCATAGGCATCACTAAACATTGAATGGCGCCTTCAGTGTTTAGCGAAGTCTACTCTAACTTTAAGACATGTATTAGTTGTAAGATATTGCGCTTGCGTTTGGGTATTGCGAATTGTTTTATATGAGAGTGTTTTACTTGTACCTTATGTCTCCTGTGTGTCTTTTATCCTTTGTGTCTTGTTTGTTATATGTGTTTAACGTGTATGTGCTTGTTCCAGCATTGACTACGTTGAGCTCAATTGTGTGTTGTAAGTGTGTTATATTTTTCTAAATTGTATACGCTTGTTGAGCTTTTGCAATGCTCAAAGTAAATCGTAAAGACAGGGAACGGGAGTAGGCCCCCGTGTAAAGTTACTTTTGTATAATTGTTAGGCTCCTCTCATGCATGCTTTAATGCGGCTGAGAAATAGGAGCGTCCGTTTGTACGCCTATATGGGGGTAATAAGCCGATGGCCTCTGCACTCGGACCGAGGACGTAAGCCACTAGGGTGTCCTCAGTTAGTTTCCCTTCTGGAAACTCAAAATTATGTAAATGAAACTTTGTTAGCTATTTGTGTTTTTTTTGTCCCCAAGGCCCCCGAACATTCGTGGTTCGCCATGGATGTACGGGGGCCGAAATTTTTTAATGTCCGTGTGGCCTTGACCCACATAGGACTTGTAAAAATTTACTGCATTGCTAAATTAAAAATATTAAAGATAGGGTTACGGGAGTAGGCCCCCGTGTAAAGCCACTTTTTTATAATTGTTAGGCTCCTCTCATGCATGCTTCAATGCGGCTGAGAAATAGGAGGTGGTCCGTTTGTACGCTTATACGGGGGTAATGAGCCGATGGCCTCTGCACTCGGACCGAGGACGTAAGCCACTAGGGCGTCCTCAGTTTCTTTCAAAATTATGTAAATGACATTTCGTTAGCTATTGGAAAAGTTATTAGTTGGAAATGCAGTAAATGTTTACAAGTCTCGCGTGGCGAAGGGTACACGACATTGGATGTTGCCTTGTTGTCATAGTTGGGTCTCTTCGGAGGCTACAGCGATGACAACCCAAGTGCCCCACACCCCCATAGGGGGGTGTGGGGCTTAATTTTTTTAAAGTTTTTTCGTGACCTTGACCTAAATATAAAAGTTTTCAAAATCTTTAACAGTCAGATCTTATTAACACAGTTTATATATATAGAGGTCTTTTAAAAGTTAACAGTTAGGTATTAGTAACGCACAAGTTTGGAATTGTTTATAGTAGGGTCTCTTGGGAGGCTTCAGCGATGGCAACATAAATGTCCCAAGTGGGGCTTATTTTTTTGAAAAAGTGCGAGCCCCCCCCCACCCCCCCCTTCTCAGGCTTCCTCTTCTTCTTCAAGAAGGCGTGCTGCCAACGTTCTGCCTGCTACTCGTGGACCTGCTCGACCATTCCACAGCATAACTGTTGCTCGGGCAAACGCCTGCAAAGCTCCGATGCTACGGACCTTGCTGGAGGTAAGCCAAGACGGACAAGGCTTGCTCAGTCCTGGTCAACGGCAGGAGCAAGAAAGGCGTATGGCGTACTTCAGGCTGCAGGGTGTAGTTCCCAGCTTGAAGTTAGGCGATCCGAGAGTAGCAAGCATCAACGAGGCAGCGGACTACATATCTCATCTTCACAGTGTTTTTGAAGTAAAGGACCAACAAATTGAAAACTTAAAAGAACAATTGAAACAATTTAACTTTAATCCTGTGGAGTTTGTGGAAGCAGTGATGAGTGATAGTGATGATGAAGGAACTGAATATATATTGGGTATGTAATGAAAGACTTGGACATGGACATGTGTGTGTGTGTGTGTAGAATACAGAGCGGGGGATAGACTACTTTGCGGCAATGGACTAGCATGCTGCTTAGTGGTCTATCCCCCGCTCAAAGGGTAGCATTGGATGACCTTGACCCACTTTACAGCAAGGACAACCGGTTAACTGGTATAAAAGAGGGGGTCTATACATCTCGACTTCATTCTGCTTTGGACCTTCCAGTGGAACGCTAGAAACAATGAGTGGATCGCTGCTTGGTGCTAACTTGGACAGGTATTCTGTGATGGTACACTATGAAGATTGTAGAGACATGTTGACGGCTGTGTATGATTGTTTGGTGAGAAAAATCTTTCAAGAAAACTGCCAATTTATGTTAGCGTGGAAAAGAAACTTGTTTGTTGATGGTCATGCTACAATGCAAAGCATGAACCACCTTCATGTGTTAAAAGTAGGACATCATAATTTGGACGAACTGGACGATATGTTTAGGGAGCTGGAGTGTTTGATACATCAGGAATGTAAACCATGTGAAATTAAAATTTTTAAATTGGATATGGAATTAGAATAAAATGTGTTAAACAGGACTTGGACTTGGACTTGATTGAGGTTTTGTAGAACAGAGCGGGGGATAGATCACTTTGCGGCAATGGACTAGCATGCTGCTTAGTGGTCTATCCCCCGCTCAAAGGGTATCTTTACGTGACCTTGACCCACATAAATTGTATAGTTGGTGGGGGTATAAAAAGGGTAAGCAAATTGGATGGATACAACACTTCCATACCATGGCTCCACTTGACAACACCGTGTTCCATCGCAACAGAATTGTCTCTATTCTGGAGGTAATACCTCTAGAAATTATAGAAGTAGAGGACCAACTACCTGCGGTTGATCAAGAAGAGGAGGAGGAAGAGATAATGGATATTGAAACGGACTCTGACGAAGCTGGTTCAACGGACAATGAAGTGGACTTGCACGCCTACGAAACATTAGAGTCGTCATCTGAGTCGGAAATGGAATTCCAATTGGAAATCGAAGAAGAAGAACAAGAACAAGACACTCCCCATCGTCCAATGGATAGGATGTTAGTTGCCAGAAGAATTATGTATTGTCATCGCTGCCTATTCCGTGATGAGGATGATTCCGACTCTGATGGTGATGTTTCACCCTTGTAAAAAGTTTAAACAAAAAGTTAAAAAAAGAATGTGAGCGGGGGATAGAGCACTTTGTAGTAAATGATGCTGCTTAGTGCTCTATCCCCCGCTCAAAATAATAATTCCAAATGACCTTGACCTACATAAACTTGCTCAAACAGACGTCTTTGAAAAAACTTGTACAAATTATTGAATCTAGACCAAATATCATCAATTTATCAAGCCTACTGATAAATGTATTACAAACGGTTGTGTAAAGGCTAAATTTAGCACATGAGTGATAACCTGTTCCCATCTGACGTCACTTTCCCCACCTATCTGCCTCGGATATAAAGGGTCCCTGTGGAGTGCGCTGCTCATTATTGCGTGGACATTCACAGAGTGTACATTCAAAGCCAAACTGTTTGAAATGGCTCTTTGCGACATTTGTGGGGAAATCTTTCAAGACGAAGATCTTTTCACCATACACAGAGAATTACATGAAGACGAAGATAGAAAAGAAGATATTACCATGGATGAAATAGACTTAGACTCAATTGACCGGTTTTTGGAAGAGCACCAGAAGCAGACGGACTACTGGGACAGCTATCTACAGCAAATGCAAAGAAAAAGACCTAGTGTGATCCAATTTGCTGGTGCTGGACCATCTACTGCTAGAAGACCTTTTGAAGAAGAAGACACTGAAGAAGAGGACACTGAAGAAGAACTGGAAGATGTGAAACAACTGCGCACCACGGCCTTGCCAGGACGAGTTGTAACACATTTCAAAATTAATAATGTTCAATTGGAATTGGAAACATTTATAACCCAGGCTAAGGAACTTGTTGGTCAAACCTTGAGGGAAGAACTACAAAGATTAAATTTTATTAAATTTGGAATGGTGTTAGAGGCTATGTTTAACAATACTGATGGTGAAACAGCATTGAGAGCGTTCATTACCAAAAACCGAACCCTTACCTTCACCTCCAACATCGATGATATTATTGAAGAATGCTTGGAAGAACTTATAACAAAACTTCAAGAACATGAAGGAAGAGGATCTGGATGGACTTTGTCATCAATTGAAGGTATGGATGTAAGGGTTCACAAGCATGGATATGGTTTAAGGGGTAGTAGTTTTATCCCTCTACCAAAGAAAATCCAAAACACTAAATCGTGTAGGAATGTGCAAAATGAAGGTAATGAATGTTTCAAGTATGCAATGTTAACCAAGTATGTTAAAGATCATCCTGAAAGAGTTGGTAGAGAATATTACGAAAATGAACACCGCTACAACTTTCAAGGTCTCACCTATCCAGTTACCTTGAAAGACATTGGCAAATTTGAAAAGAAAAATCCTGGCGTTTCAGTCAATGTTTTTGGTCTGGATGATTCGAACAACGTTTATCCTTTGCGGGTAGTAAAAGTTGAACAGAGAAACCACACGGATTTGCTATTGATAACTAAGGGTGAAATTTCCCATTATGTATGGATAAAGGACTTTGTAGCCTTGGTATGGAATCAATTATCAAAACATAAACGTAGGTTAACAGTGTGTAAAAGATGTTTCTGTTTCACATATAAAGAACTAAGACGTGGAGGATCTGAATGGATGACGGAACATAAAAGACTCTGTAACGAGAATTATGAAGTGAAGGTTAGTCTGCCACCACCATCTCGAGCGTTTATCCAATTCAACAAAACAATCCACCAATATCGTATTCCACTGGTCATCTACGCAGATTTTGAATCTACGTTAGTACCACAGGAGCTGCCGGACGGTGAAGTGACTAGAAGAACAAAATATCAGTTGCATCAACCCAACAGTTTTTGTCTACTAGTGAAATCAACCTTGTCTGAGAACCAATTGCAAGACTATGGTTTAACATCCACTCCAATACTCTACCGTGGGGAAGAAGCCGCTAAGTATTTTGTAGACCTGTTGTATGACATTGCTGAAAAGGTGCAACGCTTATACGGCAATGTTGTACCTATGGAACCTTTGAATGAGAATCAACAAGAAGAATATAATCTGACATCAAGATGTTATCTATGCGAGAAGAGCTTCAGTGAAGAAAATCCAAAAGTTAGAGATCACGATCACCTGACAGGTTTATACAGAGGAGCTGCTTGTAATTCATGCAATATAAATTACAAACTGCCCCACTTTATCCCTGTCGTGTTACACAATCTTAGCGGCTACGACTCCCACTTCATTATTCCAGAGTTAGGAAGAGATAATGGTAGAATTGATGTTCTTGCTTCAACATTGGAAAAGTATATCAGTTTCTCAAAAACAGTAGGTAAAATTAAACTTCGCTTTGTAGACTCTTATAGATTTATGGCTTCTAGTTTGAGCAGATTGTCTGAGAATCTACGAAGAGAAGACCTAAAAGAAACCAGCAAGATTGTACCTGAAGAAAAATTGGACTTAGTATTACGTAAAGGAGTGTTCCCCTACGATTACATAACTTCTACAGAAAAATTTGAAGAAACCAGTCTACCGCCGATTGAAGCCTTCAACAGCAAATTAAACGAAAGTGAAATCTCCGTTGAAGACTACAATCATGCATGTAATGTTTGGAACCAACTAAACATTCAAACCTTAGGGGAATATTCTGACTTTTATATAAAATTGGACGTAACTCTGCTGTGCGATGTGATGGAAGAATTCAGAAACACCTGCTTCTCCGCCTATGGACTGGACCCTCTACACTCGTACACATCTCCAGGATTAGCATGGCAAGCTATGCTAAAGTCAACCAACTGTCGACTGGAACTTCTAACGGATATTGATATGGTGCTCATGATGGAATCTGGTGTACGGGGCGGTTTGACACAAGCTGTAACACGTCATGTCAAAGCCAACAACAAGTACATCCCCGGCTTCGACGAGCAACAACCATCGGTCTACCTTGGCTACTTTGATGCAAACAACCTTTATGGTTGGGCAATGTCAAATCCGCTTCCCTACGCTGACTTCAAGTGGATCGACCCGGCCACCATCGGAGACATCTCACAGATTCCAAAGGATGGTCCAAAAGGCTATATTTTGGACTGTGATTTTGAATACCCGGAGCACCTTCATGACCATCACTACGACTTGCCTCTCCTAGCCAAGACTGAAGTTTCGCCGACAGGAAGATGGCCAAAATTGATGATACCTTGGAGAATAAAGATCGCTATGTGGCTCACTACTGGGTAGTTCAACAGGCTCTTGAATTGGGTCTACGTATAGTGAGAATTCATAGAGCAATTGAATTCACCCAGTCTTGTTGGTTGAAACCATACATTGATTCCAACACTACAAGAAGAGCTGCAGCAACAACAGCATTTGAAAAGGACTTCTATAAATTAATGAACAACGCCATCTTTGGGAAGACCTTGGAGAACAAAAGAAAACATAAAAATGTAAAATTAGTGAGTGATCCTAGAAAATTGGAAAAATTAGTGCAAAAACCAAATTTCGGAACATCCATGATTATAAACGAAAATCTAGTCGCTGTCAGTATGAAGAAAACAACAATAGTCATGGACCGTCCGTTATACATAGGTATGTCGATTTTGGATATAAGTAAAACCCTGATGTATGATTTCCATTATAACAAAATGGTTAAACACTACGGAAGGGAAAACATTGGAGTCGCATACATGGATACGGACGCGTTTATCTACTGGATAAAGACTTTGGACATGTATGAAGACCTAAGGACTTTTCCATACAAAGAAGATTTCGATTTTTCTGACTATCCGAAGAACCATCCAAATTTTAATGAAAAATATAAAAAAGTAATTGGAAAATTCAAAGATGAAGCAAATGGAATGCCTTTAGAAGAAATAGTGGCGCTGATGGCGAAATTGTATTCATTTAAGATGTACCACGAGAACAACACACCGACAGTGAAGAAAGCAAAAGGAGTGAAGACATCTTATTTGAAAAAACACGTGACATTTGACCACTACAAGACTTGTTTGTTTAAAGATACTACGATATCAGCAACATTCAACAATATCCGAAGCTTCAAGCATCAAGTCTACAGTGTCACCGAAATTAAAAAAGCGTTGTCAGCTCGGGATGATAAAAGACACATTATGCCCGACAAAATCCACACTCTTCCTTTTGGCCACTACTCTCTAAACCCTATCAACTAGTAACCTATTCTTCGTCCTTCTACAACTACGACCTTATTCCTTTCTCCTTCCGTAAAAAAATGGGGAACACGGCAAGTCCAACGCCGTGTTCCCCATTTTTTTACACAAGTTTGGATGACCTTGACCCATATAAATGATGTGAATATTTAAAACAACATTCATTGTGATTATACATGTGATACAACAAACATTGAAACCTGCAATATGAAGGACTTGAAGCAACAAATTGTCAACGAACTTCATAAACCTGCAAGAAGAAAGTTTCCACGAAGAAATACGGTGATAAAAGGAATTAATGATTTATATCAAGCGGATTTAATCGAAATGATTCCTTATAGCAAACAAAATAAAGGATATAAATACATATTGACTGTTATTAACTGTTTTTCAAAAATGGCAGATGCTTTACCACTAAAAGATAAAAGTGGCAAAAGTGTTACAAAAGCAATGGAAACAGCTATACAAAGAGACAAACATACTATTAAACATTTACAAACAGATGATGGAAAAGAATATTTTAATAAGGAATTTGCAAATTTAATGAAAAAACACAATATAAACCATTATTCAACCAAATCAGAAGTAAAAGCCTCAATAATCGAAAGATTCAACAGAACTTTAAAAAGTGCAATGTATAAAATGTTTTCCAACAGAGGATCGCACATATGGATTGATATGTTACCAAAACTTATAAACGATTACAATAACAAATTTCATAGGACTATCGGGATGAAACCAAACCAAGTAACTAGTAAAAATGAAAACCTTGTATTAAAACGTATAAAAACGAATACTAAACCAAAAGTTGAAAAACTAAAGCCTAAAAAATTTAATGTGGGTGATAAAGTGCGAATAAGTAAATATAAAGGTGTATTCAGTAAAAGATACCTGCCAAATTGGACCAATGAGGTTTTTACTGTATTCAAAGTACAACCTACAGTATATGAGACATATATTTTAAAAGATAATAAAGGACAATTGCTTGAAGGAGGGTTTTATGGACATGAAATGTTAAAATCAACAGTAGGCGATGTATATTTAGTTGAAAACGTGTTGCAACGGAAAAAAGATAAGGTCAAAGTACGATGGTTAGGATTTAATAAGACGGAAGATTCTTGGATACCTAAAAAGGATTTGATATAACGATAGAGAATCATTTTAGGTTGAACCATTACAAAGGATGGAGATAGTACCACAAAAAGAGAGTTTTACTATTAATAATATAGATGAACTCACAGTGGATAATTCAGAATTCAATAGTGGGAAACATGGCAATTTGTTACCAAACACCGTTCGTTGTCTGGTTACCGGACCTTCCAACTGTGGAAAAACTAATGTAGTATTCAATTTGATTACAAACCCTAAAGGATTACGATTTAACAATCTATATGTATTTTCAAAATCACTACAACAACCAAAGTATCAATTATTGGAAAAGATACTGACTAATGTGCCTGAAGTTAAATATTTAAAGTTTAATGCAAGCGAGAGTGTCATGCAGCCACAAGAAGCTAAACCATTCTCCGTGTTTATATTCGACGATGTATCTTGTGAAAACCAAAACACAATAAGGAATTACTTCGCTATGGGTCGACATAACAACATAGATAGCATTTATATTGGCCAAACTTACAGCAAAATACCTAAACAACTCATTAGAGACAATGCAAACATGTTAATTGTATTTAAACAGGACGAAACCAATCTAAAACATATATATTTTGATCATGTAAATGCGGATATGACATTTGAACGATTTAAAGAGTTGTGTGGAAAGGCTTGGGCTGAAAAGTATGGGTTCCTAACAATTATGAAGGAACAACCGCTAAACAATGGTCGATACAGGATAGGATTTGATAAATTTATATTAATACATTAAACGCGGTATAACACATTCATTGTTGTACAACACGTCTTGCTACAAACATGGTTAACCAAGAAAAATTAGTAAAAGAAATAAAATCACTTAGTGATTCTATTCGGGCTAAAAACAGAGCATTGAAACTAGGTATTAGCGAGAGGGAGAAATTCCTTGAATCTACTTTTAAACCTATTACTGAACCCTTGAAACAATTAAACAAAAAATTTGCTAAACCTGTATTGGAAGGAGATGCGATTGCACCTATTACGAAGTTTGAAAGAGAAAATGTAAAATCAGAAGAGTTTAGTGATGAAGACCCGGAATCCTCTACGTATAGTGGTTTTACCGGTGGAGAACCCGAAAGAGAGCTAGAATCACCGGACTATAGTGGAATAAAAGAATTATATGAAGTAAAAGCCAAAAGAGGACATGAAGTTGTATCAACTGCTAGTGAAGAGGAAAAAGAAGAAGAGACAAGGGAAGGTCCGTCAAACATAAGCTTGTTGGGTGAAAACATTCATAACAAAGGACCTTTAGGAAGGAAATACATGGTAAAAATGTTACTCGGAACAATTCCTAATAAGAATTACCATAGTTATGGAGCGAGATTAACAGAAGACGGTTTAATGATAGGTAATAGCCCGTTAAACGTTGACGAACATGATAATATTGTCATTGGTGATCAAAGGTATAAGGGCACAAAAGGATTATTTGAATTATTATTTGAAAATAAGCCTTCAGTATCGGTAGTGAAAGAAAAAGACATGGAAGCATATAAAAATATTTTGGAACAGACAAATGCATATAGGAGAAAGTATTTACCTGACCAGCCTCCTTTTAGATCTAAGTCTTTAAAATATAAAGAATTTGTATCCAAGTTAATACCAACTAGAAGACAAACAATGCCGTTAACACAAAGAAAACCTGTAAAACGAAGATTTATGGCATCCACTTTGGATGTAAGTGCTCAGGAACGAAGAAAAAGAAGTAAGTCCGTTACGGGTACAGGTTTAATGAAGAAACTATATAACACAAATGTGATTTATTACAATAATATCAATAAATTGGTGGATAGAATGAAACTAATACATGAAGCTAAAGAAGCGGGTCATACTGGATTGGAAAACGAATGGGTGGCTTTAGTGGATGAACTCCGAAACCGTGGGGTAATCTCATAAAAATGCGTTACTCCCTAGAATACTATTCAGTTGCACCATGAGTGTCGACAAGTTCGGACGTTACTCCTCGGATGGGTTATATTATGCCAATAGTTTAAAAAGAAGTGCTGGTTTACCACAAACACCTGATGGAGATTATGATATGAGTAATAAAAGGTTAAAAAACATAAAAGATCCTACGGATGAAAACGATGCAATAAATCTAAAAATATTAAAGGAAAAGATATCGCCAACATTAAGACTACAAAATAACACATATGACGCAGAAGATCATAGAATCATCAACGTTGGTAAACCAAATCAAAACGGTGATGCAATAAACAAAGGTTATTTGTCATCTGAATTAAAAAATACGTTAAAATTCAATGGGAAAACGTATAGTGCTAACAATAAACGTATATCCAACGTAGATGACCCTAAAGATGCAAAAGACAGCGTAAATAGACGCTATTTACATTCTTTGATACCTGAAAAGACAAAAGATGGATTTTCTTTTTATAAATTTGTTATTAATGATATAGGCTATCCAAAAACTGAAAACGATGCTGTAAATCTAAAATATATTAAAGATCATTGCATCATACGTGATGTAGGGGTTATAGATTGTTTTAATAATTGTTTAGCAAATGTTAAAGATGGTTCGGCGCCATCAGATGGTGCAACAGTGGGTCAAATGATGGAAACCTTAAAACAAGAAACAACCTCTTTTGTAAAACAAGATCAAGTAGTATCGAAGCAAGGGGATGAATTTGTTCAAGGTAATGAAAAATTTAATTTATTAACATACAAAAATGATGCTTGGGATTGCATGGATAAAAAGTTATCAAATATGGGATGGGGTTATGAAAAACATGATGCAGCTGCTTTATCACAAACCGTACATCTAGATCCAGATAAATATTTTAGATGGTTTACATGTAATAATAGAGTGATAAGAGACTTGGGACAAGGAAGAGAAGCAAATGATGCTGCAACTGTAGGACAGACCATTACAACATCATTAAAGGATAGTAAAGTGTATGATTGTAATAATAAACGTATAACAAACCTTAAAGACCCTGAACATGTAGATAATGCTGTCACTGTTAGTTTTCTTGTAAAAGTTTTAGGTAATGCGATATTTGATTTACACAATCATTTCACACCGGAAGTTCTTCGAGGAGGGCCAGGTCATAAAATTTGGGATGAAGCCTCGAGAGGTGGTTGGATTAAACGGGAAATTTTTAAAAAGTACTTTATTCACCCTAATACACAACAGTTTAGATCATCAAATTGGGGTGATATTGATATTTAATAAAAGAACACAATAAACAACTTCATTTATTTCCAACTCGTCATAGAGTTAACACATGAGTTGCACATTGCGATTATAAAAGGACAATAATGACGTTCAAGTACATCAGTCCATATCGAGACACTGCAAGGAAAGGAGGTGGGATCACGTCCACAGCGGTTTCTCTGTTAAGTAAAGCTTTAAAACAAATTCCAGTAGGATCCATAGTAAATAGAGCAATAGACGCATTACCATACGAATTTCATATACCAGGAGGTTATCAGTATTGCGGACCAGGAACTAAATTGAAAAAACGACTGGAAAGAGGCGATCCTGGCATAAACAAGTTAGATCAGGCTTGTAAAGAACACGATATCGCATATTCCACGTTTGCCGATTCAAAAAATAGATCAATAGCTGACAAAAAGCTTGCGGACATAGCTTGGCAAAAAAAAAATAAAATCAAAGTAAAATCAAGTGACGCTAGCATAGCAGAAAAAGCAGCAGCTTTAGCAGTAACAGCAGGTATGAAGGCTAAAACAGCAGTAGGAGGTGGAAGAAGGAGGAGAAAGAGAGTAAAAAGGAGGTCAACCACAAGAAAACATGGAGGAAATATAAAAAGAAGACGACGATCAACAAGAAAAGGCAGGAAGAAGCCCACCGTGTGGTCAATGGTAAAAAACGGGGCAGGTCTTTACCTAAGACCTTATCGTGCATATTAAATGAAAGAAATCAATTGGTCATACCACATAAAGCATTAACCAATATTGAATTATTTAAATATATTTCCTGTTTAAAAATACCATTTTTTCGCGGTGTGTTTATGAAAGACAGTTTACCAAAGAAAATGTGGCAAAATGAGACTGGAATTGTAAATTTGGATAATACTGAAGGGCCTGGCACCCATTGGGTTTGTTATAAGAAACTAAATAACAATGTATATTATTTTGATAGTTTCGGTAATTTGCCACCACCAAAAGAACTTCAAAATTACTTTAAATCTGCTAAAAACATATATTATAACTATAAAAGAGAACAACCTGATAATACTTCAATATGCGGCCATTTATGTTTGGAATTTCTAGCTAAAAGTATCAGTCACTATTGAGATGTCTTCCTATACGGTATCATTAACAGGAAAATCGTCCAATTTACGAAGTATCCTTTTTCCAGCGTTACGCTTGCAAAAAGGAAGGTTTTGGGAGGCGGCACTATTGGATTTTACAACGTACAACTCTATTCCCAATGTTACGGAAGGTAAAAATAACATATTGCATTATTATAAGGGAAAGGATGCCAGTGGAAAATTTACAGACTTACAAGAGTGCAGGTTACCCACAGGTTCTTATGAAATTGATCATATAAATGAATTTTTGCAAACTAAAATGGGAAAAGACAATATAACATTAAAAGGTAATAATAATACGATGAAAGCTGAAATTACTTCCAAATATTATATAGATTTCACTCAACCAAACTCAATTGGTGATTTATTAGGATTTTCCAACGATGGGCCTGTATTAGAACCAGATGTAACACATTCCGGTAAGAAAACAGTAACAATATTAAAAGTCAATAGTATAGACATAACTTGTAACATTATACAAGGTGCTTACAGGGATGGGGCTAACACCCACAACATACATACTTTTTACCCAAGTGTACCACCTGGATTTAAAATTGTTGAAAAGCCACAAAACCTGGTATATCTACCGTTGAACACCACTTTCATTTCAGACATCGTGTTGAGCGTATTGGATCAAGACGGTAACTTGGTAGATTTCAGAGAAGAGCCTATTACGATTAGATTACATTTAAAATCGACACTTTAATACAAAACCATGGGTTTAACATTTAAAAGCGAACAACCTACGGGAAACCGCATTAGTAGCTCTTCAGCTGTGGAGGAGTTAACACGCGAGAACATTCGTTTCTTAGAGAGAATTGGATTAAAATTAACCGAGTATGGATATACTGGATATAGCGCAGGGTCCAACATTCGACGAAACCCTATGGGAAAAAGAATATCACACCCACAACCCTTACACTTCATCGAAATTAAACAATAACGATGAAATTCGTATTCCCATACAAAATCAAGACATTTACACACTACCATGTGAAAGTTACTTGTATATTGAAGGACAAGTTACTAAAAAGGACGGTACTACTGTTGGTACAACAGTTCCATTTATAAATAATCCTATGGCTTTCCTATTTGATGAAATTAGATATGAAATATCAGGTGTAACAGTTGATTCCACTAAAAAAGTAGGTATTACGACAACTTTAAAAGGATTAACATCTATAACACCCAATGAAACCAATTTACTTAAACCTGCCGGATGGGTATTACCTACGATTGACACGATCACTCCAAATCCAAATGGATATTTTGATTTTCATATTCCATTACGTTTGCTGCTTGGTTTTGCTGAAGATTATAGGAAAATAATATTAAACGTTAAACAAGAATTAGTTTTGTTGAGATCTTCTAACGATAAAGACATTATTAAAGCTGCAGATGCTACTACAGATGCGACTTTAGAATGGAAATTAAAATTAGACAAAATTGTATGGAGAGTTCCACATGTTAAATTGGCTGACGAGCATAGAATGCTACTTTTAAGAAAATTAAAAGCCGATCGTGATATTGTTATTCCATTTAGAAGTTGGGAATTTCATGAGCATCCCAGTTTACCTACTACGGATCGACACACTTGGACTGTTAAAACATCGAATTATGTAGAACGAGCCAGGTATATTATATTTGGTTTACAAACAGGTAGAAGAGACGCCATTACTAAACATGCAGGACAATTTGATCATTGTGACTTGAAAAATATTAAAGTTTATTTAAATTCACAATTCTTTCCATACGACAATTTAAATGTGTCATTCACTAAGAAGAAATACAGTATATTGTACGATATGTACGCGAGATTCCAAAGTTCATATTACGGTAAAACAAATACACCTTTATTACCACCTGACAAATATTTCGATGCCTACCCAATAGTTGTAATCGATTGTTCTAAACAAAATGAATCAGTAAAGTCTTCAAGTGTGGATATAAAAATAGAAATGGAATTCAACGATGCTATACCGGCTAATACAACTGCATACTGTTTAATTCTACATGATAAAATCGTAACATACACACCTTTAACTGGAATTGTTAAAAATGTATTGTAAGAACCGGTTTTGTTTCATTCCGCGAGTATAAAAGCAGAGCGTACAGACCGCTCCTCATCAGTTTGTTGCCTACTGTTGTATGGGTAGCATCGTATTCAATATGGCTTCTCCTAGTGGTACACCTGAAAATGTGGTAGATATTGAGAAGGAGATATCTGAGTTTTTAGATCCTCAAGGTCACCAGGAAGGAGGTGAACAAAACGTTTGCGGACAACTTCACGCCAGTAATAATGTTGAAGAAAAAGGTAAAAGAAGAAAGACTATACAAAAGAAAAAAAGGGATATTGAAGATAATATTTCTCCAAACATATTGAGTGAGGTATTTTTGCGAATATTTTACCCAATCTCTTCCAGTTTGGATAAAAGTGTTTTAATCGGTGTTATGAAATCTACAGATTATTCCCCTACTGTAATTTTAACTCATGGACCCAAAATGATTTTGTTTACGGACAGTGCTTGGGAATCGTTTATGAAACATTTGCATCTACTAGAATGCTATTTAAGTAGTAACATGTTTGGAAGAAAGACAAGAGTAGGACTTTTGGATTCAAATGTGGAAATTGATATTATTAAACAACGTGGTGATCATCAGCTACGGTTTAGAGACACAACAAGACATGATAACAAAATTCAACTTAATCGAGAGGAGTTTTTCATTTTAACTTGTGCTACTGAACCTATAACAAGATACTTGAGACAACTGGTGTTTTCAAGTTCGATTATTAAAGATTATCTGGAAGACACTTTGGACAAACAACCGGACGCACCTATATTATACGGACCTGTGGATACTTCTATATTTAATAGAGTTCCTCATGAAGTACAGATGTGGAGACAATTGAAAAAGTACGCTCAACTACATAAGAAATCAGTAAAACAGGAAGAAGAGGAAGATGGAGGAGAAGATTCAAGTGTTAGTGATGAAAATGAAAATAAGGAAAATATAAAGATGGAAACTTAAATGACAATGGTTAGTTTTTAAAACAATAACCAACATTTTGTGGGGTTAGGCCTATTGGGGACGGTGCCCACGTTAAATATACACCAACGCGCCAACAACTGTACGGCCTGGTATAAAAGTAGTACCTACCGTGGTGTGGAAATCAGTTGACCTCCTGACTTCGTAATGAGCAGACGTGTGACCTTCAAAATGGACAAGGGAGAAGAACAACAAGTAAAGTCCAAGCCTGGTATTATTGAATTTCAAGCGTTTCGTGGTAATGATGATAGATTCATTATAAAAGAACTTGTGTTTTTGGACATGAATACAAGTGTTCCTTATTCGTTTTTATTTAAACCACCATGTTCTTATTCGTCTTTAACTAGTAAAGCCGCTACTACCAACAGATGGATTTCAAAACACTTCCATCATATCGATTGGTATGATGGTTTTACAAGTTACACGGACTTGTATCACATTATGCATCACTTTTCAGACAAGTTTACCAATATTTACACAAAGGGGCTGGAAAAGAAAAGATGGATCGAAGGATTTACTCATGTTCCGGTTAATGATGTGGAATTGGATAAGAATTATCAATACATGCTGGAAACCATATGTATTTGTACAAAAAGCCCAGAACATGATAAAGATAGACATTGCGCTTTGAAAAATGCCTATAAACTCGCCTCTTACCTTCAAAGTGGGGAATTGGGGAGTGGTGGGGGTAACGGAGAGTATATAAGTGGGGAGCAGACAGGGACCTGGCATGAGTATTACTCGAGATTCCGAGACGACAACATCTCCGAGCAAGAAGACGATCTGTAACCTGACCATGGCATCTCACCAGTTCCTTCAGACTTTGGTCGAGCAGTTCAATGCTCACTCCAAGTCAACAATATTACCTGTAAAGAAGTGCTCGGAACTAAAAGACGAGAAGCACTACATAATCCATGCTATGAAGAAGATGGAGACTACAGTTGGGGAGGCCATCTGCTGCAGTCTCAGCGAGGCACCGTTTACTCCGGGGGATGAACCAAAGTTCCAGGTGTACCTGCCCAAGAGATTCGTCCATCTTCTACAAAACGAGGATCTTCGCTCTATTCAACCCGGGTGTCTATACCTGGTGTCCCACGGCTGCACGGGTAGCAATTCTACAGAGTTGACCATCCACATCGCTGACAAGCAGCAGTGTTAGATTTAAGTTTTAATGTTGTACATATGTTGTTGTTGTAATGTTTTATAAATAAACGAATCATAAAAGACAAAAAAAAATAAAAAAAACAAAAAATGCAACATATCAATATGTGACAGACTTCACGTATTGATATGTTGCATTTTTTTTAAACTTCGCGGGTGACCTTGACCTTTGACCTTTGCATTTTACAATTACCCCCACTACTGTAATTACCCCCACTACCGCACTAGGATTCAAACCTGCTTGGATGCGAAAAACGGTCAGTCTGTTGCCAACTAGCAAACGATGAGCACCTTGTACGAGCTTTGCATACAACGAGTTATAACTCACAAGGACTTGTTCCCTACATGTTTACAAGACAATATCCCACTAACAATAAAAGAAGATGTCAAACGCTACAGGAGGGAAAATACAGGGTATTCGGAATACTCCTGGTATAAGTTCCACGATGGGGAAAAGTTTTGTAGGCCTTGTGGCGAGGCCGCCGTCAGAGACCTTCGGCGATTCGTACAGGATGGTGGTATAAAACAATTCGGATTTCTAGCGCCACTGTTTCGATTTGAAAATTACAAGGACACCTGCGCTATTTGTTCCATTCCATTGTATCGATGGAAAAAGTTTAGAATTGTTTAATTGGATCTTCTATACCCCCACCACTATTACCCCCACCACTTTTTCATGTACCTCCAAGCGCTGTGCCTCGGCTTCATTTCTACTCCAGCAGCCAACCTAGCAACATCAAGATGTCTCTGAACGTTAGTTGCGCAAGTTACGAGGAGGTGAGCATCAAGACTCAGCAGGAGCTAAACGACTTGTACAAGGAGTTGCAGCTGATGGTGGCACGAGGCTACCGTATAAACGTGCAGGTTTACGCTTGCAATATACGGAACACCCGGCAGCCAAAGGAAGAGCCTGGACACTCCTCGACAGCTTCCTCACCGGCGTCGATGAAGACCGAGCCAGACAACTTGGACTACTTCAGCTGACTAGCAGTTGTCTTCCTTGTTCTTACAATAATAGAATATGTATATTTTTTCATTATATTAAAGAAGTAAAAGAACAAAAACACCTATCTTGTTACTGACTTATAAGCTCAGTAACAAGATAGGTTTTTTAAAACACAATTTGGATGACCTTGAAACTTCCCCCTCCACTGCTTTGCTACTCCCACCACTTGACTATTGATGTACATGGCACATCACAATTGGAAACCTCATTCCATCTTCAACAGCCAAACCGACAACATCAACAATGGCAAACCTACCAACGGATAAAACATGTCCTCACGTTTGCTGTGACTTCGTCCACGAGTTGGAGAAGAGGATGCAGGAGAGGGCGATACGAAGAAAGCAGATACACTCAGAAAATATCATGATAGTCAACGGCTATCTTTTATTGTTCGGCCTTATTATGGTTGTACTTTTCATACTGTATGGCATAGTCACATGTGTCGGCAAGGTTGCAGAAGAAAACGCTCGCCACCATCAATTGGAAAGTTTCAATGTTACTTTGTAGGTTTTCCTTTTTTTAAAACTCCGTTTGGATGACCTTGAAAATTCCCCCACTACTCCACCACACCCCCCACCACTTCACCATGTTCCTGCATGAGCATCACATCAACCGTCATTCCTTGTCCGACAAGCAACCATGGCAGACAACAACACCATCAGCCAAGCTGACTCCACTACTGATGTTGGTACAAGTACGGGTTGGACACTGTCGATCGATAGTGTACACTATTTGGAAACAATTTGCGAACGGATGAAGGAAATACTGCGGGACAACCCTGGGATCATAATACAAATGAATTTAAATTATGATTGGTCCCAAGTTAGAATGCAAGGGGACGATAACAACGGTCAACAATCTCCACAATATTCGCCCATGTCCCCGATCTACCCTTACGGCGAGTCTGACGTCGATGAAGATGAGGCTAATGAGGATGTGGGAGACAACGAGGCTGAAGAGGAGTAACCTTCATTCCTTTTTTTTTAAACCCAAATTGGATGACCTTGAGAATTCCCCCTCCACTATTTCCTTTTTTTAAAACCCAAATTAAATGACCTTGAAAATACCCCCTCCACATACTTTTGGTTTACCCCCTCTACTTTTCAATACTGTTACCACAGTCTGTAGCTCACATCATTCCTTGCTTAGCTATCATGGCGGACAGCACTCTTTCTCGAGTTGACTCCACTACGGATGAAGAATGGCCATTTTCCTGGAATGTTCATCTGCAAGACTCGGCAGAAGTGGATATGTTGCATGAGAAATTGGTGTATGTGTTAAACGAAAACCCCAACATTGAATGTAGAATGACTATGGATTTCGATGCGACAGGGGTCCACACTCAACCTTCCACTTCCAGCCAGCCTGAACCTCAGCTACAGCCGAAGAACTTTACACATCTTTACACTCCAATACGGCCGGAGGATGTGGTTATCAGCGAGGCAGACTCTACTACAAGTTATATTGAGCCAACGAATTGGAAGCTTGTTGTTGACACCTTACACAAGGTCGACTTAGTATGTGACAAGTTAAAGGACTTGATGATGCAAGATCCTGGTCTTCGTTTTAAAATTGATTTGTTTTTCATCTGGGGAGCACCTGCACGGGGCTCTTCGTCTGACAGCTCTCCAAGTACAACGGACGAGGAGGAGGAGGACGACTAGTTATCTTTTTTAAAACTCCGTTTGGATGGCCTTGACCTTTCCCCCTCCACTGAGTTTATTTAAGGTGCACTCTCAATGACTGCAGCATCATTTCATCGCGCACCTTCACCACAGCAACATGGAGAGTCAACTCAACTACTGTTGCGAACAGAAATGTTTTTCATGGCCAAATGACATTGATGTTGCGGATGGCCTGGCGTGTAGAAAATGTGAAGCTTTTGGTCAATGCATGTGTAAGTGCAAGTCTTGGAAGAAGCCGAAACCAGAGTTGAAGACATTCCATGTGTACCAGATGAGAGGGCATAAGTACACTTGTTGCCCTGAACGTTGCATTGAATTCACACTAAAACAGCTAACTGGCTGCAAATTGTGCAACAATCATTTTGCAGGTTTTTGCAAACATTATTTAGGAGCCTGTCAGTACAGATCAACTTGGCATACAGAAGCACTCACTATCAATGAAATCGCTATAAATACACAAGAGTAGTCTTTCTACTCTTTTCTTTTTTAAAACTCCATTTGGATGACCTTGACCTTACCCCCTCCACTCACCTTAGTTTATATAAACCCCATTCCCACTGACCACAGCATCACTTCATCGTGCTCCCTCGTCAAAGCAACATCAGCTATGGAAAGTAAGCGCATCTCATGTTGCGAGCATAGGTGTTTGGAGATACAAGGCGTCACATATTGTGCAAAGAAGCGTTGGGAGGAAGAGACGGGGACAACCTATTGCTGTGAGGATAAGTGTTTCCTCTTACCAAAGTGGCAAGTGGATGGGCTGGCCTGTCGGCAATGTGAATGCTTCGGATGTTGCAGGTGTAGATGCAAGAACCAACAGCTGCCACCACCGGTACTACAAACTTTCAAAATCTACAAATCCAAATACTTTTATACTTGTTGTCCGCAGCGGTGTATTAAATTTCACTTCTCCAATCTTACCAATTGTCGGAAATGCTACGGACAACCTGATGGGTGGTGCACCTGTTTTCTGGACTCCTGCCGCTACAGATCGGATTGGTTTACAGATCCGTTGGAAATTGATGAGGTCGCCCAGGAAGCACAAGAGTAGTCTTTCTACTCTTCAACTTTTTTAAAACTCCATTTGGATGACCTTGAGATTTCCCCCTCCACTTCTCCATATACCTAGAGTACACAGAGCCTGACAGTCAGTCACTCGGTGGCTGTCGTGGGGTGCGCATCGGTGTCGGCGCTCCGTTGTTAAGTTGTCAAGGTCACAGTAATATGAAATTGGGGGTGTTGTGCTTGTTCAAGGTCACCTGAGGGATTACCGATTGCCCATTTAGGCAGAGTCATGTCAGAAACTCAGGTTTAACTTGGCACTTTTGCCGTTTCTCGTCGAAAATTCGCTCCAAGTGGTCAAGGTCACGGGGACTCTGACTGAAACTCGGAGCGTAGTGCGAGAAACGGCAAAAGTGCCAAAAAATTTTAAGTTTCTGCGTGACCTTGACCTTAGTGGCGTCGGTGACGTCGTTTTGATGACGTAAGGGGTGATGACGTCATCAGCACGTCATTTCTGTGACGTCATGGGTGTGACGTCATCGAAATGACGTCATTAGTGATGACGTCATCGATTGCGTCATCGATGACGTCATCGATGACGTCATCGATGAGGTCATTGACCTCGATGACGTCATCCCTCAGGTGACCTTGAACTGGGCCAGCATCCTCAATTTCACACTACTGATGCAGTAAAAAAGTTTCGCGCCTCGCATTCTTCAAATACTTGGGTGTTTTCTCTTTAGGTTTTTTTTACATAGATTGGGACTTTTTGTTATTTTTTTAAGATTGTTTCCAATTGCATATATTTTTCTAATTTGGTATTAAAAATATTGTACTATGTACCGATTACATTAATTGAATAAGCGCGACTTTCTCCTTCTATATGTAGCATATAGATTTTCTAAATTCTGTATGTATAGTATTCTAATTTTAAATGTGAACAATTCAATTTGGCCATCTCTATACTTATAATTTAAATACTTAATTATATAAAATTATTACCGTATTAGGTGAGGATAGAAGTTTCTTTTTCCGCCATGAACGAATGTACCGCCACGAAAATATACATAGCTGAAAAAGCCAAGAAAACTTATAAAGTCTTTTAGAAAATATTCGAAATATTTTATGTCTAAAACTTCACGTGGCGAATGTTTGTTGACCTGTGGGACCTAGAAGGAGTGGTGCAAATGTGGAAGCGTGTTGGTAATGTGGAAACATGTATTGTACGGCTTGAGAGGTTCTGCAGCATAGCGGCAATCGCATAAACTTCTGTTCTAATTCATTGAAACGCCTTTAGTAGCGCTGGAAGTAATTGAGTGGTTGTTAGTCAGTGAACACGTTGTTAAAAGATTTTCCAGTTTTTAAAGTTTTAAGGTAAGTTTTAAAATCTCTTTTATCGTGTAGTCTATCCTGTTATCTCTTAGTACTTATTCAGTTACCGTTAAGCAATAAATAAGCTACAATACTGTGCAATTAAGGCAATTCTTAGTTTGAAAATGTAGCGTCCATTCAACTTTGTAGTCCAATATGGCGATGCTGGTAATGTGGAAGCACAACATTGGTGGCAATGTGGAAACGTTTCCACATTACCCTCATCTTTTGTTGTGTGTACTACATTTCCATTGCTCGTGTTTCAGATGCCGAGGAAGACGATTGGTCTCAAGCCAAAGGGCAAATTGAAAAATTGGGATGATAAATCCATGATACAAGCTATTGTTGATGTTCGAGAAAAAAAGATGGGACTACGAAAGGCTGTGAACCAAATAGCATTCACAAAGTGGCACAGACTTATACAAATATCTTCTTATCAAGTGTCTTTCTTAATTTTTACTATGTTTATTAAATAATGATTTCATATTTGTGTTTTGTACCGTTATAAACCAGAAAACCCATGTTTCCACATTACCATCACTTTTTGTAAATCGGTCCAAAAATGCAAACTTTTACTATACAATTTTTATTAATATATAAACGTAACTTTTTTCAAAAACTAAAAGGTATTATTGTAGCTAACATATCTGTGAAATTGTTTTCCAGGATTTGGAGAAATTGCAATGGTAGGTAAAATAGATACGATAAAAATAAAACATAGTTTCCACATTTGCACCACTCCCTCTACTTTAAATCATCGCATATCAATAAAAATTCAAAATAAAATAAATATTGATGGGAAACCCTCTAACTTTGCTATGAAATTAATATTAATTACATATTTAACGCATTACACAAAACAAGAATATTAGCTGCAGAGATAATTTTTTGTTTCATTCGAGTAATAATAATAACAACAAAAATAACAGATACATAAGTTCCATTTGTATTTACATACACATTTAAGATATCATGGTGTTGGAAGAGGTATTATTGGTAAACAATTAATGATACGGTAATTGAAATAGAATAGTTCACGAAAATATAGAAAAATGATTACTTTTGAATAAATCCTAAATGAAAGAACCTATGAAATGTTTGGACTAAATTCATGGGGGTTCTATTGGGTCTCTTGGACCCAAAATATAAGAGTATGGTCCCTGCCAAACGTAAAACTATTTCTAGCAGTAGGCCGCTGAAATAATCACGCATATTTATTATGTTTTCCGAAGAATGCCATTCGGTGACAGAATTTAAAGCTTCTCTCAACTCAAGAGTTTGTATCTTGTAAATCAAGTGAAATTAAACATATTTTTTGTGGAAAACAGATTAACAGTTGGAAAGTTAGGTTAAAGTTTTTTTCTTAATCTGGAAGTGAATGTATATAAATTGACAAAAATGTTACATCTTAGAAGTGAGTTCATTTGTTGATCGTATGGTCTATAAATTAATTATCCATATTGTTTTATTTAACAACTTAATGTAATGTAAAAAATGAAAAACTAATTTAATATTTTGGTACTGCTTATAAACTAATGCAGCAAATTCTTAGTGTAATTTTCGTTTTAATCCTTTAATTACAGAGAAGGGCAACACAGTAATTATTCAACATGACTTTGGTATCTACTGATCCCCAAGGACTGGATTCGCATGTCTTTAATGTAATTTCCTAAAAATCTAGCACACAACCCCTTCCTTTCCCATAGGAAGCATTTTGAAAAATTAAAATGTTTATGGTGCCACAGTACGAAATTAAATTGCTCCTTCATTGGATGTGACACTTAAAACACATCTTGAGTGTATCGTATGCTGCTCATAAGTTAACTATATTTTAAATTGAAGGCGTATGACAGATTGAAAGTTTTGAGAAAAATATTGCTGACTTAGTTATGATTTATTTATTTACGTATCGTTCAAAAATTGTCTGTATTAGTTGTTAAATATCTTAGAAAAATACCATTTTAGTATCCTACAAACATAATTATACACATTTTTTTGTAAAGAGCGCTCCGAGCGAAATATGGCAAACTCATTGTTTGAAAGCTATTTGATACTTTTTTATTACTTTAAAGTTCATTCAAACATTTATTTTTAACTTTCATGGTTATACAAAAGTAGAAGTTCTTTGCTGTCGTTCTAGACTTGGTTCTCACTCTTCCATGGCTACTTTGATCCCTCAGGCAGCATTTTCATAGCTGGCAAGTTAAAGAGTTTAATAGTCTCTTCAACTTAATGTGGACAGTATTTTAAGTATCAGTTTCATGCCATAATTCAATTTATGACCTCCTAATTCAATGTAGTAATCGCTCAGTTAATAATATTTATGATTTAATAACCAAATAAACGTTAAATCTGACGCAAGAGTATTCAAAAAATAGTAACAGAGCACGACAATAGTAAACAACTTTTATAATAAAACAACTGTTTATTCAACTTTATTTAATTTATTTAATTTTTCAATTATTATAGTACCGGTAGGTAACAGAGCTATAATACGAGTATAATAAAACTTACAATTTTTTACGTAAAAGAAAAACTACAACTTAAATTTGAACCTAATATAATATCACTCCTCCCTTTCCCCCAAAGAAAAAAATATATATTACACAATTGTAGTAGATTTAGGGATCAGAAAGCATTCACAATCTATACACTACGCGTTTTGAAGTACCAGGATTTAAAACCACTTGTCGTTTCTGCTGTTTTAAATTATTTTTTTCCTATTGAACCAAATCAATTGTTTCATTTGCTCCCGTTTGATCTTTGTGTTTCTTATTCTGTTGATAGCTATGTTTCCCTGACATTAATGACTTCCAAAGTAAGCAACGCTCATTTCTAGCTTATTCTGAATACTTCTCATCTACTAAGAACCAAAGATTTTAGTGAAATTGCTCAATTTTGAGCTAAGATAGATATTGTTCTTGGTAATTTCCATCACAAAACGACAATTATTGATAGTTTGAGTTAAAACTCTGATAATTTGTTTTACTAATAAAACATTTTTATGAAAGGATTGTCAGAGAAACTGCTACGGAGAAAACACATCTAACGGCAGTTAGATTTTTCAATGAAATTGAATCAACAGAGGATTGGGACAGGGCGACTATTTGAGGTTCTTTTCGCAGAGTAATGGCCGAACAGATTTCACTCATTAGCTTAAGCAAATAGAAATCAGTATTTAAACAACGTTCATACTATATGTGCATGCTTACAAGCTTCTGCAAAGAACAACAAGGGGTTAAGTTCTAAACAACAGTGTTAATTAAAAATACAGTAAAATCGTTGGAAATGAGCTGTAAAAACTTATTTACATAGGTATATATAATCCTAAAACATGCTTTAAAATTAATAGCCTATAAAATTAGCATGGATTGTATCACCCAGTTCTTCTTTTTTTCTTTATAAGTCTAAGGATAACTTTTAACACTATAAACATGGCAAAGATGTTTACTAATTTCTACTCCAAACTACGAAATAATAAATTATACTACATTACTGAAAACCATAAATTTAGGCTTCATCAACGTTTGTAGAGTTTTCTTCTGTTTTAATTCACATAATCATTAATCCAGGCCTATCTAATGCGAAAACAATAACAACCAAAATAAATTATTTATTTTTCCATCAAAAAAGGTCGTGAGACGGGGTTGGAGGAAAGCCTACTGTAGAACTAATTCACTTATTATCTGCAATCTGAAACTCATGTGACCTTTTACAGTGTCACAAATCTCTGCACACGCAATCTCGTCAGATCAGAATTATATTTGTGATAATCATAACTCATGTTTTCGAGGGGTCGGAGAAAAATATATCATCCAAGACCATAATATCTTGATAAAATTTGTGCATGCTTATTGGGGTTTCGATTGTGGAAAAACAAAATCTAAATATAAACAGAAGTAATAAATGTTTTAATGATTTATAGGTTCATAAGAAAACTTCAATTGATCCTCTTTATTATTTCAAGATTTCTAGCTCAAATTTATGTATTTGCTATATTTAAAAAAAAATTCAATATGACTGGTAGAATTTACTTTTATGGCCGCGGTGAGTTGTCACTCTTTGGATTATACAATCTATATATAAATACGCAAGCATGTTTCATTTCCTCCTGCTCGTGTGCATCGTAGGATAAATCCGCGCATACCGTTAGAAAAGTATATAGACCTGTAGATGAGCAGAATCCCATTCTAATTCACATCAGACTCCAGGGCTACGCCCCACAGGCATTCAAAGTTCTAATGTTAATCTTATGGAGAAAGGAGAATTGAATGAATTACTAGATAGTTGTTGTAAAAACAACTGCTAGAAATTAAGAACAGATGTTTTAGTTCTAAAATGTTTTTTAGCTTCTTGGGTCCAGATCAACTGAAATTTTGATCGAATTTCGATCGGGAGGCGATCTCTAGTAAATCATTAATTTCACTTTATACTGCCAAATGCGACTTCGAGTTGACCATATGAGCTGATAAAACGCCAGCTGCCTCTGATACCGCTGCCGATAGCAACAATATACCAGGGTTGCCAAGCACATCTCGTTTATTTAATTGATTGATTTGCCATTACTAATGGTTATATATATATATATATATATATATATATATATATATATATATATATATATATAATCATTATATATATAATCAGCATGCCTTAAGTTTTAAAATGATTGATGGTGAGACCATCTTCTAGTCAAACTAACCAAGGTTATTGCCAAGAGTTACTTCTAATTGTTGGAGGAGAGCTTATATGGCAACAAGAAACTAAGATCCTTAACTTAAAAAATTATAAATGAATTACTTTAATTTTTTCACTGTATACCCATAGCCTTTAGTAAGAATTTTTTACACAGTTTTTATCATTCCAAAGACGTTACGTTCGCCAGTAAAAAATAATTTTGCCTATAAATCATTTCAATTTAATTAATACTATGAAAATCAGAAATTTATAAATTCAAACTTCATAGATCTATGTTCCATAGCTACGATTTCTTAGAAATACTGTACCTCCTTTAAATAATGCGTACCCTAAAATATTAATCACATAATAATCTATATCATAAATTAAACACAACGGCCTATGTATATAAAAAATTTAAATATAACTCACCGATTATTCTGCACCAAATCCCAGTACCGATTTTTAAATTCGTAGTTGTCAGTCCCACGTAGGCTACGAGCAGTGATACAGTGTGGCACATTTGCGTTTTTCCTTGCAAGTTTCGAAGATCAGGATTGATACAATATACAAAGAAGGTCGCCAAGAGGAATAAAGACGAGATGAATAAGAAAATAGGGTAAACTTTAAAGCTGATTTGTGTTTCATTGTCCTCTAGAGGGAGTGTACAGGGGAAGGTGCGAATTTTGTCGGAGCCTTTGATTGTATCTAAGCAATACTGAGAGGGGTCAAGGTAAATTTCCCCTTTACCTGATTTGAACATTAAAATTCTACCATCATCCATTAAATAATGCCTATCATTAGGACGTTTGGAAGGATCCAAAAGGTACTTTCCCTCACGACACACATCCCCGAAAAGGATTTCAAACTTGGAAGTCAAAACTGAAGAAAACTCTTCAACATTTTTGTGCACTCTAAGATTTAAATTGTGAAAATCACTTTCTTTGTCCACACCACAAGTCCTTGGAGCCACAATGTGTTCATTTTTACCACAACACTTCCTGATGCACGGTCTCAACGCACACAGACATCCACGAAATGTCCCGTTCACCCTGAAATAAAATCCTTTCGGATAAAATGTCGCAGAAGCAGATACCGAGCCGTTGGGGTGGAATGTGGCATTCAAAAGAGGCACACTGAGATCTAATGGGCAAGGAGGTTCAGAAATCATGTTAATCCGAAACATAAACGGAACGGATATAGCGAGTAGCACGAACACAAGAATTGCGACGATTGTCCAGCTCCCGCGAGAGCAGGCGGAGTCCTTGCAGATCATCGTTGAAGAGGAGACTGAACATCATCGCTCCATTCCGCTCGTCATGCGCCATACAACACCGCCGCTGTCCACTATAAACACATCGGCGGGCTTTTGAGCTATCACGTTGCCACGTTTGTTTGATTGTTTATCCTGATTGAGAGCTATCTCATTTGGAAACTCCCACAATTATTTGGCAATATCGCTGACTGTCAGGTGGTAGGTATAATGAGTTTAGTGTTGTTTGAGGTTTAAGTGGGATCTGTATGGTTTTGTCTCTGTTGCGTGATTTAATTGTGTGTGTGAGACCTTCATTTTATTTTATATATTAAAGGAGATTATTTTATTTCTCATTGTTGGTCTTAACATAAAAAAAACTGCAGTATCTGATATTTCACTTTTAATTCAAATACCATACGTGTTTAAAAATGTGGACGGATAGCAGACAATACTAAACAAACTAAAAAGTACACATCTTAAAATTTACAGTCACTGTATATGTATGGGCGTTTCAAAATAATCTTTACTTATAGGCCCGTACCATCAAATCTGATGTAGGTCTACGTTAAAGAATGTACATACGATGAATTGAATTTGTTACAATGTGGATTATAAAATTGAATCAGCTTTTACAGAAAAGTAAGCCTGGAATAAGTAACGGTATTTTTTTAGTAGAAGTTTATTGTTAGCGATCGCTATTTTACGTGTATGATAAAAAGAGATTCTAGAACATCCTAGAAAATTACGGGGCTGTCCGCCTAAAAACTCAAGAAAAGTGATTACATTTACATAGAGAATAGATTTACATGAAGATCTGAGGAGGCGCCGCAATAAAATACTGAATCCTATTTTGAGATGTTTTATGTACGGTATGAATGCGCGAGTGGGAGAAAGAACTGACAATTGTAATATTACAGTATTATAAATATTTAGAAATATACTAAATATTTATAAGTTATAAATGATTACTCTCCAAACAATATACACAGAATATCGACATCTCTATGTTGCTGGTTTAGAGATTCAGCATTCTCTAAAAAAATAACATTTAGGGGCTTTTCATCAGGTCTCCGTTTAACTTCAATCCTTATAATTGACTCTAACTAAACGTATTCAAAGGCACCCTAACTTACTGCAGTAATTGGAAACTACAATGAAAGCCAAAACACTGGGCATTTATATGAACTAGTATACAATACAAATTTTACTTTTAGCTCTAGATCAATCACATCCGACCAATCCAATATTGTGAATATCTTTAATCACCAAAACTACATGTATTTACAGCTGATTATTAACAGATGTTTAAAATGCTTTATTCAATCCCAATGTATTTAAATGGGAAATTTTGAGATTTTAATGGCGAGTAGCGTCTTTATTTTCAGTCCGATTCTAATCAGTTTTTGGCGGAAACAACTACAGACCAAGCCCTATCTAACGACACCAAAAACTTGAAAATCGGTTGAAAATTGTAGGAGGAGTTCTCAAGACAAAAAAAACCCTTAGTCTATTAAATAAGTATAGATTTACTTGTGTAAATAACACTTAAGAATTAATTGACAGCTGAAAATGATGTTTTGTTTCACATACTTTCTCTGTTGAAGACGTGTAATTAGAAGGCTCTGAATAGGATTAATTTTTCTATAATACTTTAAAGGAGGTAGGCCTAATAAAACCTACATTTATTTTTTTTATAAATAAATAATGATTGAATTGTAATGAAGCTTCTAAGTTATCTAAAGTATTTTCCGACGCGGTATTAAAATTACCGTTAGTTAGTTACTATAGTTTGACTTAAATCTTTTAGGCATTGGTAATAAGTTGAATAGCTCAGTTGCATAATCCAATAATGTATATTATCAGCTGTTTTGTTATCATAGACACCGTTGTTTTAATAAAGAAGCTTTGCAAGTAATACACGATATCCAAGACAAAATGCCCTTTCATCGAGACCAAAGGTAGGCTACTCTTTACAATTTGTTAAAATGATGGCAACGACGCCTCAAATCCCTTACGAAATGCAAATTGGAAAACGTAGTCAGCTGATGTGTGACAACAATCAGCTGTTTATATTGTTTGTACCGGATACAAGGTTTAGCACTCTCTTACTTCCGGTGAAGGACAGGCTACGTTTCGCACTCGAAACATCCAAAGACCAAACTATATGAATTGTTGATTTGCTAAGTTGAAACTGAACTTTGTAAAACAACTTTCATCAACAAAATTATATCTTTACTTGTAAAGAAAGATATAAGATATAAATTGCAAATTGTCGTGTCATTTTTGTACTAAAGTTAGTAAAATAAAAATGATCGAATGACAGAACACTGTACTGTGTGAACACAACATTGTTCTGTTCCCAGCACTGTCTGCTAGTAGTTTATATCCCCGCCACTAGTGACGCTTCTCTATCTGAGAACTAGTGTCGGTAGGATTGCAGACCATTCATTTCCCATTCGTGTTGTATTTAGTATTAACAATTTGCAATAGAAACATATTATCTCAATCAAATATTTTAAACCTACGTAATTTATAATCATTATTGCGTTTTTGCAATATAGCAATACAATTGGGGCTTTATCAAAGTTACAAGTTAAGTTTTGTACTAGAAACGGCGGTGCCAAAAATGGGTAAACCGCTTACTATTTTTGTCAATAATTTAGCTATAAGTTTAAACCTCTGAGAATTCATTTTGAGGGATAGACCCCAATTTTAAACTTTATAACTGCGAGGGTCCAAGTCTACTTGGGGGTCGGCCCATGAGGAGTCAGTAGAAAGTAAGCATAGTTTTTTTTTATGTGTAAAAACTTACATCAAATTATAGGTATCACTTAGAAGAGTACAATGCCATGAACTTGACCTCAAATGGCAGGAAATCAATTTGTCATTGATCCCGCACATGCACCGTCGGACATAGGCTACTTAAAAACCCTTTTATGTGAAAATTGGATCTTTTTAGGTCGGGTTCATTTGAGGTCGGGTTTGCGCCATTGCACTCCACTAAGTAAGACCTTTTATTTTATGTACACGTGTAACTTTTATTATTACCTTACTCATTAATATCATCACTCTTACATACAACCTACGCTTACTTTTAAGATTTTCTACTGAATCCTAATGGGCCAACCCCCATCAGATTTGGATACTCAGTTATAATGTTAAAAATAGAATTTAGCCTTAAATTGAATTTTCAATGTTTTAAAATTCTAGCTAAATTATTGATAAGAATATAAACATGTTTCCAAACTTTTCGGCCCCCCTGGTATTCATAACATCAATTCATAATATTTTAGAATTTTGAACGTTAGTAAAGAAATAGTTTTTTTTAATATTTCTATGATTAGAAAGTAATATAAAGAAATGTGCAAATAATTGATTTTAAATACAATTCGATCAGTGAATTTTAGTTCAGTAAAGTATTTGACGAAAACTTTTTTATTACAAAAATGTCTACATCTTTCATTTCAAAAAAATTTCAATAAAAATATTTCTAAAAAAATAAGTTACACTCAGCAAATAACAAGAGAGTTAATGTTATACCGATGACGAGTTCATTATTGGCTCTGCTCGGACTTTGATACAACGTTAGATCACTTTTCGCCATGCCATGCGATAACGTGCCTGGAGCGTTGTTTAATTGTTAAATTAAGTACTGTCATTTATATCAAGAAGATCAATAGGGGTTGTAAATTCTAGTGCCACGCCCTCGAGTGTCACATACTTCCGGTAGACGTTCTGTAAACCGGAAATGTCCAGATTTTGAGGAAGCTACAGCATACTTCTTTCAGATAAAGTTAATATTTTGTGATAAATAGTAAGTTTTGCCCTACATCATAGTGATGTATTTCACAACATGCATTGTATACAATAGAATGTACCTAACTATATATTAATGTGGGGAATTAAAGATACAAAATAGCCTACAATGGAAATTTAAATGCACTTCTAATAAAAAAAAAATAATAATAATAGGCTTACAAATATTACTATAGTAGTAAATTATATTGAAACATATTACTATACTATATGCAATGTCATTAGAGGACCATCTAAAGGCCGTTTCACACCGCCGTAGCGTCGCTTTAGCGACGTCTTCGGGCGACGTAGCATGTATCCCGAATATAATTTGCAAGCAACGGTCAGTTCACACCGAAAGCTACGTCTTATAAGATATGTTATAAGGTAAGAATATCGAACTTAGTAAAAGCTTACTTAGTAAAATGAACTTAGTTTGTCTTTTAATTAATCTTTTACTAATAGTCCATTCAAACTCCATTAAACCGGGGTATAGGTAGAGTATCTTTCTAACTTGGTGCTAGCTACTATATACAAGTTTTATTTTATGTTTTTTGGCAAAAATTTTAAAACCGTGAGACCTTGATTTTTGTAATCAGCTACCGAAATTACCAAAAATAAAAGTAGTCTCTATTAGCACTACGTTTGGACGATATTTACCCTAGTTTTGAATGGACTATAACTTTGCCTCTGTATTACTAGAGAGAAGTTTTCGGTCATGTTCATGTTATTCTTACTTTCACGTTATTTGCAATAAATAAAACAAAAAATAGTTATGTTTGTTTTATGATTGACAAACATGTTTTCGATATTGCATACAAACTACGTATAACCCTAAAACACCTTCATATTCGCCTTCAAAAAATATTTAGAAACGATGTATAATGTAGGCCTAAATCATCGTTTATTGTACATTTTCAACAAGGAGTAAGCTTATACAAATTTAATAGTTACAGGATAAATTATTATATATTTGCTTGTAATAGAAAACAATGACAATGCAAATAAATGTCAAATAGCGAGATGTAAATGTTCACAGAGCGAGATGTAGAGTGAAGCAGCAGAATCACTGAACTGTCAACTGAGCATGTGGTCGTCTTTTAGCGCAGTGCGCATCATAGATATATACTAATACACCTGGATCGGTAACTGAGATGGCGGAATAGCGTTAAAAACGAGCCGGCTTCCCCCACCACTAGCCAGTATTGCCGCCGCTGCGCCGCCGCCGCGCCGCGCTGAATAACAGCTGACATGATTGTTGTCGGTGCGTCAGCTGCATTCTTGTTTGTTTACATTCTTTTAAATTTTCAATTATGATTATGATGATGAAAGATGGTTCTTACTGTGCAGCTTTTGGTTGTATTAGTACACATTCATAAGGCTGAAATTTATCATTTCATAGGTAAGGAAGACTAAAAAATACAGTATTACTGTAGTTTAATTAATTAATTAATTTATTTATTTAAATTACAGTACATAAATACTCGCACAGGGTTGGCAACACTGACCACGAATACTGGCTAGTGGTGGGGGTAACGGCTCGTTTTCGCAACATGGAGTTACCTATCCAGGTGTATTAGTATATATCTATGGTGCGCATGCGCCGACCGAAATACGGAGCAACTCTACGAATGCAAACGTAGCGTTGCGGACGCGTATTATGTAGCTTCAGCGACGCGACGCGATGCTACGCCGGTCTGAACGTCCGCGACGTCTTTCAAAAGACGTCGCTCAAGCGACGCTACGGCGGTGTGAAACGGCCTTAAGGAATAACAAGCTCTATTGGATACTGTACTCTTAGTTCAATGTCAGAGATACATTTATTCACCCCGCACTTTATGTCCTTGTTTTAACGGTATTGCCATTGTCTTTTGTAACATTGCAGGTTTCTTCATCAGTTTCCATAGCTTACAAGAGATATGTTTCGTATTTTAAGATACAGACTAATTAATCATTATGTGTAACATTTTGTGATATTTTTACTTTAAAAATGTTACTTAAAAAGTAATTTCCTTAGTAAATAAACATTGAAAGTCTGTAAAAAATGACTAAAATGCCGTTTAAGCCCTACTTGATTCTTGCACGTAGGCTAACATCGACGATGTATGATTGGGTAGGAAATAAAAAAAAAAAACAAGTCCGCAGTATCTAAAAAGTTTCATGAACATAATATTTTATAACAAAATTAAAATAAATTACAAAACAAAAAAACAGAGTAACATTATATTTTCATGCGAAATTATATTGAAACTTAAACAACGAATCTTAGTGCCTTCAAGAGATGTAACACAATTTTCTGTACGAGTCAGCTGATATGTTGCATTTCTATTTTGCAGGTATAATTTAAAATCGTTCGATTCTGGTAAACAAGTTCGTTATAATGATATCTTTGACTGATTGTATTCAATAACTATTTTATATGGTTATAAAATATGCAGTAATTTGTTTTTAATAATTAAGAATCATCGAATGATGGCCGCTGTTTTTGTTTTGCAATTAGATTTTTATTTCAAATAAAGTAGGCCTAACTAAAGTTTCGCACACTAAACATTATGCATTTTACTATTATTTCAATTTAGTTATATGTTTCCTTAAATATATATATTATTACATTTTACTTGTATAAAGTGTAGCCTATTTATTTAATTTCACATAAAAAGTATGAAGAAAATTTTTATTGTTGATTGTAATTCACCTAGCTTCTTCAATGGTTAAATAAACCAATTTGATAAAAAGTAAATTCATATTTACATTTATGATACAACTGTGCATTTGAAAGACGTATTTTCAAATATTTAATTTTGACTAAATAGGATTGAGAACTTTAACGCCTCCATAGTAAAATACCTCACATTTTTAGTCTAATTTTATATTATAACAGCAGCTAACTAGTCGGTTAACGGATTTATGTGATCAAGCCAAGTGTGCTTTCCTGTTAACCTCGTGGTGTCTGGTTTGCTGCTATACATAAAATAAAGGCGTAACAAACAATTTACCTTAAAAAAACCGATTTTACATGGTCTGAGATTCTAGTTTACGTTGATTTGAAAACTACTTAAAAAGACTACTCCTCATCATATTTAGTTCTTATAGAACATTAGAACGTTTGATTCTATTATCCACAATTTGTTATGAACAAACTGAAGATGAACATGATCACTATAAAAATATAACTCTAAGGAATTAAAGAGCTTAAATGTAAATGGAGATGAAAATTACTTGATAGTTTTGGTTCAATATAATTTTAAATCTTGCTATTAATCTCGTGATATTTTACTGTATGCATATCTGAATTGTTGCTACTACGTTTTAAAACTAAATATTATATTCAAAGGGATAATTAATCAGTTTACGTTTTAATGAAAAACCAAATAAACACCATTCAAAAAAAAAACTTAGATTGAGGAATTTGTATGGAAATAAAATATTTATTTCTTTTTCGACATCATTACCCATAGAAAAGAAACTCAGACACAGTACAGAGAGAAAATTTTAGTTTATCTTTTCAGCGGAGATTTTCTCCGAACTAGCCTATCTACCTCAAACAGCATTTCAGCCGTCTATGTGATGTATATTGTCAGTGACATATTGCATAAGCATACGATAAAAATTTCATGAGAATTCATCAATTCGATGAATCTAGTTAACAGTACCAGGAGGACCGAGCGTTGCTCGGTGAAATATTAGTAAATTTAAATATCAGAATAAACTTTATTGACATTTAATATGCAGTACATAAACAGCTGTTACATTTCTTTTTGAAGTTCTGAATGTACTTCTTGTTTATATGTTGTTAATTCGTTGCCAACATGGCAACCCATAAGCCCAATGTTAAAATTTTGTAATTTTAAACTTTAATTTTTAGCAAAATTAGATTTTCCCTGGGGCGAGACCCATCTCAATTGTATTTTTAAGGTAAAACTAAGTTTATTCCAAAATTTGAAGGAAATCGTCGGAGCCGTTTTTGAGATAATTGTGCAAGCAAGCAAACAAGCAAACATTGCTCGTATAAGAGTATAGGATAACAAACAGATGACTTAAAACAACATAGGGTTCTTTGTTTCAGCCTGTCACAAATTTAATCTCATTTAAAGTTCGCCGACTTCATTCCCACTTCTTTTCCACCTGTGTCCTAAACTGGGTGGCAACTCATCAGATCCTTTGTTCCTTGAACATGCGATGATGATGGGATTTTACTTTTACCGTCCAGCGAGTCTCAAGGTCACAGCTGATTATTCTGAGTATCTGGGATCCCATATCTCCTCTCCTTGGAGCCGGTTTTCTGGCGCCAATCCAACATTCTACACGAAGCGTTATCGACTGGGAAACCGGGGCAATGGACCACTGACGGTGGCGGTTGCGGAGGAATAAGCAGTCGGAAACACTTCCATCGGGAGGGAGTATGAAGTTGAATATGAGGTACCATATGACACAGGTAATAAAATTAAGAAAATGTAAACCGTTAGGGCGAAGAATGATGTGATAGACAATTTGGGACTTCTTTGAAAACAAACCTGCTAACGTACAGTATACCTAATACAATATTACTCACCGATGATCCTGCAGGCTTGTGGGTAGTCCGAGTTCAAGTTGAGAGGATTTTCATAAATCACTGACAGCAACACGTAGGCACACAGAAGCGACGGAAGATAGTTCAAGATCACCGATAAATGAGTTTCGTTGATTTGTGATCTCTGCTTGACATTGCTGACGATCCAAATGATCACGTAAACACACATAATGAGAAGCAAAAAACACGCAGATATGACATACCCGAAGACGAAACTTTCCGAAATTTCCTCCACTTCTTCATGGGAGCAAAGAAATATGTAAGTCTTTTCTATTTTGAAATCTATGCAATAATCCGAGATTGTGTAATCTCTTCCACTCACTCTTATTCTCCCATCTTCTAGAAGTAACACTGTTTCTCCCTCTTTCTCTGGGTTGTACTTGACACAGTTTTTATACACTATGTCAAATCTATCGTCCCACTTGCTTCCGTTGTTCTCGTGAGGTATTTCATCGATGGAGAAGTGAGAGATGTTTGTCGGGTAACAACCGGAAGTCAGGTTCGGGTTAGGCTGCTGCAGTTCTTCGCCACGGGGGCAACACTTCCGGATGCAGGGGCGGGAGGAAGGGCAGTCTACAGTGTTGGACTCCAAGACGTGGAAGGACTCCGGGTGTCTGAGATAGGCCATCGTGATTGCCAGGAGGGACACGACTGAGCAGACTATTGCTAGGAGCTCCCAGATGAAGAAACACCGGTACTGCCTAGAACAAACAATTTGTTTATAAGATTCAGAATGTTCCCTAAAAGGGATGTGCTTTTAAGGCTGTAAATTGGGTTATAAATAAATAGGGGTTTTATTAATTGTAATTGATTAGGCCTATGGAATATATAAAATTCTCAATACAAATAACAATCATCAAGTTTATGATACGGTATATAATTTATCTATAATGAATCAAACATATTTAGACAATACAGTAGGATTTCAATTTACCTAATTTGAAATATAGACTAGTTTATTAAGGTTATTTTCTGTGATTGAAAGGTAATTCTTATTGTATTGTTTGTATTCAAATTAAATTCCAGGATCGTAGGTCGTACTCGTTCCTCAAGGTCATTGCCATTGATAACTACGATTACATTATCAATGACGCCTACTATTTGGTTTCCTTTCCCAAGACATTATAAACATAAACAAATTCATTAATAAAATATTATTTTATTGTTTTAATTTGTTTACTATGAATCTGTAATTTTCAATCAAGTCAATTTAACAATGATACGGTCATTTTTAAAGTGACTTCGAAGTAAAAAAACATTTTAAATTGTATACTTGCTAGCTCAAATATGTTTAATATTTCTGTTTTTTTTTCACACTGTTTGAAGAAATCGTTGTACAGTACTACTTAAGGACTCTTTGGAAAAACTCTTTGATGCATTTATAAATCGGTATCAGTCACAGCATTTGAAATTTGTCAATAAAATTAATTCTTTATGTATATACTACTGAATGCTAAAAGTCCTACATAAAAACTATGATAAGTATATAAATCGTTTAGGTATAAAATATTATTTTATTTAATAATAACAAAACTATAAAAAAAAAACGTTAAAAAGTTTTTTTATTCATCTATCATGTCACATAATTTTGAGAGAGCTACAAAAATATATAGACTCGTCAAACTTTGATTGAATATTGTACTCTACGATATTTATGTCTTGCAGTTAAGAGTTGTTGTTAGAGCAAAGCAAATAACGATATAAATCTGTCTTGCAAATGTTTGAAGATATTATTGGATTCTTTGAATAAAGTGTTACATCTTATAAAGTGATGAAGTGATCCTACAATATAAAAGGAACTCTATTGTGTATCGGATGAAACAACTTAAATACCAGCAATTTTCATTGAAAATACGAAATGAATATACGGACAACATTCGAAGTGGTTCCTGAAAGGAGAAAAAACTGGGACGAACATTTAGGACAAGTGAAACAAGTTTTCGTTAGGTTGCTTATGCCACAAATAAATGCAACCTTGAATAAAAGTTAGTGGCACATTTTTTAGTGATAAACATATTTTAGATTAGCTCTTCTTATAGAGGCATTTGATTAGCTATACAAAATACTAAAAGGATGAATCTTAATTATTGATTCTATTGAAAATTAACACACACATTTAAATTCAAAGTCAATAGAATGGTACTAATAAATTACTGTTGAACAAAATCTCAAAACTTTTGCTATGGCCATATAGGGATGTAGGCCTAAACTCATATTATAGTGAGCTAGGGTGTACAATACATTGTTAAGTAAAAAATACTTTTATTGTGTACAATACATTGTTAAGTAAAAAATAATTTTATTTGTAGGCTATTGTTTATTATATCTCATAATGTTTGTTTCCTAGCCTAGCATCATAGTTTTTGAATAAAGGGAAATAAATTAATAATTTATTATTTGAATATTTTGATAATTCTCAAATATATCATTCGATGAATTGGCCGAACAAAAAAAGGTAGTAAACTAACTAAGTAGCAAAACTCTCATGAATCATTGCTTTCGCAAGTATTTTGACAAAATTATTTCTTATATATTTAGCTCAGGCATTCAAGAAAAAAATCGCTATAACTTTCCTCGATGATGTTTCAGTTCAAATTCAACGAGCTAATACAGCAAACCTAGCAAACGAATTTTTAAAAGTACAACGACTGTAAATTCTTTGTAAACAAAAACTTATGGTTTATATATGCTGACATAATGTATGTTTAAACTGTGTTGAATCCCCATATACTAATAGGCCTAATGATGTCTGATATATCAAGCTATTCGTGATTGGTATTACTATAATACATTGTTAATTTTCTACTAAAAATATAAATTTTGTTTTATAAAAATCTATTAAACAAGCTCGACTTATCCATTTACAAAATTAAGTGCCACAGTGACGGTGTTCGAGAAGGAAACAGCTACAAGAAAGCGGAGTTGAAAGATTCACCATCTGACTATTATACATAAATTCTACTTACTATTTACAATTTTTCAAACAGTTAACCATGGCAAGTAATCATCGGCTGTGATGTATTGAGTATTCCTATTCCATTCATATCTTGATACAATATCATATAATTTTATAAATCTCAGAACAATGCGAGCATTGCTACACCATCGTATGAAATTAAAACATGTCTAACTCATTCCAAAAAAATAATTTAAAAAAACACAATTAGGCTACTTAATTTTTGGCCAGCATCTTTACATGTACTGGCCGTTCCAGGGAAAACTGCACTTAAATAGCCAATATCACCAAACAACGAACATTAATACATTTTTTAAATACAGAATTGTGTTACCTACTATAAAAACATACCTACATAACCAAATTGATAGGTTATTTGTGATAATTCCATGATAAAAACAATTACCACAATCTATAGACAACTCTTTTCCCAGCAAAATATTGATCTTAATTTAACAACTATGGTCGTTAAGAAATTATTTAAATATGATATAGTGATGATTTATATTGATTTATTTGGTTCTCCACAATGTCTAATATTTTATGTAGGTATTCTCTGAAGTCATAAGTAATAAGCGTGACTTATTAGTCAAAAACATTTTTATTTTGATGCCAATAAAACAATATATTCGATAATAAGTGTATGTTTTGATAACAAAACAGTAAGTTTTGTTTTACATTTTCTACAACCATATTAAATTAAATACAATATTATCATATAAAAACAAATACAAGAGTAGTCTGACCTCATGCTGCGATCCAACCGACGACGACTGCCGACTGATCTGTGTTGTGTTGTGTTGTTTCTGTTTGCAACATATCCAGATCCTAGCCCCTCCCCCCTCCCCCACAAGACAGGAGTTGTCATGCTGCAACTTTATCAGGACATTTTCATTTCCCTACGGCCTGCAAAGCTCTGTGTTAGGTATATGTTAGGCATCCCAAGGTTCAAACATTTTAATCACTTTATAGGATACTTTATCCACGTTACCTCCCTGAGTGAACATAATTTTCTGTCCGTAAATTACGTAAAGTGCATTTCTGTTGGGAAATCTTTTGAGAGTGGGTGAATGCTATTTTTTAAATAATTGGAAATATAAATATTTGTTTAACGAAATATTAATATTTTAGATAATTAATTAGATACATGTACTATAATAAGAAAAAACCTTGTAAGGCTAATTTAAGTTATAATTTATTCAATTAGATAGTCAACAGAATTTGAAGCTAAATTAGCGATGGAAAACTAGAAATTATAATCTATATATATAATACGTGATGTCCTTTTTTTGTTAACACTACTCCTCCCTTATTTCTGGACCAATTTTAAAGTTTGAGGTGTCAAAAGAATGGTCTCAGTTCGTAGTTTTGCAATAAGGTTTTAGATTTTTGATATTTTAAATCTGAAAGTCGCGGGAAGCCCTCAAAGTTCATTTTTTGTCCATAAGATTAACATGGGGAACAATTTATATTGAATTGCTAAATCAAACAGCTGTTGATAGTTAAACAAACAAACACATGTTAAAAGCTAGCTGAATAGAAACATTTAAATAATGGTCCTGAAATATCAACACAATTCCATATTTTAATACAAGAAGTGTCTATGTGGTGCAAATAGTGTGTATTACCTTTTATTCAAAATGTAGAGCTCATATATTTTGCTTAAACTTTGTATTTAAGTGTATTTGGGCACAAAAATGAGTTTAGTAGGCTTATTAACTATCTTAACCCCAGAAAAGTTCATTTTCCCATACAAAAACAAGTTTGGAAATTGAAATTTTTGACCTGATTCTTATGGGATATCAGATTGGTGTAGAAACAAATACAAAAGTTAAAAAAAATTAAAACAGAACAACTAATGTCTGCGCATGGGTTTTCAAACCGCTGTGAACTAGGAAAAGGAATAGTTGGTTGTTGGTGTAAATTTAATAAAATATTTACTGTGATACTATAACAAATTGGATGCAGAATGTTACACATGTAAAAAAAAACTATTTAAAAGAGAAAGCATTTAAAAGTTTTTTACCACCAGTATAGATAACAAGCTAATTGAAAAAGTGGTTTGAAAAGTTGAAAAGTGGTTGTATAAAGAGAAGTTTTAACTAAAATATGAATGCCACGTCAAACCAAAATGGGCCTATCTAAGATGTAGATTTTCTTAATTTTTGTGATTTCTTTTTTTAAATTCTGTAATATCATGGAAAGTTAAGTTAAAGAAGATTTAGTCCGTTATAAATAGTAATGGTTTTGGCTTAATCACTATGTCGACTACTAACTTATACTATTAAAAAAAAAAAAAAAAAAAAAAAAACAGCCGCTGTGAGTGCTGCATAGCTCATAAAAAGCCAAAGAGAGTTGTAAATTTAAATATTGATTTTTCGTTTGTTGCCATTTATGATTTTTTTGTGGTTGCCATCTAGATCCCACATCTGTGAATTTATTCTACATTTTATCGGAGTTTTTAGGCAATAGGCATAAGAACCATTACATAATCCAAACTAATTTGGAGCCTGAAGAACAACCACCAAATCTCAACACTATATCACATTGGGAAGTTGGAGAATTATTGATGATGATCGATTGATTAAATATCAATAGGATGTACTCTGATTTTCACTACGATTTAATTTTCATTTAAAGTAACTCGGTGGATTACCATGGAGCAAGGTTTGATCACCAGCCACTCTTGATAATTGCAGCGCATTGCGCTGCACGGGCCCCCTAGTATTTTTATAATTTGCATCATCTACTATTAACAGGCTAGTAGGCTAGACTAATAGGCTATTTCTAGATAGATTTTACTAAAATCTAAAACTATATTTTTTTACTTAGGAATTTTCCTAAATAAAAATGTAATATTGATGTAAATAGTCAATAGTCAAAGATGAAACTGTACCCCCCCCCCCAACAGTGAATTTTAAACTTGCAATCTATAGGTTATAGTCTGACTTTTTTCAAAAGTTCAATCAATCACAATACATTATCGTGCTACGGGGTGAGGGGGAGGGGTTTACTCGACGTATGTTCACATCTAGAGATGCACTTTATTTGCTTATATAACAACATTAGGTTGTCTAGTTTTTTATTAGACATGTTCTATAGATAAACAAGAATAGGATCAAAGTGTGACGGAAATTGGTGTTGTTTTAAAGGAATGGTAGTGCAGTCAACTCCCGTTAACTCGAAAATGAAAAACTCGGAATCCTTGTCATCTCGAATTGTCGAATTCGTCCTCCTCATTTAATGTTGTTTCCCTTGGGAAAAATCTAAGTAAATCAAATTAAAACCCATACGTAACTCTAATAAATTTTACGGCTGTTTTCAGGTAGGTTACCAACTGAGTCAATCACGTCCGGTCTGGCGTCCGTCACTATACACCTCCTGAAGTTTAATTTAATAAATAATACCTCTGTGACTCGAACTACACTCAACTACGAAAAATTAAGGACCCGTAAACTTTGAGTTAGCGAGAGTCGTCTGCTTATAGTTGTTAGTTCTATGGGTTTATATCTTTACTAGTGGCATGTAGGGGCAAAGGCCCCTAAAAATAAAAATGGTGATGTCTCCAAAAAGTTTTAATTTATCACCTCCTTGCAGTATTACTGTATTTTTCTCAAGCTGTGGTGTGAATTTACACATTTGGGATTTGTAATAAAATGTTATCTAATCTTTATAATACTTTTTGGCTGTATCAAATCAGTTTTTTACCAATAATTTCCCCTGTATTTAAAATACAGTAGTCTAAAAGTGGAAAATTATTGCACTATTATACTACCGAACATGGTAAAAACAGTGTTAACCTTACACATGTTGATGATGAGTTTGTAACTAAAATAATTAAAATAGTTCAATACGACATAAGCCCATAAATGCTGTATACTCCTTCAACCTGGACCCCTGTGCCCCCCATTCGCTCACACTCGCCGTGACCCCATGCCTATCCGTGCTCTCGTTCACCTCTCCAAACCCGTGTTTCCTGTACCCCCTTTTCCCCCCAGGGCCCGAGTACCCCCATGCCCCCGTACCCTCTTGCCCCTCCATGCCCCTGTGCCCTCCATTCTCCAGTTCCCCCTTGCCTGCAGTTCTTCCCAGTAGTCCCCGTGCCCTTTATGTTCCTCATTCCTCCCCAATGCCCCCCATGCCCAACCAACAACCGTGGCAGCGACGTCTCTAATAGACCCTACCCCTCGTGCCCCCTATTACATGCCCCCATACTCCCGTGCCCCATGCCCACCATTGCTCCCCGTGCATCCTATATCCAAATGCCCCCGACAACCCTCGTGCCCCCATGCCCCCGCACTCACAGTAGCCCCGTGCCCCCTTACCTTCCGTGCCACTGACATCCCCCGTACTTTGATTGTAGTCTATTTTTGTCTATTGGTCAATGAAGTAGAACACTGATTGATATATTGTTAGTTTTAGCACACTATCTTTTACATGAAAAGCTCTCCGTCTTTATGGATTAACGGGCGTTTATTGTTTCCCTACAACCTACGTATACGGAGGTTATCCATTGTTATTATTTTACGTATAATGATTCAGTCTAAAATAAACAAACACTCTAACACTCAACAAAACGATTCAACTCTACAACTCTATCTACTAAATAGCCAATATATAAAGCAGTAACATAATAAATAAACGATATTCACTGAGTAAAGACAATTAATTAACCATTATCTTTGTATCGTGGCAACCTTGCCACGTCTAAACAACTTTTTATTTTTTAATTTTATTTTTATGGTGAATATACTAATCGTTCTACTCATGTTTCCATAATGACATAAATGGGGTCCCAAAGATGAAATCTTCTGAGAATCCGTAATCCCTTCATGACTATTAGTGTTATCCTTTTTTTATAGTGCATTGCAATTTTAAAATGTTTTAACTATGCGATTATCTTAACTCAAAATATCTGCTCAATAACCAGCTGAGTTTAAGATAAAACACTGGAACATCTGCTTACTCACACGTGTAGATATAAAAATCCTCTTCCCATTAGATTAACATTGGAACTTCAAGGTCCATTGGGGCGAAGCCCAGGTAACTTTTAGAAATTCTGGTATTTTTCCTTGCGTCCTTGGGCCTCAAGCTTTAAAATGAGCCATCACACGTTACCCTATCTTTCTTCAAACTCGAGATATTTCGTGGGGACCGATTCGCTTACGGAATTATCTATCTATATAGGCCTATTTAAAACACAAAGTTAAAAAACCTTTGGACACTTCGTCTGTGACTTCTACTGGACCGATTTACATGCGGGTTGTACCAAAATAAACGTTTTCTGTTCTATATTAGCTTGTTTTATTTGTATTTCAAAAATATTTACGTTAAATCCGTCAAAAATGAAAAATAAACTTTTCTTATGGAGATTTAACATGGGGGAAAAAGCCAACATTTTCAATCCTTTAAACAGTTCGTCTGAGACTTCTACTGGACCGATTTACATGCGGGTTGTACCAAAATAAACGTTTTCGGTTCTATATTAGCAGGTTTTATTCGTATTTCAAGAATATTTACGTTAAATCGGTCAAAAGTAAAAATAAACTTTTCTTATGGAGATTTAACATGGGGAAAAAAGCCAACATTTCCAATCCTTTGGACAGTTCGTCTGAGACTTCCACTGGACCAATTTACACGCAGTTTGTACCAAATAAAACGTAAACCTTTGTATATTAGCAGATTTTATTTACTTTAACGTTATCTTACTTCCTTAAATTAAAAATATCGACATTTTCAAACCTTTACAATCTATTTATTTTACACGCTTTCAATCAGCTGTTTGTAAACACACGAGTTATTTAGTCTAAATACAGTGGATGAGCAAAAGCTCATGAAGGATTTGGTTTATTATGGCCAGTACCTAAAAACGTTTACAATTATTATAATGTATTGTCATTTATGAAAAGAAAGTTGCTTAATCATATAATTAACGTTATCTTACTCCCTTAAATTAGAAATGTCGACATTTTCAAACCTTAACAATTTATTTATTTTACAAGATTTCAATCAGCTGATTGTAAACACACGAAGTATTTTGTCTAAATACAGAGTGGATGAACAAAAGTTCATGAAGGATTTGGTTTATTATGGTCAGTACCTAAAAACGTTTACAATTATTATGATGTATTATCCTTTAAATGGAATGAAAGTTGCTTAATTATGTAAAATAGCTGATTGTTTTAAAATTAAGACTAAATTGTAAAGGTTTAGTTTAAATAAATTGCAGTAGTGGAAAAAGGGGGCTGCTGGCTCACTTCAAGGTCACCCGAGCGATGACGTCATCGAGGTCAATGACCCCACCGATGACGTCATCGATGACGTCATCGATGACGCAATCGATGACGTCATCACCAATGACGTCACATCCATGACGTCACACCCATGACGTCACAGAAATGACGTGCTGATGACGTCATCACCCCTTACGTCATCAAAATGACGTCACCGACGCCACTAAGGTCAAGGTCACGCCGAAACTTAAAATTTTTTGGCACTTTTGCCGTTTTTCGCACTACGCTCCGAGTTTCAGTCAGAGTCCCCGTGACCTTGACGACTTGGAGCGAATTTGCGACGAGAAACGACAAAAGTGCCAAGTTAAACTAGAGTTTGCAACATGACCCTGCCTAAATGGGTAATCCCTCAGGTGACCTTGAACTAGCACAACACCCCCAATTTCATATTACCGTGACCTTGAAAACGTAACTTAACAACGGAGCGCCTACACCGATGCGCACCCCACGACAGTCACCGAGCGACTGACCTCCAGACTCCGCGTACTCTTGGTATATTGGCTCCAGAGACTAAGACTCTAAACCGTCAGGAATGGGGGTAACTAACTGAATTTTGCAAGGAAAAGTCATTTCATCCAATATTTTAAACAAATCGTCATCAGTAAAACTTACATTAGTCTTTTTGGTATAAAACTTAGGGTGTCCGCGCAACAGTTTTCGCCACTTAGCTAAAGTCGAAACCCGCTTGACCTTGAGCGGTGGACACTGGGCAACTAATAAAGACTTAACACGGCTAAGTTTCTTACCTAAAGCGTCCCGCGACATGGCGTCCCTTCACAAAAGTCCGCACAATACTGAGAGACTGTTGGTAGCGATTGAGCCAAGGCGAAAGCGGTGGGGGTAACAGCAGGAGTGGGGGAAGGTGAGGCTGTACGCTGGAGTATCGCATCACTTCACCATGAGCTGTCTTACAGTCAACATACTGTTCTCTCGGCCCGAGTTGGCAGTAGAAGAAACATTCCTGTACAGCTTAGGCTGTGAGGGGCGAGGAAGTAGTCAAAGTGGAAGTTTTGTTTAACTCCAAGATAAAGAGTCTTCTAAATAAACTAATTGTATCCCTGCAATCCCCAATAACTTTAGAGAAATACCACTTTATAAAGCGACACCTCACTCTTTGGCAAAACGAATTGGAAATGGAAAAGATCACAGTAGAACTAATCTAACTTAAAATCTGGACTGGACACTCATGGTAATACTACGTGGCGTGAAAACGCCACCCTAAACATTACAAGTTAGGTTAGTGAGGACCTCTGGTACGATAATTCGACGCCGGAGTTAAAGTGTGATGACCTTGAGTCAAAACACTGAAATACTACAGGTCGATATCGTCCCAGAGTTAAAGTGTAGTGACCTTGAGGAAAATCAGAGAAAATCCAAACCATGTTTGTCCAGAGTTCAAGTGTAATGACCTTGAGGCAAAAATCTGTAAAACACTTACATGAACAGAGTTGAAGAGTAGCGATGCTTACCGCATGCAAGCCTGAGACATACTGGCTGAGCGCCGTCGCGTAGCTTAGGTACTCGAATATGGTGGGGGTATTGCCAACACTTAGAGTAGAAGTGTAGTGGGCGACCTTGAAGCAGACTTAGAGTAGAAGTGTAGTCGGTGACCTTGAACCACCCCTGAGGGGTGGACCCCCCCACCCCCCCACCCCCCCCATGGGGGTGGGCCTCCACCCCCGAGGTGGACCTCCGCCCCATGCCGCCCCTTCGGGGGAGACCGGTGGGGATATAAGGCGGCCCGGCCACAGCCGGCTCGCAGTCCGCTCCCGAGCGTTGAACGTGAACGATCGGGACGGACCGCCATAGGCCTCACTAAACACTGAAAGGCGCCTTCACTGTTTAGCGAAGTCTACTCTAACTTTAAGACTTGTATTATTTCTAAGATATTGCGCTTGCGTTTGGGTATTGGGAATTGTTTTATATGAGAGTGTTTTACTTGTACCCTATGTCTCCTGTGTGTCTTGTTTGTCTTTTATCCTGTGTGTCTTGTTTGTCATATGTGTTTGTTCCAGCATTTACCATGTTGAGCTCAAGTGTGTGTTGTAAGTGTGTTATATTTATCTAAAGTGTATACGCTTGTTTTAGCATTTCCCCTTGAGCGTTTTTCACAGCTCAAAGTAAATTGTAACTTCAGGGAACGGGAGTAGGCCCCCGTGTAAAGCCACTTTTCATAATTGTTAGGCTCCTCTCAGGCATGCAACAGGTTGCGGCTGGGGTTGTGGGAGCATGTCCGTTTGTACGCTGGCAAGCAAAAGGTTGTGGCGGCCTCTGCACTCGGACCGAGGACGTAAGCCACTAGGGTGTCCTCAGTTAGTTTCCCTTCTGGAAACTCAAAATTATGTAAATGAATCTTTGTTAGCTATTTGTGTTTTTAGTCCCCAAGGCCCCCGAACATTCGCGGTTCGCCATGGATGTATGGGGGCCGAAATTTTTTAATGTCCGTGTGGCCTTGACCCACAAAGGACTTGTAAAAATTTACTGCATTGCTAAATTAAAAATATTAAAGATAGGGTTACGGGAGTAGGCCCCCGTGTAAAGTCACTTTGAAGTATTGTTAGGCTCCTCTCAGGCATGCAACAGGTTGCGGCTGGGGTTGTGGGAGTATGTCCGTTTGTACGCTGGCATGCAAAAGGTTGCGGCGGCCTCTGCACTCGGACCGAGGACGTAAGCCATTATAGTGTCCTCAGTTTGTTTCCTCCTGGAAACTTAAAATTATGTAAATGAATCTTTGTTAGCTATTGAAAAGACAATGCACTAAATGTTTACAAGTCTCGCGTGGCGAAGGGTAGACGACATTGGATGTTGCCCTGTTGTCATAGTTGTGTCTCTTAGTAGGCTACAGCGATGGCAACCTAAATGCCCCAGGTGGGGCTTAATTTTTTTAGTTTTTTCGTGACCTTGACCTAAATATAGTAATGACCCCCCCACCCCCACCCCCTCCCCCACCCCCTCCCCCACCCCTACCCCCACCCCCTCCCCCACCCCCTCCCCCGCCCCCCCCCAAACTTTTTTTTTGGAAAACATTTTTGACCTTGACCAAAAAGTTTTTTGCTCCGGACGAGAAGTGCCCCCCCCTCTTCCGGGTACCTTGGGCGTGGTCACCCGGTGCGGATATAAGGCGGCTGGGTTGCACGCACTTCTCATTTTAGCTCCAGCTCTCATGCTGACTGGTTCTGAAAATGTATCGTCGTATACCTTATGATCCTTCGTACTATAATCTGTTTGGTATTAATAGTATTACAGACAATGAGCAGAAATTGTATAAAAAAATTTGTTGTTTACTTGATAGAACGCACAAACTACCGCCAAATACTTTCACCTACAAGCTACCCCTGATAGACAAGGATGATGTAAGCAAACTATCAACAATTCAAGTGAAATTTCTGGAAGAAAAAATTCTTGTTTGTGTAAGAGAAGTGTTTCATAATGAATATTCAAAAAGATTGGCTTTCGACTTTATTAAGGAACATGCAGGACGTGAAAAAGAACAGTATCCAGGATTATATTATTTATATCTTTTTGAGAATGGAGCAAGTGTAACGGTAGAAATAAGTATCAAACTAATGTAATTCTCCCAACCAAGTGTTAAACTAGGACTTGAACTTGGACTTGATTGAGGTTTTGTAGAACAGAGCGGGGGATAGATCACTTTGCGGCAATGGACTAGCATGCTGCTTAGTGGTTTATCCCCCGCTCAAAGGGTATCTTTACGCGACCTTGACCCACATAAATGCATAGTTTGTGGAGGTATAAAAAGGCCAAACCAATTGGATGGATACACCACTTCTATACCATGGCTCCATTGCAGTGCTCTATCCCCCGCTGAAAATAATAATTCCAAATGACCTTGTTCCACATAAACTTGCCCAAACAGACATCTTTGAAAAAACTTGTACAAAGTAGTGGATTTAGATCAAACATCATTAGTTTATCAAGCCTGTTGAAGAATATATTGAAAATGGGTGTTTAAAAGCCAAATCTGCTACATGATTGATAAACCGGATGTATATGACGTCACCTTCCCCCACCCTTCAACCTCGGGTATAAAGGGACCCGGTTGAGCGCGCTGCTCATTATTGCGTGGACATTCACCGAGTGCACACTCAAAGCCAAACTGTAAAAAAATGGCTCTTTGCGATATATGTGGCGAGTTTTTCCAAGACGAAGATATCTTTGTTTTACACCGAGAATTGCATCATGAAGAGGACAGAAAAGAAGAGATTGTAGTAAGTGAAGAAAACCTGGATGCAATTGATCGGTTGTTGGAAAACTACCAGAAGCAAATGGACGACTGGAATAGCTATCTACAGTTACACCGGGAATTGCATCATGAAGAGGACAGAAAAGAGGAGATTGTAGTAAGTGAAGAAGACTTGGATGCGATTGATCGGTTTTTGGAAAAACCTCAGAAGCAGAAGGAGGACTGGGGTAGCTATTTACAGTTAATGCAAAGAGGAAGACCAAGTGTTATTCAATTTGCCGGAGCTGGACCATCTACAGCTGGAGGATTTATTCAAGAAGATGAAATGGAAGAAGATACGGAAGAAGAAGTGGAAGATGTAAGACAACTGCGTACCCGAGAAGAGGATATGGAAGAAGAGGATACAGAAGAAGTGGAAGATATAAGACAACTGCGCACCACAGCCTTGCCAGGACCAGTTGTAACTCATTTCAAAATTAATAATGTGCAATTGGAATTGGAAAACTTTATAACCCAAGCTAAAAATTTAGTTGTAAAAACATTGATGGAAGAATTGGCAAGATTGAACTTTATTAAATTTGGATTGGTGTTGGAGGCTATGTTTACTAATACCGATGGTGAAAACTCACCGAGAGCATTCATTGCTAAAAACCGAACCCTTACAACCACATCTGATATCAACGAAATTCTAGAAGAATGTTTGAATGAACTGCTAATGAAACTCCAAGAACATGAAGGAAGAGGATCTGGCTGGACGCTATCATCGATCGAAGGTATGGATGTGAGGGTTCACAAGCATGGATATGGTATGAGGGGTAGCAGCTTTATCCCTCTACCAAAGAAAATTAAAGACACCAACTCTTGCAGAAATGTTACAAACGGGGATAATGAATGTTTTAAGTATGCGATGCTAACTAAGTATGTAAAACATAATCCTTGTAGAGTTGGTAGGGAATATTATGAAAACGAACACTGCTACAACTTCCGAGGAATGTCGTATCCTGTGAGTCTTAATCAAATTGCAAAATTTGAGAAACAAAATCCAGGTGTTTCTGTTAACGTGTTCGGCTTAGATGATTCGAACAATGTGTATCCACTACGAGTTGGAAAAGTGAAGCAAAGAAACCATACTGATTTATTATTGATAACTAAAGGTGAAATTTCACATTATGTGTGGATAAAAGATTTTGAAGCTTTGGTTGCACGACAATTAACAAAAAAGAAGATTAGAGTGACAGTGTGTAAGAGATGCTTTTGTTTTACAAATAAAGATTTAAAACATGGAGGATCGGAGTGGTTGAAGGAACACCAAAGACTTTGTAATGACAACTATGAAGTGAAGATTAGTCTGCCGCCGCCATCTCGAGCGTTCATCCAATTCAACAAAACAGTTCACCAATATCGGATTCCAGTAGCTGTCTACGCAGATTTCGAATCCACGTTAGTACCACAGGAGCTTCCGGATGGTGAGGTGACTAGAAGAACCAAATATCAATTGCATCAACCTAACAGTTTTTGCTTATTGGTGAAATCAACTTTGCCTGAAGAACAGTTGCAAGACTATGGTTTAACATCCACTCCGATACTCTACCGTGGGGAAGAAGCCGCTAAGCATTTCGTAGACCAGTTGTATGACATTGCTGAAAAGGTGCAACGCTTATACGGTAATGTTTTACCTATGGAACCTTTGAACCAAAATCAACAAGAAGAATACAATTTGGCAACAAGATGTTATTTATGCAAGAAGAGCTTCAGTGAAGAAAATCAAAAAGTAAGAGATCACGATCACCTGACAGGGTTATACAGAGGAGCTGCTTGTAATTCATGCAATATAAATTACAAACTGCCAAACTTTATCCCTGTCGTGTTACACAATCTTAGCGGCTATGACTCTCACTTCATTATCCCAGAGTTAGGACGGGATAATGGAAGAATCGAAGTATTAGCTGAAACATTGGAAAAGTACATCAGTTTCTCAAAAACAGTAGGTAAAATTAAGCTTCGCTTCGTAGACTCTTATAGATTTATGTCATCTAGTTTGAGCAAATTGTCTGAGAACCTAAAAAGAGAAGATTTAAAAGAAACCAGCAAAATTGTACCTGAAGATAAATTGGACTTAGTAATGCGTAAAGGAGTGTTCCCCTATGATAACATAACTTCTGCAGAAAAATTTGAAGAAACCAGTCTGCCACCGATTGAAGCCTTCAATAGCAAGTTAAATGAAAGTGCAATCACCGTTGAAGACTACAATCATGCTTGTAATGTTTGGAACTAACTAAACATTCAAACCTTAGGGGAATATTCCGACTTTTACATAAAATTGGACGTAACTCTGCTGTGCGATGTGATGGAAGAATTTCGAAACACCTGCTTCTCCGCCTATGGACTGGACCCTCTACACTCGTACACATCTCCAGGATTAGCATGGCAAGCTATGCTAAAGTCAACCAACTGTCGATTGGAACTTCTAACAGATATTGATATGGTGCTCATGATAGAATCTGGTGTACGGGGCGGTTTGACACAAGCTGTAACACGTCATGTCAAAGCTAACAACAAGTACATCCCAGGCTTCGACGAGAGACAACCATCGGTCTACCTTGGCTACTTTGACGCAAACAACCTTTATGGTTGGGCAATGTCAAATCCGCTTCCCTACGCTGACTTCAAATGGATCGACCCAGCCACCATCGGTGACATCTCACAGATTCCAAAGAATGGTCCAAAAGGCTATATTTTGGACTGTGATTTCGAATATCCGGAGCACCTTCATGACCATCACTACGACTTGCCTCTCCTAGCCAAGACTGAAGTTTCACCGACAGGAAGATGGCCAAAATTGATGATGACGTTGGAGAATAAAGATCGGTATGTGGCTCACTACTGGGTAGTTCAACAAGCTCTTGAATTGGGTCTACGTGTAGTGAGAATTCATAGAGCAATTGAATTCACCCAGTCTTGTTGGTTGAAACCATATACAGTAGACTCTCTCTTAACCGGCCACCTTTTAACCGGTCTCCGCTTTAACCTGCCTACCCTGACACAAAATAACATCTTTTTAACCAGCCATTTTTTATCTCAACATTGCTTTAACCGGCCGCGTTTCACCGGAAACTAAGTTTTCTTATCTAATTTATCATTCAATTCAACTTTATTTCATATTGACGTTCTCAAACCAATTGAACCATAATGTCCTGGACGAAAGTGACTGCCACCGGAACCGGAAGTCAATGCGTTTGGACCTACTATCCAGTAGACCACAATAAAGAAACAAATTATTATTAGTGTATAGGTTTGTTGTGGATTTCATGGGTGGTGGATATTAGCTATGAATCATATACAGTAATGTAGTTAAGGTTGTTTTTCAAGTAATAATTATATTTTGGTCATATATAACATTGTGGGATGGCGTTCTTAAATGAACATCGGTTTAACCGGCCAATTCATTATCCGGCCGCGGCCTGGTCCCGAGGTGGCCGCTTAAGAGGGAGTCTACTGTATTGATTCCAACACTACAAGAAGAGCAGCAGCAACATCAGCATTTGAAAAGGACTTTTACAAATTGATGAACAACGCCATCTTCGGGAAGACCTTAGAAAACAAAAGAAAACACAAGATTGTAAAATTAGTAAGTGATCCTAAGAAATTGGAAAAATTAGTGCAAAAACCAAATTTTGGAACATCCATGATTATAAACGAAGATCTAGTTGCCGTCAGTATGAAGAAAACAACAATAGTGATGGATCGTCCGTTATACATTGGAATGTCGATTTTGGATATAAGTAAAACTCTGATGTATGATTTCCATTACAACAAAATGGTTAAACACTACGGAAGAGACAACATTGGTGTTGCATACATGGATACCGACGCGTTTATCTACTGGATAAAGACTTTGGACATGTATGAAGACCTAAGGAGTTTCCCATACAAAGACGATTTTGACTTCTCTGACTATCCGAAGAACCATCCAAATTACAATGAAAAGAATAAAAAAGTAATCGGAAAATTTAAAGATGAAGCAAATGGAATGCCTTTAGAAGAAATAGTGGCACTGATGGCAAAATTGTATTCATTTAAAATGTACAACGAGAACAACACACCGACAGTCAAGAAAGCAAAAGGAGTCAAAACATCATACTTGAAGAAACATGTGACATTTGACCATTACAAGACCTGCTTGTTTGAAGATTCTACAATGTCTGCAACGTTCAACACTATCAGAAGCTTTAAACATGAGGTCTACAGTGTCACTGAAGTTAAAAGGGCACTATCAGCTCGAGATGATAAAAGGCATATTATGCCGGATAAAATTCACACTCTTCCTTTTGGCCACTACTCTCTAAACCCTATCGACTAGTAACCTATTCTTCGTCCTTCTACAACTTCGACCTTATTCCTTTCTCCTTCCGTAAAAAAATGGGGAACACGGCAAGTCAAACGCCGTGTTCCCCATTTTTTACACAAGTTTGGATGACCTTGACCTACATAAATGATGTGAATATTTAAGACAACATTCATTGTGATTATACATGTGATACATGAAACATTCAAACCTGCAATATGAAGGACTTGAAGCAAGAAATTGTCGACGAACTTCATAAACCTGCAAGAAGAAAGTTTCCACGAAGATATACAGTGATAAAAGGAATAAATGATTTATATCAAGCGGATTTAATCGAAATGATTCCTTATAGTAAACAAAATAGAGGATTTAAATACATATTGACTATTATTAATTGTTTTTCAAAAATGGCAGATGCTTTACCACTAAAAGATAAAAGTGGCAAAAGTGTTACAAAAGCAATGGAAACAGCTATACAAAGAGACAAACATACTATAAAACATTTACAAACTGATGATGGAAAAGAATATTTTAATAAAAAATTTGCAAATTTAATGAAAAAACACAACATTAACCATTATTCAACCAATTCAGAGGTAAAAGCATCAATAATTGAAAGATTTAACAGAACTTTAAAAGGTGCGATGTATAAGATGTTTTCCAACAGAGGATCACACGTATGGATTGATATGTTACCAAAACTTATAAGCGATTACAATAACAAGTTTCATAGAACTATCGGTATGAAACCAAGCCAGGTGACTAATAAAAATGAAAAACTTGTATTAAAACGTATAAAAATGAATACTAAACCAAAAGTTGAAAAACTAAAGCCTAAAAGGTTTAATGTTGGTGATAAAGTGCGAATAAGCAAATACAAAGGTGTATTCAGTAAAAGATATCTTCCAAACTGGACAAATGAGGTATTTACTGTATTTAAGGTGCAACCTACAATACCAGAAACTTACATTTTAAAAGATAATAAAGGACAATTGCTGGAAGGAGGGTTTTATGGACATGAAAGGTTAAAATCAACAGTAGGTGATGTATATCTAGTAGAAAAGGTGTTGCAACGGAAAAAAGATAAGGTTAAAGTACGATGGTTAGGATTTAATAAGACGGAAGATTCTTGGATACCTAAAAAGGATCTAATATAATGATAGAGCATCATTTTCGGTTGAACCATTACAAAGGATGGAGATAATACCGCAAAAAGACAATTTTACTATTATTAATATAGATGAACTCACAGTGGATGGTTCTCAATTCAATACTGGGAAACATGGTGTTTTGTTACCAAACACGGTGCGTTGTTTGGTTACCGGTCCTTCCAATTGTGGAAAAACAAATGTAGTATTCAATTTAATTACAAACCCTAAAGGCTTACGTTTTAATAATTTATATGTATTTTCAAAGTCACTACAACAACCAAAATATCAGTTATTGGAACAAATACTCAATAATGTGCCTGAAGTTAAATATTTTAGATTTAACGCAAGCGAGAGTGTCATGCAACCGCAAGAGGCTACACCATTCTCAGTATTCATATTTGACGATGTATCTTGTGAAAATCAAAATACAATAAGGAATTACTTCGCCATGGGTCGACATAACAACATAGATAGCATTTATATTGGTCAAACTTACAGCAAAATACCGAAACAGCTCATTAGAGACAATGCAAACATGTTAATTGTATTTAAACAGGATGAAACCAACCTAAAACACATATATTATGACCATGTAAGTGCGGATATGCCATTTGAACGATTTAAAGAGTTGTGTGGAAAGGCTTGGGGTGAAAAGTATGGGTTTTTAACAATTATAAAGGAACAACCGCTAAACAATGGTCGATACAGGATAGGATTTGATAAATTTATACTAATACACTGATCATGATGTAAAACATTCATTGTTGTACAAAACGTCTTGCTACAAACATGGTTAACCAAGAAAAGTTAATAAAGGAAATAAAATCACTTAGTGATTCTATTCGGGATAAAAACAGAGCATTAAAATTAGGTATTAGCGAAAGGGAGAAATTTCTTGAATCTACTTTTAAACCTATTACTGAACCCTTGAAACAATTAAACAAAAAATTTGCTAAACCCGTTTTGGAAGGAGATGCAATTGCACCTATTACAAAGTTTCAAAGAGAAAATGTAAAATCAGAAGATTTTAGTGACGAAGACCCGGAATCCTCTACATATAGTGGTTTTACCGGAGGAGAACCCGAAAGAGAGCTAGAATCACCAGACTATAGTGGTATAAGAGAATTATATGAAGTAAAAGCTAAAAGAGGACATGAAGATGTATCAACTGCTAGTGAAGAGGAAAAAGAAGAAGAAGCAAGGGAAGGTCCGTCAAACATAAGCTTGTTGGGTGAAAACATTCATAACAAAGGACCTTTAGGAAGGAAATACATGATAAAAATGTTAGCTGGAATAAATCCTAATAAAAACTACCATAGTTATGGAGTAAGATTAACAGAAGAAGGTTTAATGGTTGGTAATAGCCCGGTAAACATTGATGAACATGATAATATTATTGTTGGTAATCAAAGATATAAGGGCACAAGAGGATTATTTGAATTATTATTTGAAAAAAAGCCTTTAGAATTGTTAGTTAAAGAAGAAGACATGGAAGCATATAAACAGATTTTGGAACACACCAATGCATACAGGAGAAAATATTTAGCTGACCAACCAGTTTTTAGATCTAGGTCTTTAAAATATAGAGAATTTGTATCCAAGTTAATACCAACAGCGAGAAGACAACCAATGCCGATAATGCCAAGAAAACCTGTAAAACGAAGGTTTGTGTCATCCACTTTGGATATAAGTGCTGCAGAACCAAGAAAAAGAAACAAATCTGTTACAGGTACAGGTTTAATGAAGAAACTATATAACACAAATGTGATTTATTACAATAATATCAATAAATTGGTGGATAGAATGAAACTAAACATGAAGCTAAAGAAGCGGGTCATACTGGATTGGAAAACGAATGGGTGGCTTTAGTGGATGAACTCCGAAACCGTGGGGTAATCTCATAAAAATGCGGTACTCCCTACAATACTATTCAGTTGCACCATGAGTGTCGACAAGTTCGGACGTTACTCCTCGGATGGATTATATTATGCGAATAGTTTAAAAAGAAGTGCTGGTTTACCACAAACACCTGATGGAGATTATGATATGAGTAATAAAAGGTTAAAAAACATAAAAGATCCTACGGATGAAAACGATGCAATAAATTTAAAAATATTAAAGGAAAAGATATCGCCAACATTAAGACTACAAAATAACACATATGACGCAGAAGATCATAGAATTATCAACGTTGGTAAACCAAATCAAAACGGTGATGCAATAAACAAAGGTTATTTGTCATCTGAATTAAAAAATACGTTAAAATTCAATGGGAAAACGTATAGTGCTAACAATAAACGTATATCCAACGTAGATGACCCTAAAGATGCAAAAGACAGCGTAAATAGGCGCTATTTACATTCCTTGATACCTGAAAAGACAAAAGATGGATTTTCTTTTTATAAATTTGTTATTAACGATATAGGTTATCCAAAAAATGAAAATGATGCTGTAAACCTCAAATATATAAAAGATCATTGTGTCATACATGATGTGGGAGTTATCGATTGTCTTGGTAATTGTTTGGCTAATGTAAAAGATGGATCAGCACCATCAGATGGTGCAACAGTGGGTCAAATGATGGAAACCTTAAAACAGGAAACAACCTCTTTTGTAAAACGAGATGAAGTATTATCGAAGCAAGGGGATGAATTTGTTCAAGGTAATGAAAACTTTTCTTTATTAACATACAAAAATAATGCTTGGGATTGCATGCATGGAAGGTTATCAAATGTGTCATGGGGTCATACAGATAGAGACGCAGCTGCCTTAGGACAAACAGTACATCTAGATCCAAATAATAACTGGGAGTTTTTTACATGTATTAATCGCATAATAAAAAACTTGGCGCAAGGAAGAGAAGCAAATGATGCTGCAACTGTAGGGCAGGCTATCACAACATCACAAATGGATAGTAAAGTGTATACTTGTAATAATAAACGTATAACAGACCTTAAAGACCCTGAACATGTGGATAATGCCGTCACTGTTAATTTTCTTGTTAAAGTTTTAGGAAATGCATTATTTGATATATACAATATTGTTGCAACCCGTACACATTGGGGTAATTGGGTGTCTGAATCCGAGAGAGGTAATTGGATTAAACAGGAAATTTTTAATAAATACTTTATTAACCCTAATACGCAAAAGTTTAGATCATCAGATTGGGGTGATATTGATATATAATATAAGAACGCAATAAACGACCTCATTTATGTCCAACTCGTCATAGAGTTAACACGGTAGGAGGTAGGAGGTGTAAGATAGGAGGTGTAGCGGTAGGAGGTGGAAAAAGGAGGTGTAAGAGTAAAAAAGGATCAACCATGAGGAAACATGGTGGTAATATTAGACCAAAAAGACGTTCTCCGAGGAAAAATAACAAAAAACCGACAATATGGTCAATGGTTGTACATTTCGATTATAAAAGGACAATAATGACATTCCAGCACATCAAACCATATCGAGACAGTATACGGAAAGGAGGCGGTATCACGTCCACAGCGGTTTCTCTGTTAAGTAAAGCTTTAAATCGTATTCCAGTAGGATCTATCGTAAATAGAGCAATAGACGCTTTACCATACGAATTTCATATACCGGGAGGTTATCAGTATTGCGGACCAGGAACTAAATTGAAAAAACGACTGGAAAGAGGTAATCCAGGCATAAATAAGTTAGATCAGGCTTGTAAAGATCACGATATCGCATATTCCACGTTTACCGATTCAAAAAATAGGTCAATCGCTGATAAAAAGCTAGCGAATATAGCTTGGCAACGAGTAAAGTCTAGTGACGCTAGTATTGCGGAAAAAGCAGCAGCTTTAGCGGTAACAGCAGGTATGAAGGCTAAAACAGCGGTAGGAGGTGGAAAAAGGAGGTGTAAGAGTAAAAAAGGATCAACCATGAGGAAACATGGTGGTAATATTAGACTAAAAAGACGTTCTCCGAGGAAAAATAACAAAAAACCGACAATATGGTCAATGGTAAAAAACGGGGCTGGTCTATACCTAAGACCGTATCGTGCATATTAAATAAAAGAAATCAATTGGTTATACCACATAAAGCGTTGACTAATGTTGAATTATTTAAATATATTTCCTGTTTAAAAATACCATTTTTCCGCGGAGTATTTATGAAAGACAGTTTACCAAAGAAAATATGGAAAAATGAGACTGGAATCGTAAATTTGGATAATACTGAAGGGCCCGGCACCCATTGGGTGTGTTATAAGAAACTAAATAGCAATGTATATTATTTTGATAGTTTTGGAAATTTGCCACCACCTAAAGAACTTGAACATTACTTTAAATCTGCTAAAAACATATATTACAACTATAAAAGAGAACAACCTGATAATACTTCAATATGCGGCCATTTATGTTTGGAATTCCTAGCTAAAAGTATCAGTCACTATTGAGATGTCTTCCTATACGGTATCATTAACAGGAAAATCGTCCACTTTACGAAGTATCCTTTTTCCAGCGTTACGCTTGCAAAAAGGAAGATTTTGGGAGGCAGCACTGTTAGATTTTACAACTTACAACTCTATTCCCAATGTTACGGAAGGTAAAAATAACTTATTGCATTATTATAAAGGAAAAGATGCCAGTGGGAAGTTTACAGACTTAGAAGAGTGCGGTTTACCCACAGGTTCTTATGAAATTGATCATATTAATGAATTTTTGCAAAATAAAATGGGAAAAGACAATATATCGCTAAAAGGTAATAACAATACAATGAAAGCTGAGCTTACTTCAAAATATTATATCGATTTTACTAAGCCAAACTCAATTGGTGATTTATTAGGATTTCCCAAAGATGGTGCAATTTTAGAACCAAATAAAACACATTCCGGTAAACAAACTGTAACAATATTAAAAGTCAATAGTATAGACATAACTTGTAACATTATACAAGGAGCTTACAGAGATGGAGCAAATACTCATATAATACATACTTTTTACCCCAGTGTACCGCCTGGATTTAAAATTGTTGAAAAGCCACAAAACCTGGTATATCTACCGTTGAACACCACTTTCATTTCAGACATCGTGTTGAACGTATTGGATCAAGACGGTAACTTGATAGATTTCCGAGAAGAGCCTATTACGGTTAGATTACATTTAAAATCAACACTTTAATACAAATTCATGGGTTTAACATTTAAAAGCGAACAACCTACGGGAAACCGCATTAGTAGCTCTTCAGCTGTGGAGGAGTTAACACGCGAGAACATTCGTTTCTTAGAGAGAATTGGATTAAAAGTAACCGATAATGGATATACTGGATATAGCTCAGGGTCCAACATTCGACGAAACCCTATGGGAAAAAGAATATCACACCCACAACTCTTACACTTCATCAAAATTAAACAATAACGATGAAATTCGTATTCCCATACAAAATCAAGACATTTACACACTACCATGTGAAAGTTACTTGTATATTGAAGGAAAAGTTACTAAAAAGGACGGTACTACTACTGGTACAACAGTTCCATTTATAAATAATCCCATGGCTTTCCTGTTTGATGAAATTAGATATGAAATATCAGGTGTAACAGTTGATTCCACTAAAAAAGTAGGTATTGCAACAACTTTAAAGGGATTAACATCTATATCACCTAATGAAACCAATTTAATACAACCTGCAGGATGGGTTTTACCTGCAAAAGACACAATTACTCCAGATACAAATGGAAATTTTGATTTTCATATTCCGTTACGTTTGTTGCTTGGTTTTGCTGAAGATTATAGGAAAATAATATTAAACGTTAAACAAGAATTAGTTTTGTTGAGATCTTCAAACGATAAAGACATTATTAAAGCTCCAGACGGTACAACAGATGCAACTTTAGAATGGAAATTAACATTAGAGAAAATTGTATGGAGAGTTCCACATGCTAAATTAGCTGACGAGCATAGAATGCTACTATTAAGAAAGTTAAAGGCTGATCGTGATATTGTAATTCCTTTTAGAAGTTGGGAATTTCATGAACATCCCAGTTTGCCAGCTACGGATCGCCACACTTGGACTGTTAAAACATCCAATTATGTGGAACGAGCCAGGTATATTATATTTGGTTTACAAACAGGCAGAAGAGACACCATCACCAAACATGCAGGTCAATTTGATCATTGCAACTTAAAAAATATTAAAGTTTATTTAAATTCACAATTTTTTCCATACGATAATTTAAATGTGTCATTCGCTAATAAAAAGTACAGCATATTGTACGATATGTATGCAAGATTCCAAAGTTCATATTACGGTAAAACAAATGCACCTTTACTATCACCAGAAAAATACTTAGATGGTTACCCTATAGTTGTAATCGATTGTTCTAAACAAAATGAATCGGTAAAATCGTCAAGTGTGGATATAAAAATAGAAATGGAATTCAACGCGGCTATACCGGCTAATACAACTGCATACTGTTTAATTCTACATGATAAAATCGTAACATACACACCTTCAACTGGAATTGTTAAAAATGTATTGTAAAAAACCGGTTTTGTTACATTCCAATGTCTTACTCCAATGATGAGGTCGCTCCTCATCAGTTTGTTGCCTGTTGTTGTATGGGTAGCATCGTATTCAATATGGCTTCTCCTAGTGGTACACCAGAAAATGTAGTAGATATTGAGAAGGAGATATCCGACTTTTTAGATCTTCAAGGTCAACCGGAAGGAGATGAACACAACCCTTGCAGACAACTACACGCCAGTAATAATGTTGAGGAAAAAGGTAAAAGAAGAAAGAATGTACAGAAGAGGAAAAGGGATATTGAAGATAATATTTCTCCTAACATATTGAGTGAGGTATTCTTGCGAATATTTTATCCAATTTCATCAAGTTTGGACAAAAGTGTTTTAATCGGTGTTATGAAATCGACGGATTATTCACCTACTGTAATTTTAACTCATGGGCCCAAAATGATTTTGTTTACGGACACTGCTTGGGAATCGTTTATGAAACACTTGCATCTGCTAGAATGCTATTTAAGTAGTAACATGTTTGAAAGAAAGACAAGAGTAGGCCTTTTGGATTCAAATGTGGAAATCGATATTGTTAAACATCGTGGTGATCATCAGTTGCGGTTTAGAGACACAACAAGACATGATAACAAGATTCAACTTAATCGAGAAGAGTTTTTTATTCTAACTTGTGCAACTGAACCAATAACAAGATACTTGAGACAACTGGTGTTTTCAAGTTCAATTATTAAAGATTATCTGGAAGACACTTTGGACAAACAACCGGACGCACCTATATTGTACGGGCCTGTGGATACTTCTATATTCAATAGAGTTCCTCATGAAGTACAGATGTGGAGACAATTGGAAAAGTACGCTCAACTACATAAGAAATCAGTAAAACAGGAAGAAGAGGAAGATTGAGGAGAAGAATCAAGTGTTAGTGATGAAAACGAAAACAAGGAAAATATAAAGATGGAAACTTAAATGACAATGGTTAGTTTCTAAAACAATAACCAACATTTTGTGGGGTTAGGCCTATTGGGGACGGTGCCCACGTTAAATATACACCAACGCGCCAACAACTGTACGGCCTGGTATAAAAGCAGTACCTACCGTGGTGTGGAAATCAGTTGACCTTCTGACTTCATAATGAGCAGACGTGTGACCTTCAAAATGGACAAGGGAGAAGAAGAAGAACAAGTAAAGTCCAAGCCTGGTATTATTGAGTTTCAAGCGTTTCGTGGTAATGATGATAAATTCATTATAAAAGAACTTGTGTTTTTGGACATGAATACAAGTGTTCCTTATTCGTTTTTATTTAAACCACCATGTTCTTATTCATCTTTAACTAGTAAAGCCGCTACCACCAACAGATGGATAGACATTGCGCTTTAAAAAACGCCTATAAACTCGCATCTTACCTTCAAAGTGGGGAAATGGGGAGTGGTGGGGGTAACGGGGGTTATATAAGTGAGGAGCAGACCGGGACCTGGCATGAGTATTACTCGAGATTCCGAGACGACAACATCTCCCAGCAAGAAGACGAAGAAGACGATCTATATCTCGACCATGGCATCTCACCAGTTCCTGCAAACCTTGGTTGAGCAGTTCAATGCTCACTCCAAATCTACCATACTACCCGTCAAGAAGTGTTCCGAACTTAAAGACGAGAAGCACTACATTATCCACGCCATGAAGAAGATGGAGACTACAGTTGGAGAGGCCATCTGCTGCAGTCTTAGCGAGGCACCATTCACTCCGGGGGATGAGCCCAAGTTCCAAGTCTACCTGCCGAAACGGTTCGTCCATCTCCTCCAGAACAAGGATCTGCGCTCCATCCAACCCGGCTGTCTCTACCTGGTTTCCCACGGTTGCACGGGTAGTAATTCCACCGAGTTGACCATCCATATTGCCGACAAGCAGCAGTGTTAGATTTAAGTTTTACTGTTGTACATATGTTATTGTAATGTTTTATAAATAAATAAACCATAAAAAACAAAAAAAATACAAAAGACAAAAAAAATGCAACATATCAATATGTGAAGTTTGTCACATATTGATATGTTGCATTTTTTTTAAACTTCGCGGGTGACCTTGACCTTTGACCTTTGCATTTCACAGTTACCCCCACCACCACGCTACAAGTCAAACCTGTTTGAATGCAAACACCCCCACCACTTTTTCATATACCTCCAAGCGCTGTGCCTCGGCTTCATTTCTACTCCAGCAGCCAACCTAGCAGCATCAGGATGTCTCTGAACGTAAGCTGTGCCAGCTATGAGGAGGTGACTATCAAGACGCAACAGGAGCTGAACGATTTGTACAAGGAGTTGCAGCTAATGGTGGCAAGAGGCTACCGTATAAATGTGCAAGTCTACGCTTGCAATATACGGAACACCCGGCAGCCAAAGGAAGAGCCTGGACACTCCTCGACAGCTTCCTCACCGACGTCCATGAAGACCGAGCCGGACAACTTGGATTACTTCAGCTGACTAGCAGTTGTATTTCTTGTTCTAACCATTGTAGAATATGTTTATTTTTTCATTATATTAAAGAAGTAAAAGAGCAAAAACACCTATCTTGTTACTGACATATGAGCTCAGTAACAAGATAGGTTTTTTTAAAACACAGTTTGAATGACCTTGAAACTTCCCCCTCCACTGCTTCGCTACCCCCACCACTTGACTATTGATCACAATTGGAAACCTCATTCCATCTTCAACAGCCAAACCGACAACATCAACAATGGCAAACCTACCAACAGATGAAAGATGTCCTCACGCGTGCTGTGACTTCGTCCACGAGTTGGAGAAGAGGATACAGGAGAGGGCGATAAGAAGAAAGCAGATCCACTCAGAAAATATCATGATAGTCAACGGCTATCTTTTATTGTTCGGCCTTATTATGGTTGTACTTTTCATACTGTATGGCATAGTCACATGTGTCGGCAAGGTTGCAGAAGAAAACGCCCGCCACCATCAATTGGAAAGTTTCAATGTTACTTTGTAGGTTTTCCTTTTTTTAAAACTCCGTTTGGATGACCTTGAAACTTCCCCCACTACTCCACCACGCCCCCCACCACTTCACCATGTTCCTGCATGAGCATCACATCACCCGTCATTCCTTGTTCGACAAGCAACCATGGCGGACAACACCATCAGCCAAGCTGACTCCACTACTGATGTTGGAACGAGTACAGGTTGGACACTATCCATCGACAGTGTTCACTATTTGGAAACGATTTGCGAACGGATGAAAGAAATACTGCGGGACAACCCTGGGATCATAATACAAATGAATTTCAACTATAATTGGTCGCAAGTTACATTGCGGCAGGAGGACAACAACGGTCAGCACTCACCGCAATACTCACCAATGTCACCGATTTACCCATACAGTGAATCTGATGCGGATGAAGATGTAGGAGACAACGAGGCTGATGGGGAGTGACCTTCTTTCCTTTTTTAAAACTCAATTTGGATGACCTTGAACTTTCCCCCTCCACTCCTTCCTTTTTTTAAAACCTAATTTGAATGACCTTGGAATTTCCCCCTCTACTTTTCGGTAATGTTACAACTGACTGCAGCTCACCTCATTCCTTGCTTAGCTACCATGGCGGACAGGACTCTTTCTCAAGTTGACTCCACTACGGACGAAGCATTTCCCTTGCGGTGGACCGTTCATTTACAAGATGCGACAGAAGTGGAAGTCTTGTATCAAAAATTACTCTATGTATTCAACGGGAACCCTGGACCTCTTGAATGTAGAATGGATTTGAATTTTGATGCAACCAAGGTCGGCACAGAACCTTCAACTTCAAGCCAGCCTCAGCAACGAGATTTTACACATTTATACACTCCAATATCACCGGAAGATGTAACTGTTTGCGAGGCTGACTCAACTACACGTTATGTTCAGCCAAAGCCTTGGGTGTTGATTATTAACAATGTGTACAAAGTGGAATTGGTATGTAATAGATTAAAGGAGTTGATGGTACAAGATCCCGGCCTGCGCTTTCAAATAGACATACATTTCATCTGGGGAGCACCTGCGCGGGGCTCTTCGTCTGACAGCTCTCCAAGTACGACGGACGAGGAGGAGGGGGACGACTAGTCATCTTTTTTTTAAAACTCCGTTTGAATGACCTTGACCTTTCCCCCTCCACTAAGTTTATTTAAGGTGCACTCTCACTGACTACAGCATCATTTCATTGCGCACCTTCACCGCAGCAACATGGAGAGTCGACTCAACTACTGTTGCGAACAGAAATGTTTTTCATGGCCGAATGACATTGATGTGGTGGATGGCCTGGCTTGTAGAACATGTGAAGCTTTTGGTCAGTGCATGTGTAAGTGCAAGTCTTGGAAGAAGCCGAAACCGAAGTTGAAGACATTCCATGTGTACCAAATGAGAGGGCATAAGTACACTTGTTGCCCTGAACGTTGCATTGAATTTAAACTAAAACAGCTATCTGGCTGCAAATTGTGCAACAATCATTTTGCAGGTTTTTGCAAACATTATTTAGGAGCGTGTCGGTACAGATCAACTTGGCATACCGAAGCACTCACTATCAATGAAATCGCTATAGACTCACAAGAGTAGTCTTTCTACTCTTTGACTTTTTTAAAACTCCGTTTGCATGACCTTGAAATTTCCCCCACCACTTCCCATATATCTAGAGTACGCTGGGCCCGGAGGTCAGTCGCTCGGCGGCTGTCGTAGGGTGCACATCGCAGTTGTACTACTGGTCTAAAGGGGGCTGCTGGCTCACTTCAAGGTCACTCGAGCGGTGTCACATGACGGTTTAGGCAGAGTCACGTTGCAAACTTGCGGTTTCCTCGGCACTTTTGCTGTTTCTTGTCTAATTTCGCTCCAAGTCGTCAAGGTTATGAGAACCTGACTGAAACTCGGAGCGTAGTGTGAGAAACAGCAAAAGTGCCGAAAAATTTTAGGTTTCAGCGTGACCTTGACCTTTTGTGACATCGATGAGGTCATATTGGTGACGTAAGGGGTGATGACGTCATCAGCACGTCATTTCTGTGACGTCATGGGTGTGACGTCATGGATGTGACGTCATGGGTGTGACGTCATGGATGTGACGTCATTGGTGATGACGTCATCGATTGCGTCATCGATGACGTCATCGATGACGTCATCGGTGGGGTCATTGACCTCGATGACGTCATCGCTCGGGTGACCTTGAAGTGAGCGAGCAGCCCCCTTTTTCCACTACTAATTGCTCACATTTGTATTAAAAGAAACGGATGTATCGGAAATTCTTCGTACAATTAATTTGTCGTTTGCAACGTTGTAATGCTTTACATTAAAATTCTCTTAGAACAGTAATTGTGGCGCAGTCGGTAGCGTGACTACCTTCAAATCAGACGTTGCGGATTCCAGACCGATCGTCACAAATGTACTTTTTGTAATGTGTCCAATAACGGCGTCTCTAAAAAAATGTTTTACTGGTGGTACCGATATTTATTTTAAGCAAAATAGATACATTAAAATATTTATAGGCCTGTTCAATCTCAAAAAACTTATTTATTCAACTAACAAGTTTACAAATTGATAGTTTAGGCTTGCTTATTTTTTAATGTTTTTAACTAATATAACGCTTTGATTAGGCTACTAAGGTTTAGGCCTAAGTAAACAATAGATTTTTTATGTTTATTAAAATACTAAAGAGTGTCTGTATTACATAGTAAGGGTGCAGCATTATTGTTTTTAAGGAATATACCTATAGGCCTACTTTGACAGACACTCCAACTAAAATTATGTAATTTTCTGTGAAATAAATTTGTATTCTTTAAATTTTTATAGTTATTGAAACTTGAATATAGCATAAATATTGCGATATGAAAGTGGTTATAAATGGTTTCTCTACGTTCTATCCTACCCTAATACACCAATACACCAATATTTGTTAAAGCCAACCATCATAAGTTACAACACTCTAGGCCTTTCCTAATTCTTGAAAAAAACTGTTAAGAACAATTTATCCTATAGGCCTACAAGTGATATTGGTCTACTTATTTCTGATGTTGTTGAACCTAATAGAACGGTTTCCTTAGGCTAATTAGGTTTGCGCCTACCTAAACAATCAAATTGACATGTTTATAAAATACTAAAGAGTATAGGGCCTATAAGTACAAGGATGCAACATTATTGGTTTTACGGAATAGGCCTACTTTTCCGACGCTCCAACTAAAATCGTAGTATTTTCTGTAAAATATAGGCTATTATTGTTCTTGGTATGGCAGTTCAAAAAAGTATATTTTATAGACTACCTTACATGTTTGTACTATTATAGCGTTTCATTTACCACTAATGGAGTTATATCCGTCGAGTATCGACGGGCAACAACTAGTACTTATTTAATACGCTAAGGGTTTTTTTGTCTTGAGAACTCCTCCTACAATTTTCAACCGATTTTCAAGTTTTTGGTGTCGTTGGATAGGGCTTTTTCTGTAGTTGTTTCTGCAAAAAACTGAAAAGAATCGGACTGAAAATAAAAGTGCCATCCACCATTGAAATCTAAAAATTTCCCATTAAAATAACATTGGGATTGAATATAGCATTTTAAACATCTGTTAATAATCAGCTGTAAATACATGTAGTTTTTGGTAATTACAGATATTCACAATATTGGATTGGTCGGATGTCATTGATTTATAGCTAAAGTAACATTTTTACTGTATTAAAATAAATTGCTCGATTTTGAGCAACACGTTTACTAGTATATATAGATACTAGTTGTTGCCCGTCGATACTCGACGGATATAGCTCCATTAGAGGTAAATGAAACGCTATAATAGTACAAACATGTAAGGTAGTCTATAAAATTTACTTCTTTGAACTGCCATACCAAGAACAATAATAGCCTATATTTTACAGAAAATACTACGATTTTAGTTGGAGCGTAGTTGAGTAAATCACGCTACCGACTGCGCAAGGGCGGTCCTAGCCGTACATTTTAGGGGGGGTCACGGTTAAAAAATGTTATCCTTTTTTTTTTATTGAACCAAAGCCAAGTCCTATAAATAAAAAAACTCAGATAGATCCATATCTAATATCTTCAGAGTTTTACACTCCAGGGTAAAATTAGTAGAAACAAATAGTACATTAGTTGTTTCTATAGGGGATCCCAGTTTAATCTAATATCGTGCGTGAACCCCCCTCATGATTGGTCAGTTTTTACCGGCGGGAAAATATTTCAATATGATTCACCACGGCCATCTCTAGTACAAGGCCATGTCCTTCGACCTGGCAACGCCGCATCGGCCTCAACTCGTAGTAACGTTCTTGTCACTCGCGCTATTGTTTTCAATGGGACTTTCACCTATTATTTCCCGTTATTGCACTTTACTATGAAATATTTGTAAAAAGCCTTTGTAAGTGGGTTGTAAGGTATAATAAAGAAACCATTAGTATCAAGATAACATATTTATTAAATGGAATTTTGCATAAAACAATACAATGTTTATTCAGCAACTTACGTTATATGGCTAAGACAAGATATTCAACTTACTCTTTTTGTTAGATGGTCTACTAATTGAATCATTAATTTTCTTTGAGTAGTTTTTTAACAAAATGTTTGCCATAATGGACACAATCTGAGAAACTATTACTTCGTATTGTTTGTTACATTTGTTACATTGCTTAGTAATTGATATAAATCGTTCGTTAATTACTATATTTTGAATGGGAAACAAGCAAAATTTATTCTGTATTCCTAAATTTACTCAAGATTTTTTGAATAAATATAATTTGGAAAAAAATACTCAAAAATTAATAGCCTTGACGGCAATCAAATTCCCAATTAGTATATTAAGAAATCACTTATACAACAATTAGACTTTAAAATAATATCAAAATTTGTAATAGTATTCTTTGTTTTTTTGCAAGTTACAATGTGTAATAAGATTATAATTAATAAATTATATTTATATAACTATAATGTAAATAAACTCAGATTTCAAATTATTGCATGTTTTAAATATAAAAGAATCCTGTAAAAGTTTTAGTTTAAAATATTACATTCTATAGTTAAACTAGATAAATTGGATGTTTTGAATTTTTATTCACTTATGTACTGGGAATTAATTTTTATGAAGATATAAAAATGATAATTTTTAGGTTATTTCAATATTTAAAAGATTATGACCGTTTCGGCTATGGATTGCTATCAATCACACACGCTAAATTGAATAATGATTCCTTTTTACTTTTATTTTCTGGTTAGTAAAATAATCGAAACTACAAAATTTATTCCTTATCTATTAAATTTGGATTTTTGTATAAAAAGAGTTTTATGTAACACACATAACACCGAGTAATCGTATAGCGCGGCTTTATCCACTCCGTGCACTCACCATCAAGTCCGATATAATTTCATCTAGAAATGAAAATACCGCTTTTAACGAGTTATGGCTGCTATTTATAGTAAGTTTGACTCTTCCTCTAAATTACCATAGAGGCTAAAGCTATACTTTCCAATTAAACATTACAATATAGGCGATTAAAGTTAACGGCGCACGACTTCATCCATTTACTGCAATGCTACTGACAGAGCGCCGAATACTCTCTGTGCAACGTTGCCACTTCTCGCTCGCCATGGCCTTGTACTAGAGATGGCCGTGGATTCACTCCACCAGTGTAGTTTATAGGGAAGGTATATTCGGGTGAAGATGTTATAATACAAAAATAGAAGCTGAGAAGGCGATTATAGTGTTCATATCACCTGGTGAAGATGTTAGGTACAATAGTGTTTTATATGCCGCAATGCCGTTTATAGGGTACAATGAGGTTAACTATATATAGAGTGCTACACGGAGAGCGAAAATTGTCTACTGTTGATTGGTGCCATTTTACCCACGATTTACCGCCGTTTCCTTGGTAACCAGTCCTTTGTTTACAAATTCCCATCTGTTATTTTCCATATTACCCACACCTTTCTGACGCTTATATGGTATCCAATCTCAATAGCCTGTTCACAGACCATCAAATCAAATTAGTTTTAAAAACATACAACAAAAAATCATTATTTAAAAGTATAATCTGTAATTTTTAAGCTGCTTGCGACAAACCAGAATATCTAAAATTGGTAACCAAGGAAACGCATGTAAAGTGTGGGATGCTTGTCAAGGAAACGGCGGGAATCGTTGGTAAAATGGCACCAGTCATGGACAAAAAATAATATGTATTTAGCTCTCGTTATAAAGTTAACCTTGTTGATAGGGTACGTATTATTGAGTGAAGAAGTTATTATAGTTAGATTCTTGTATTTGTTTTAATATTAGTACAGGTTATTATACGCTTTTTTATGAAAGTTGACCAAAAGTCAAATGTGGTGGTGTAAATTGTTTCGTCAACTAGCGTGAACCCTTCTTTTTTACATGCGATTTGGAGTTATAGTCAATGTTAAATGTTGTGGCGTCAATTGTTTCGTTAACTAACGTGAACCCTTGTTTAATATGCAATCCGGAGTTATAGTCAATGTGAAATTTCGTGGCGTCAATTGTTTCGTCAACTAACGTGAACCATTTTTTAGGATGCAACCTGGAGTCATAGTCAATGTCAAATTAATGTGGCGTCGTTTCGTCAACTAGCATGAAAACTTTTTTAAACATACAACCTAGAGTTATAGTCAACGTCAAATGTGGCAGTATCAATTGTTTCGTCAACTAGCGTGAACCCTTTTTTAAACATACAACCTAGAGTTATAGTCAATGTCAATTGTGGCGGTGTCAATTGTTTCGTCAACTAGCGCGTGAACTCTTCTTAACATGTAACCTGAAGTTATAGTCAACCGATTGTTATACAATCCCGACCTGAGAGAAGCGTAAATATTTACGTCAGTCCAGTCGCCACGCTTATAAAATGAGATTGGTTTAAAGATTTTAAATTAAACGTAAGGTTCCTCTTGTTATTTTTTTCATACAATAAATTATCAGAAGCAAAAATGTTTATTTGCAAAAAGAGCTTATTACAATCCACAAATATTCAAGATTTTGGGGGGGGTCATGACCCCCCTGACCCCCCCTCTGGGACCGCCCTTGCGACTGCGCCACAAATACTGTCGTTAAGCGCAGTAAATGTAAAGCATTACAACGTTGCAAACGACAAATTGATTGCACAAAGAATTTCCGATACATCCGTTTCTTTAAATACAAATGTGAGCAATTTATATAAACTAAACCTTTACAATTTAGTCTTAATTTTAAAGCAATCAGCTATTTTACATAATTAAGCAACTTTCTTTCCATTTATAGGATAATACATCATAATAATTGTAAACATTTTTAGGTACTGACCATAATAAACCAAATCCTTCATGAACTTTTGTTCATCCACTCTGTATTTAGACAAAATACCTCGTGTGTTTACAATCAGCTGATTGAAATCGTGTAAAATAAATAAATTTTAAAGGTTTGAAAATGTCGACATTTTTAATTTAAGGGAGTAAGATAACGTTAATTATATGATTAAGCAACTTTCTTTTCATAAATGACAATACATCATAATAATTGTAAACGTTTTTTGGTACTGGCCATAATAAACCAAATCCTTCATGAGCTTTTGTTCATCCATTCTGTGTTTAGACAAAATATCTCGTGTGTTTACAATCAGTTGATTAAAAGCGTGTAAAATAAATAAATTGTAAAGGTTTGAAAATGTCGATATTTTTAATTTAAGGAAGTAAGATAACGTTAAAGTAAATAAAACCTGCTAATATACAAAGGTTTACGTTTTATTTGGTACAAACTGCGTGTAAATTTTTCCAGTGGAAGTCTCAGACGAACTGTCCAAAGGATTGGAAATGTTGGCTTTTTTCCCCATGTTAAATCTCCACAAGAAAAGTTTATTCTTAATTTTTGACCGATTTAACGTAAATATTTTTGAAATACGAATAAAACCTGCTAATATAGAACCGAAAACGTTTATTTTGGTACAAGCCGCATGTAAATCGGTCCAGTAGAAGTCACAGACGAAGTGTCCAAAGGTTTTTTAACTTTGTGTTTTAAATATATAGACTATGATGCCTGTCGATAATCGACGGATATAACTCCATTAGTGGTAAATGAAACGCTATAATAGTACAAACATGTAAGGTAGTCTATAAAATATACTTTCTTGAACTGCCATACCAAGAACAATAATAGCCTATATTTTACAGAAAATACTACGATTTTAGTTGGAGCGTCGTAAAAGTAGGCCTATTCCGTAAAACCAATAATGTTGCATCCTTGTACTTATAGGCCCTATACTCTTTAGTATTTTATAAACATGTCAATTTGATTGTTTAGGTAGGCGCAAACCTAATTAGCCTAAGGAAACCGTTCTATTAGGTTCAACAACATCAGAAATAAGTAGACCAATATCACTTGTAGGCCTATAGGATAAATTGTTCTTAACAGTTTTTTTCAAGAATTTAGGAAAGGCCTAGAGTGTTGTAACTTATGATGGTTGGCTTTAACAAATATTGGTGTATTGGTGTATTAGGGTAGGATAGAACGAAGAGAAACCATTTATAACCACTTTCATATCGCAATATTTATGCTATAGTGTGCAAGTTTCAATAACTATAAAAATTTAAAGAATACAAATTTATTTCACAGAAAATTACATAATTTTAGTTGGAGTGTCTGTCAAAGTAGGCCTATAGGCATATTCCTTAAAAACAATAATGCTGCACCCTTACTATGTAATACAGACACTCTTTAGTATTTTATAAACATAAAAAATCTATTGTTTACTAAGGCCTAAACCTTAGTAGCCTAATCAAAGCGTTATATTAGTTAAAAACGTTAAAAAATAAGCAAGCCTAAACTATCAATTTGTAAACTTGTTAGTTGAATAAATAAGTTTTTTGAGATTGAACAGGCCTATAAATATTTTAATGTATCTATTTTGCTTAAAATAAATATCGGTACCACCAGTAAAACATTTTTTTTAGAGACGCCGTTATTGGACACATTACAAAAAGTACATTTGTGACAATCGGTCTGGAATCCGCGCCGTCTGATTTGAAGGTAGTCACGCTACCGACTGCGCCACAATTACTGTTCTAAGAGAATTTTAATGTAAAGCATTACAACGTTGCAAACGACAAATTAATTGTACGAAGAATTTCCGACACATCCGTTTCTTTTAATACAAATGTGAGCAATTTATTTAAACTAAACCTTTACAATTTAGTCTTAATTTTAAAGCAATCAGCTATTTTACATAATTAAGCAACTTTCATTCCATTTAAAGGATAATACATCATAATAATTGTAAACGTTTTTAGGTACTGACCATAATAAACCAAATCCTTCATGAACTTTTGTTCATCCACTCTGTATTTAGACAAAATACTTCGTGTGTTTACAATCAGCTGATTGAAATCTTGTAAAATAAATAAATTGTTAAGGTTTGAAAATGTCGACATTTCTAATTTAAGGGAGTAAGATAACGTTAATTATATGATTAAGCAACTTTCTTTTCATAAATGACAATACATTATAATAATTGTAAACGTTTTTAGGTACTGGCCATAATAAACCAAATCCTTCATGAGCTTTTGCTCATCCACTGTATTTAGACTTAATAACTCGTATGTTTACAATCAGCTGATTGAAAGCGTGTAAAATAAATAAATTGTAAAGGTTTTAAAATGTCGATATTTTTAATTTAAGGAAGTAAGATAACGTTAAAGTAAATAAAATCTGCTAATATACAAAGGTTTACGTTGTATTTGGTACAAACTGCGTGTAAATTGGTCCAGTGGAAGTCTCAGACGAACTGTCCAAAGGATTGGAAATGTTGGCTTTTTTCCCCATGTTAAATCTCCATAAGAAAGGTTTTATTTTTAACTTTTGACCGATTTAACGTAAATATTTTTGAAATACGAATAAAACCTGCTAATATAGAACCGAAAACGTTTATTTTGGTACAACCCGCATGTAAATCGGTCCAGTAGAAGTCTCAGACGAACTGTCCAAAGGATTGAAAATGTTGGCTTTTTTCCCCATGTTAAATCTCCATAAGAAAAGTTTGTTTTTCATTTTTGACGGATTTAACGTAAATATTTTTGAAATACAAATAAAACCTGCTAATATAGAACAGAAAACGTTTATTTTGGTACAACCCGCATGTAAATCGGTCCAGTAGAAGTCACAGACAAAGTGTCCAAAGGTTTTTTAACTTTGTGTTTTAAATATATAGATAGATGTTTAATCTTATCCTCAACTGCAGCCATTCAACCAATATCAATTTACGTTTTAAGGGTGCGCTCTACCTCGGCATCAAAATCGTCAAGCAAGACTGTTAACTCCAGCTATACGCGGAAACTCACATTTTGGAAAATATATGATGGGTGTCCGTGGTAATATATGTGTCCGTGGTACTGATAACTTTTGAAGGGGACCTCCGATTTTGATGAAATTTGGTATGGAGGTGTAAGACCAGGTCTATTTTCATGAGTTTGCGAACCAGCATTGTCGGGTTATGGGAACGGGGTTTTATGGGGTTTCAAAGAGGTCAAAAATGGTTTTTTTGCATTTTTGGACCTTAATTTTTAAAATTCATCAATTTTAACTGAAACCATTTAAAATAGCTTAAAAAAACAAACAATTTGGTATTTTGAATTTTTATCATAGCATAACTGGTTACGGGGCAAATCCAAAAATGTGTTTTCCATGTTATTCTTATGGGAAATCAAGAACACCCTATATCCTGCTTATTTATTGACATAACTTAATCAAGTACATTATCTATACAAGGCTTAACTTATACTTGCTTACAAAACCCATATGGCGGCAAACCTACATACTCACCCCCATGGGGTTTATGGGGAACCAAATTTTATCAAGATATGTCAATAAATAAGCAAGATAGAAGGTTTTGTTGATTTCCCATAAGAATAACATGGAAAACATAGTTTTTGGATTTTCTCCACAACCATTTAAGCTAGGTAAAAAATTCAAAATACTAGATTGTTTGTTTTTTAAGCTCTTTTAAATGGTTCAAGTTAAAATTGTGGAATTTTCTAAATAAAAGTAAAAAAGCCAAAAACCCATTTTTTACCCTTTTGAAACCCCATAAAACCCCGTTCCCATGGTCCGATCATTCTGGTTCGCGAACTCAACCTAGTAGACGCTGGCTTACACCCCTGTACCAAATTTCATCAAAATCGGAGGTTCCGTTCAAAAGTTATCGTGTTCACGGACACATACATATATATATATATATATACATATATCGTTTCTCATTTAGCCAGCCACCAAGGTTTAAGAATAAGAAAATAAATTCTGCGGTGCAGAGCACCTGAGTCTCTGTATATGTAAAAAACTAAACACTAAAATAAGAATTAGATCTTTTTATAGAGCTACCGTATATTACCGTACATATATATATACGGTAATTTAAATAGAATCTTTGTCTTACAAAAGAGAGCAATTAGATGTATGTTGAAGTTGAAACTTAGACCTAGATTAATGTTTTGAGTATTTTAATAAAAGAATTTTAACTGTCCCAAGCATTTATATATTTGAAGAAACAATTGTATATGTTAAATAACACAAACAAATCACCGCTCATTAGCATTCTTATAACACCAGAAACCGTCATTTTAATCCTTCCGTTAATCATAATCTAAAACTTTTTGAAAAAAGCCGGATTATATAGGTCTCAAGCTACGAAACAACTTCCTCTCAACATAGCACAGATTAACAACATAAAAAAGTTTAAACAAGAGCTCAAAAATACCTTGTGGACAAATGGTTTTACCAAATCCCACCTTACCTGACCTGACTCTCGTCCTGTCACGGTGACAACCAACTCTCCCCAATCCTTGAACATCTCTACAGTGGACAAACATCAGGAAGATGTGCCAAAAAACTACTAAGAAACAACTAAGTTGACTCGTCCTAAGCCTAGTGGTCTTGACCAGGACGACGCGGGATATGTATGTCCATAGAAATGACGGAACGTTTATGGTTAGATTGCTAGGTTTTATTATTATTGTAATACATTTCTTACCTCAATATTGCTGTTGATTAGATTTTTTTCATTGCACGATTTTAATTGTCAAATCAAAGTTTCAACCATTGACAGTAACGATGGAGTAGGATAACAAACTTTCACTGGTTGTTCATTTTGTGTCATCTTTGATTATGTTTAAATTGGCTAAGACTTACAATAGTAATATAAATTGTTATTGTTTTTGTTATACTTCATTAAAGAACTTATTTGTTTTAAATATATTTGTTTTATAGTAAAAAAATATTTTCATTTATCTTAGAACAAAACTTAAACAGGTGTTAAGAACGTTTTATAGTACCGTAGCCTATTGTTTAAAAAAAGTAGACTGGGGTAATAAGCACCAGGGGTAATAAGCACCATTTATTTAGTTATTTTTATTTCTTTGATATTCTACACATTGATAATCAGCTGGTAATCTGTTATGATTCCCTCCAATTTGTTCTTACTCTTCCCATCATTTTTACTACTTCAGTGCCAACCTGTATTGGATTGTGGATCTGATTACTTGTTGGTAGTTTTTGGAGCTCTTCAATGCTTCAAAGTAAAAACTTTTGAAGCTATGTATTGAAGTCAATCTATTATTTAAAAGTTTTTAAAGTGGTTATTACTAAAATACAACTTAACTAGACTTAATATTGATATTAAATACATGCTTGAGGTAATTTTGTTTGCACTATAAGAAGCATTATAAAAAGTCTTGCACCTGGGGTAATAAGCAACTTGGTGTTTCGGGGTAACAAGCACCAATTATTAGCATCACAAAACTATCACTGAATTCTCAATTTTGAAGGCTAACTTTTAAAATATGACTAGGCCTAACTAAAGTTTAGAATTTAGGAACTCTATTGGTTTCAATTAAAAGAGGTGAGTATCTTGAACTAGAAAAGGGGAGTTTTATCGGTTATCGGAAACCAGACATGCCTTAACATCGGTAGAGCGCTATGTACAACTTACTCGCTGGCTTTTTTGGCTTGCATCAGTACAGGCACTCTGATTAACTGATTAATATAATGTTAAAAGAGGAAAGAAGTTAACACTTATCTTTTCCTCATTTTTCAGAAACCATGCCGCGGAAATATATTAAAAATAGCTAATTGGGGAAGGTGGGAGACAGTCCTACAAAAACAGTGATGCCAGTTGACATTAATGATGCCTTATTTATCAATAAGGTTAACAATGAACTTAAATTTAATGAACTTTTAAAAATAATAGCCTTGTGTTTTACAAAAGTTAATTTTACTCAAATGTAACTTTTGTAAAGTCTTAATATTAAACACTATTTTATGTTCTATACCGGGATTGCATTCATTGGTGCTTGTTACCCCTTGAAATTTAACATGGAGTTGCTTATTACCCCGGAAAATTAACATTTGGTGCTTATTACCCCGGTGTTGGGGTAATAAGCACTGCCGTGCAGACCTAATTATAAATTAATTTTTAAATCACTTAATGTCAACAAATTAAACATATTTTTACACGAAATTATAGAGAAAATATTGAATTTCACACCTGAATCTGGTATTTTTATGTTAGGAAATAACTTCAGTGTTCTAATGTTATTATAATGTCAAATTGTAAATTTCATGGTGCTTATTACCCCGGTTTACCTAGCTTTATAATTTAACCATAAAAATTTATAAGCATTATAATTGTAGTATTGATAAAATTGCCAAATAGTCACATAATCTAAATTCCAACCATCGATAATAACAATGGTGTAGAATAATATAGTTTTTCCTTCTTCCCCATATTTTTACTTGTTTTTGTTAAGTTTATAAGTTAGGCCTACCGGTACCCTACTTCAGTTAGGCTACTTGTTTTAAATAGCCTAGGCCTATTTTTTATTTTTTACCAAAATAAGGTATTTTTATTTATCTTAGAACAAAACTAATGCAGATGTTAAAATTATAACAGTAAGTTATCTTTTAATTGTATCATCGATAAAATGGCAATATAGATAATCAATTGCAAGATCAAAGTTTTAACCATCAATAATAAATTAACGAAGGAGTAGGATATTCCTAACAAAGTTTTACCCAGTTACATGTTGTAAATTATTTTATTGTCTTTGAAACGTATTTTATCCAGGCCAAGTTATATTAAGCTGCGTTTGCACCGGATTTGGCAACCACTGGTTGCAGACTTTTATTGGCAATTTCGGTTGCAGAGGCTAGTTGCAGATGGGCCTAGAAGTTTGCATCTTGTGCTTGCAACTTAGTAGGCCTACCTGTACCTGAATTAGCTTCTGCAACCTGCAACTTGCAACCAAAGGATTAGCCAGTGTGATTTCCTCTTCCTACAAATTCTTTGGAATGTTGATATCAAATTCCTCATATTAGAGTGGATTTCAAATTTGTTGACCTTCATTTTCTGCACTATATTTCATTTCACAAGACAGGTCTCTCCTTAAACAGTTTTAGGCCTATTTAAGTAATGTCCTGGTCATTTCCCCACTCCATTTTCCTTTCAACGTTTCCATAAATTTCACTCTCACTAGCATAAAAACAACTACGGTACCCATCAGAAGGACTAGCGATTAGAGGAATTCACACGAGCGTACTTAGCCGATTGGCGGGAGAGGAACTAACGCAACGCAACCAAGTGGAGCAGATGGGAGGGGTAGCCTAGTGGGGCTGGTTACAGACTCAAGTTGCAGCTCAAGTGTAACTAGGCCTTAGCATCGCCGGCGAAACTTCGTTATCCGTCTCCACCGTTATTATCGAGGTGGAAATTTCGATATTGCGATTGAAATTGCTATCATATCGATGATACAATTATACGATACGATTACGATTTTATCACCTGATTTAGTTTCGTTCTAATATAATTAAACAAACCTTTTGACAATAAAACAAATATATTCAGACAACTTAAAATAACAACAACAAAAAAGTAAAAATTGTAGCTAATGTAACCTGTAACAAAGAACAACACAAAATAAACTAACCAAGTTTATTGTGTAGCTGCATCTAAATTGTGAGAAGAAGCAGACTTCGTTATAGATCTAAAATGGCATCACACCACACAAATGCTGCCAAATACAAATCAGAAAGGTATTTTTTTTTTTTTTTGCTATTGTATTGAGGGAATATGCGTTTTAAATGTTTCCAAACACCATTGATTTTGTTGTTATTTAAACATCACTGTCAATAAAAGTGACGGAGGTTTACGGTTACACTGTTAGGTTAGATTATTACTATGATACATTTTTTATCTCAGTATCGTTGTTGATTCGATTGTTTTCATCGCACAATTTCAATCGCAATAGGCCTATCGAAATTTCCACATCGATAATAACGGTGGAGACGGATAACGAAGTTTCGCCGCATCGCCAGCCTGGGTTAGCAACCACCTTTGATCTTTATTTTATTTTATTTTATTTTATTTATTTATTCCAACGGATTACACCAATAGGCCTAGTACTGACTCCAGTCGGAAAACCGACTAAAAGAACTGAGTTATGTTATCAATGGCAAAATTGTAGCCATTGATAATAGTTATGGATTAGGCTAGTGAAGATTTCCTCTCTCGATTCTCACCCTCAGCTAATAGCCTAGGTGTGCAGGGTGGGTTGGGGTTGGGCCAGCCACTGTAAATATGGGTTAAATCCATATGCTATGGGCTACTTGCTAATAACTTGACTAGGACACAATGAAGTTTTAAATATTACCTCTTTATATTACTTCCAGTAATCTTTTTCTTCTTCTTTTTTTAACATCACCAGATAAATATCTTTTAAGATACTCTTTCTGAGAGATTTGATTTAATGAGGTCATTATTCACGATTATATAAAATTAGTTTTAAACCAAGTTTGAATCACAAGAAATTCACATATAACCTAAGCTCTCAGATTTCATTCGTTCTACATTTTGTTTACATCGCGTTTTTTTTTTCTTGTTTACCGTGAGGTTGGCTTTGGTGTTTTACCATGAAGCCACGAGGTTCAATATTATTATTATTTTTGTGGTTGTTTCTTTTTACTTGTTAGTATGAAGTATGTAGTAATTGGTTTAATTCTGTTGGTTGGGGACTATTGTAAGCCATATATTGTATATGTAGTGTTTATATAGAATGTTAGTCACATTAGATAAGGATAACTAAGACGGGGTTGGATTATAAGGAGGGTCTGGGTATAGGCATTCTTCACTGCTAGGGGTCTATCTAGCAGACTTCCTGATCCGAAAATTGACTCGACCACGGATAGAAGAAACCAGATACCAGGATCACATACATGTTTTGTGTTAAATGTGTTTTCCTATTTGTGCCAAGAATTTGTTTATTTCTATGTAAATCTGTAGCTTTCCGGACTGAAGTAGATCAAGAAGTGATGTCATGCAGTTTATGTTGTTTCCAGCCTCCGTTATAGTTCTGAAACAGTTTTTCCTCTCATGATAAAAATGAGGACATTCCATAATCAAGTGTTCCAAAGTTTCGTGCTTTCCATCAGTACAATTTATACATAACGGCGTAAAATATTTTTTAATTCTAAATAGAGTAGTGTTTACATAGCATGGCCGAATCTTATTCTACATATGTTTGTTATTTCAAGTCTACTAAGTTTTACGTTTTTAAACCAAGGGGTCTTCCTAAATTCCTTTTGTATTTTTTTATACCACCTAGCTTTATTTGAATCTCTAATTTGGTCATTGAAATTTTTTATATACTTCTGATTTGTGTAAATTTTAAAGTCATCTGCTGGAATATGAATATTGGGAAGTCTAATTCCTGTTGATACTGCTTCCTTGGCTAGTTTATCGACAGTCTCGTTTTGTCGAATACCACAATGCCCTGGGACCCACTTAAACGTGATTTGTTTGTCAGATTCAATGGCCAATTTGATAATCTTTAGGGCAAACCCCTGAATTACAAAACCAGAATTGGCGCTTTCTAAGGATGTTATAGCTGCTTGTGAATCAGTGAATATTATAAATTTATTCTCATGTAGTAAGATGATATGCTCTACCGCTTTATAAAGGGCTACCAGTTCTGCCGTATAACTTGAAGTCATTTTATTTATACAGTATTTATGCGCAACATTCCTCGATGGTATCCATATGGCTGCTCCCACTCCGTCGTCTGTTTTGGACCCGTCAGTGTAAACAAATACACAGTCATTTGAGGTTATGTTTACATTGACATCTGAATAAAAGGCATTTCGTAGAAACAACGGATTACTATTAATTTTAGTGTAATTTCCTTCGTCCAATTGTTTTATAAAACGTAGTTTACTATTCATTAAATATAGTGGGGCTTCAAAGTCAAAATGTCTTGTACTCTGTTCTAAATTTTCATTCCAAATGTCTAATTCACATTCTATTTTCTGGATACTGGTGATAAACATTGGCTTTGACTTGAATTTCCAGAAATCATTAATATTGGTGAGTAGATTTAAATAAGCCAATTTATGATATGCTGGGTGTGTAATGTCTGTTAGTATTTTATACACAATTCGCTCAGATAAAATTTGTCTTCTAATACTAAGTGGTAGGGTAGAGCATTCAGTTTCAAGTGCAATTATTGGTGTTGTTTTGAAAGCTCGGGTAACTATTCTAAGAGCTTGATTTTGTATTAAATCTAGCTTATTTAATACACTCTTTGATAGATGTCCATAAATATAACAGCAGTAGTCAAACTTGGATCTGATTAGACTGTGATATACCTGTAGAATGAACTCCGGGTGTGTACCATGTCTTCCGCAAGCTAATGACTTGAATGAATGAATGAATGAAAAGGTTTATTTCAAAATAGAAATACAAAATTTTCACAATATATACATATAAAACATGAAATGTCCCCCACATGGGCATCCGCCTGTGGGTGGGGAACGAGTCCTTATCAGCTGTACATAAAAAACTTAATAGATAAAAATAAACATAACTCTTAACTAAACAATATACCGTATCTAACCTATTTCATTCACTTTTATGTAAAGAACAACTTATGTCTAACATAAAAAAGTTAAAAGTAAAAAAAGAGCACAACAGTCGTTTGCACAGAGAAGGGGAATTTAAATTCTTACGTAAAATTATAAAATCAACAGAAAAACCTGAAACCATTCATACCGGAACCAGACACACACACACATTCACACAATTTCTCTCTCTCACTCTCTCATTTTTCTCCATTCTCTCACCCGCTCACGCACCCCACACGCACACAGAGACACACTACACAAACACACAACCGAATCTTACAATTAATTCATTATTATCTATATTGAGAAGAAAAAAATTTCCTAACTTCGTTCCTACCGGTATCAATTAACCACTGATTTATAAGCTTTTTGAATGTGTATGAACTGCAGTGAGGCGGATTTTTTAAAAATGAGGGAAGTTTTGAAAAAACAAAATTAATAATATAATGAGAAGATGTTGACGTGATGGTTTTAATTAATCTAGGAGTGACAATTCCGACATTAGCTGCCGTTCTTGTTAAATAAGGGTGCTTTATTTCGTCAAAAATATTATTTCTGTTTTTGAAAATGTAAGACACTATAGTTCTAAGGTAAAGTTGTGCTATATTAAGAACCTTAAATTCATCAAAAAGAAGATCGGTGGAAAAACGACGATTTTTTTTTTAAGAGCAGCTTTAATAATAGACTTTTGAGTAATTTCTAGAGGGGAAATGATGCTTTGATAGCAGCCACCCCAGGCAAGGTTCCCATATTGCAATAAGGATTGAATATAAGCATAATAGATAGTTTTCATTAGGTCTGGCGAAAAATATTTACTAAGTGACGAAAAAATATAAATAAATTTTCTTAGTTTATTATTTAAATAGTTAATGTGGGAGTTCCATTTCAAACGATTGTCAAAAAATACTCCTGAATACTTATACTCTGAAACAATCTCAACACATTCGCACTTCACACTCGCACAACCTTGCATACCACCACATGAATGCAAGCGCAGTTCGGTGATCACTGGATCACAGTCAGCCCTGATAGAGATTGGCAGACATTTGGTTTTGGAAAGATTTACTGTGAGCCGACTTTGGTCAAACCAACGCTTGACGGTGAGCAGGCCCCCCTCCGCATGCCGGAAAGCCTCATCCCAGCTGTCGCCCTCAAAGAGAAGAGCCGTATCGTCCGCATAGAGAAAAATATTACCCCCCAGTAAATTAATTTTTCCCAGGTTGTTTACAAAAATCAAAAAAAGGAGGGGGCCAAGAGTCGAACCCTGCAAAACCCCGAAATCAATTGCTTTCGGAGAGCTGCATTGTCCATTAATTGAAACTACTTGCTGACGATCGCTGAGATAGGATTTAAACCAATTTTGAGCAGAGCCCCTGACCCCAATTAAATCAAGTTTTTTTAATAAAATGCCTCTTTCAACAGTATCGAAGGCCTTCGCCAAATCAATAAAAATCAACAACGGTTTTTTATCTCGCTCAATTGCAGTGTGAATATTTTTAGTCAGAAGAAAAAGGGCGTCATTTATATTTTTATCTTTTCTAAATCCAAACTGGTTACTAAAAAGTATATTGTGCAAGTTCAAATGACTTTCTAATTGATTTCTTACACTTTTTTCTATTAGCTTAGAAATGACACTGGCCAGGGTGATTGGTCTAAAACTAACAAACTGGTCTTTAGGACCACTTTTATATATCGGAATAACCTTGCCCACCTTTAAAGATTCTGGAAAGATACCCTCGACAATGCTAGTGTTAATAATGTGAAGAAGAGGATCTTTAAGATAATGGAGACAATTTTTTATAAAAATTGCCGGGATATTGTCGATACCAGGTGCCGATCCTCCTTTGAGACCATTAACAATGCGGAACAGCTCATTCTCTGTGATAGGCACAAGCCGGAAATCGGCAGCAATCCGGTGATCTTCGTCATTCACAACGAGCTCGGACACGGGGGGGACAGCACCGGCGAGGCCGGCTCCGACACCGACGTAATACTCATTGAAACTGTTTGCAGCCTGCTCAACGTCATCTTTCTGAACGCTATCCTTATCCCTTAAAAAATACTCAATTGGGAACTTGTCTTTACTTTTTTTAATCCCCATCGCATCAGCAATATTTTTCCACAATTGTCTATTATTATTCCTTGATTCATTGATTTTGTTTCGATAATATATTTCTTTTGCGGATCTAATTGCTTTTGTCAAGGTATTTCGATAATTTTTATAGTGAAGTTTGAGAGCTACGTTAAAAGGTTGCCTTTTTAGTCGCTTACCTAACCCGTCCCTTGTCCGAACAGAACGCAAAAGACCTGGAGTCATCCAGGGTTTTACACGTACATTTTTTGATGATATAGTTGAATATTTAGTTGACGAAGACAGAATATTTTGCAATTGTTCAATGAAGAGAGAACAACCTAGGTTAACATCATTAGAATTTAATACCTGCGAAAAATCCGAACTTGAGACTAAATGTGCAGCTAATTCTAAATCAAGACGAGATATTTCATTTGTGAAATTAACTTTCCTAAAATTATTATCTGAGCGAGTTTGAAATTGCGCAACAGTAAAATAATGATCAGTCATCTCTGACTTAATTATTGCAGATTTCACCGAATTAATATTTTTAATGTTAGTAAAAATATGATCAATACAACTTTTGCTTTTACTTCATAATGTTGAGGTCCTTTATACCTTGAGTATATAAATTTTCGATGTGATCTTTGAAGGACAGTTTTTTGTCGATAGTCACCCCTAGCAGTCTAATTTTATTCACAGATGGTATACTTTGCTTGTCTAAGTAAAATTCTTGTGGACATGCCGTGTTTCTTCCAACCAGTCTTTGTCTTGATATAGTTAGGCTTGCCATAATTTTATAGGACCAAACCGGGACGCCCAGTATGAACCCCCCCCCCCCCCAATAGAACTTTAAACTATATGTTTATAGTTCTATCCCCCATTTACAGGCGTAAATAGAGAACGAATCGGTGTTCTCAATTATGCAAAATTTCATCTTAGACTTAAAATATTTTAGAAAAAATAGCTAATACATAGCACAATATTTAATTTTAGTCTGGAAAATTTTTAATGTTTATATTGTGTACGAATGACTAATTAATTAAAAGTAAAATATAAAATGAAAGCCGCCTTATGTTTTTTGTTGGCCTAACACGTATACTCAAAAGACAGAGCCTACACCTTCTTGAACGAATCAAAATAATATATTATTGCAACAAGAATAAATCACCTCTTCTTGTCATTGATATTTGACTGGAATATACATTGTCAGTAGTATATCTATTTCTTCTACGGCACAAGTGCACTAGAATTGCCCAGCCTACCTTATGGTCGTAAAATTTAATTTTACCTTTAAATTTGATTGTCTTCTAAAAATTGAATCGTCATGCTAATTTAATAACACTGTAGTACTTTTTATTGCTAAAATTTTTAAAAATAATACTTATTTTAATAAATAAAACAAACAAATATGATATTTTTTATTAATAATTTACTGTTTGATCAATTTTGACAAAAAACCGGGACAAAAGCAAAACCGGCCGGGACACCGGGACAAGAGCTAAAAACCGGGACTGTCCCGGTCAAACCGGGACGTATGGCAAGCCTAGATATAGTCATAGTTTTAGTTTTTTCTGGGTTTAATTCTAAAAATAAGGATTTGGCATTGTATTCAATGATATTAAGAGCATCTTGCATATTCTCTTTTGCATTATTGTACTCTTTGTGAGAGGTGTACAATGCAACATCATCTGCAAATTGGAGAGATTTGATCTGGGTAGGTAAGTTTCTATTAATATCTGCAATGTATAAACTAAACAGAATTGGGCTTAATACACTCCCCTGGGGGATGCCTCTGTTTGTACACCTACTAAGGCTGTAATTTGGGTAGCCTAAGTAAGTGTAAGGACTCTATCCCTGAGCCATTTTTGACAGTGAAGGATAAATTTGTTAGGGATTCCGAGTGTGTACATTTTATACATAACAATTGCGGTATGTATACTTTATCATATGCATTTGAAATGTCTAATGAAGTGACTATGGTGTACTCTTTATTTGCCATGGCCGTATAGACATCTGACATAAAACTTAAGAGATACGGTAATCACCACATCCTTTGTTTTTCCTGAATCCATATTGCGTTTCCGGAACTAAGTGATGTTTTTCTATAAACCATTCCAGTCTTCTTTTGATCATGGCGTTCATCACCTTCATCAAACACGGAATCAAAGATATAGGGCGATATGATCTTTCTTCTTTTTTATCCTTCCCAGGTTTTAGAAGGGGAATTATTCTAAAATGCTTAAAGGCCTCAGGCATATTAATCTTGCTATTCCAAATGTTATTGTAAATTTTCAGTAGAACCTCTAGTGCTTTCATTGGTAGATTTTTCAACATAAGATAAGATATATTATCCAAGCCAGGAGCGGTATTTTTATGTTTATCTTGTAATGTTTGAATCAATTCCTCAATCTGAAAATCTTGCTCAAGTAAATGATTGCTACTCATCATAATGGGTTGAGTTAATTCTCTGATATCTGGGGCATAGTCAGGTACAATATTCTTCATAAATCTTTCTCCAAGATCAGGATTCTTTTGCATATCTCCATTGTCATAAATTTTCCTTGAGTTCTTAAGGCTATTCACCACTTTCCAAGCGTATTCCGCATTTTTCTTATTTCCAATTTTTCTACAAGTTTCGGCCCAGCCTTGCTTTTTTGCCTCCTGAATTACTTCTCTAACTTTTAATTGAGCTTTATGGTAGTTGTTGTAATTATAATGATTCATATTAAGTTTGAATGTTTTTAAAGCTAACCTTCTTTGTGCAACAGCCTTTGAACATTCTGGATTCCACCATGATTTAGTTTGAAATGCCTTATTGTTTTTAGTTAATATATTAGGTTGAGGTTTAATATTTGGGATGGCTTTGTCAGCAGCGTTTGAGATAACATCTATTAGTGTGTCCACTTGTTCATTTGGAGATATTTCTGTTACTTGATCTATGCTATTTTCAATATATTCTGCATATAAAGACCAATTGGCTTTTTTGAAATTTCTTCTGGTGGAGGTCCTAGAATAACTATTGTTTGCTACCTCTAATTCAAATGAAATAAAAATTGGGTAGTGGTTACTGCCCATGGCATCAGTGCCCACCTTTCACTTTGTAAGTTTACTGTGTAAATTAGGTGTCACAAAACTCAAATCAATTGTAGATTGTTGACCATGTAAATTGGGTGTGGTTGTATAAGAATCATCATTGAGTAAAATAAACATTGAGTTCCCATAATGTTTTGCAATATCATTACCCCTACTATTGGCTTTAGGGCAGTTCCAGATCATATGGTGGGCATTCATATCACCACATATTATTTTATTTCCCCAATCATTACTGAATAGGTGTTCGGACCAAAAATTCTGGTGGATATTTTTGTTTGTACAATATATATTATATATTGTCAATGGAGTGTTTAAAATAATTATGTTGATTCCCAATAACTGTATGGAATCGGTGTTTAATTCTTTTATGATACTACAGTCTAAGGACCTGTGGACAATGAAGGCTACTCCCCCATATCCATCATTTCTGTCCAGTCTCATAAAATTATAATTTTTATTAGTCAATTGGTCATTACTGGAAAACCAAGTTTCTTGAATTACTCCTAAATGTATATTGCTTGTTTCAAATAAATGTAAAAGTTCAGGCCATTTTGGCTTCAATGACCTAGAGTTCCATTGAAAAATGTTAAATGTTGTTATTTGTGTCATTTGGTGATAAGATAAATTTTTAACTAACTACTTTGAGTTTCTCCAGATTCTTCAATTGGATTTGAATTTATTTCTGGAGTGCTCAAGGTATCGCCATTGTACACAGTGTCATCTAAAAATTCCCGCAAGTGTTGTTCGAATAATGAGTCAAGGTTCTGTATATTGTTGCTTTCTTTGATTGTGAATTTTAACTCCTCTATCTTAGCCCTGAGTGTTCTTGAAAAACTTTTCCTGTCAAAATTGTGGCTGGCCTCATTTTGACCAATTGGCTTGTTTGTATTTGATTTAATGCTTTCTTGTTGCTTGTCATGGCGTAAACTGTAGGTGTGATCTGAAACAATTTTGTGACTAGTTCTAGAGTTAAAAAAACCTTTGTTGTTTATTTCTGTTATAAGGGTTCCTCCAAATCTTTTTATCCTTGTAGTAATTTTCACTTAGGGCTGATTTTCCCTCGTCGAAATTTGATAGTGGTTCATAAAGATTTGAAGTTGGAAGCTGAAGACTAGTTGTGGCCTTAGGAACAAATTTTGGTGTACTTTGGCTTAATACTGGGAATTCTATTTGGTCTTTTGGATCGATTCCGGATTTTGTAATCTCAGAATATGATAGGTGGACTAGACCAGGCCTCGACTGTCTGAGTGTTTTGTACGTTACGGGGAAAAACAGACTAGCTGTAAAAGAATCTACCCTGTTCAGGCTCATATACTGCTTGATATTGGACTGCCTAATATACTCTGGACAGTCTTTAGATGTGCTGCTATGTTCACCATTGCAGTGGATGCACCTAAGTGCGCTTTCACAATCTCCGTCATGATATTTTTTACTGCAGTTTTTACATATGCGTTCACTTCCACATGGTTGATTTTGGAACCTTATTTGCATTAAATTCAATGCAAAACAATGTTTTTATGAAGAAAAATCGCAATAACTCCGTTATTTGTTGTCAGATCCTTACAAACTTGGTACCATTGGTTAGATAATTAAATTTGTCAACTTTTTTGTCTCTTGTAAAATTTTTATTAAAGTTGCCGTTTCTGAGATATTTGAGTTTGAGAATTTAAAATGGCCGCCATTTTGATAATACAAAGCGGAAAAAATGTTTTTTTTTTCTTGAAATGAACATGGTTAGGATAAAGGTTCGTGCCAAATATGAAGTTGATACAGCTATCCGTTAAGTAAATAAAAATTATTATGTGTAAAATACAAAATGGCAGCTAGCGGCTTAACAAAGAATTTTAGACCCATGTTTGTATGATGTTTTGTGATTGTCTTGACCTAAGGAATATCCACACAAAATATTTCCAGGTTGTTTGGAAACACCCTGTATATCGATATACCAATAATGTTTACCAGGTTTGACCTATAGCAAAAACTACTCATAAAAATGTTAGAAATTCCTTGTTTCTACAATTTTTTTTGACTAAACTTAGATTGAAATTGATCAATGGCTGCTAACATAGTTAGACCTAGTCGAGGTTGAAATATGTACTAAATATCAGGCATCTACGAGTCATTAGAGTAAATAAAATTTCTTTAAACGGCGCATTTTTGCGAAAGAATTTCGATATTTTGAAAGTACGCAGCTCTTTACGGGCGAAGGGGGTGAGATACGGCAAAATCACATAGGACCGAGCTTGTAGAACGTCTAAAATAAAATGTAATACTGGCAAAACATATATCAATTTTACAGTGCATTTGCCAGGATAAAGTAATTTACAAACACTTTACACGAAAAAATGTTAAGAATTTAATGTTTTTTCAATTTTTTTAGACTATACTTTGATTGAAATTGAAAAAGCTACTACCATAGAAAGAACCGGTTGAGCTCATAATATAAACAGAAATTCATGTATATATATTACATAATATTAAATAAAAATATCAAAGTGGAGCAATTTTTTTTAACTTTAAAATTTTTGAAAGTACGCCCCTTTTTAAGGGTGAAAGGGGTGAGATAGGGCAAAATTTTACAGGACCAAAATTGTAGAGCGTCTATAAGAGAATACAATTAAGGCAAAAGATATAACAAAATGGAAGTACATTTACCGGGTTAAAGTGAATTAAAAACACTTTACATGGAAAAATGTTAAGGAATTTGTGGTTTTACACTTTTTTTCTACTAAAATTTGGTCGAAATTGGCAAATCGTTACTACTATAGAAAGAACTGTTTGAAATTTTAATATGTACAGAAAATCATGCATCCATGTGCATAATAGTAAATAAAAATATCAAAATAGCTCAGTTTTTGCGAAAAATTTTAGAAAGTACACCCCTTTTAAGGGTGAAGGGGGTGAGATATGGCAAAATGTTAAAGAACTGAACTTTTAGGGCGTCTAAAGTAGAATACTATGCTGGCAAAACATATATCAATATAATAGTATATTCACCGTATTAAACAAAATAACCAAGATTGTACATGAATAAATGTTAAAAATTTTGTGTTTTCACAATTTTCCTTTGCTAAAACTTGATTAGAAATGACCAATGGCTGCTTCTATAGAAAGATCTAGTTGAGGTTATAATTTGTACTCAAATTCAGGCGTCTATGTGTCATAATAGGAAGCAAAAAATATTTATAAAGTGCAAATTTTGAAAAAAAATTTAAATTTCGAAAGTACGCCCCTTTTTAAGGGTGAAGGGGATGAGATATGGCAAAATTCCAAAGAGTGATCATAACTTTATGTTTTTAGTTTAGTTTTTAAATGTTTTGACGCAGGTGCTAAGCACCTCAGAGAATGTTTTATATTTTTCTGAAGTTGGTGGCTGGCTATTAATGCCATACGATATATATATATATATATATATATATATATATATATATATCGTTTATCTTCTGTCTTTATACTTAAACTATTGACTTTAGATACTATAGTATCAATAGTCAATGCTTAAATGATTTACTACTGTATTGTAGATCCCAACTGGTGACAATATTTTTACTTGTGGTGGTTGCTTTTCTTTTCTTTGATTGTTGGTAAGTTGGAGTGACTTTTCAATCACCAGGTGAGGACGACTATTGAGTCGTTGGTATCTGTGGTGTTTATTTAGAATCGTTGACTTTGCATGCCAAATTGCTCGAAAGACAACAGTTAAAATTCACTCAGTTTGTCTACGTTTTGCTTGGACAGTTCTGTTTAACGTAAAATGTTCAGAAATGCAGGTTGTGAGAATTTCCCCATGTTATTCTTATGGGAAAAAATTTATTTTCAACTGCCATTATCTCCTAAACCGGTATGACTAACCCCACAAAAAGCGACGTGTCTTCACGATTTGATGTCAAATGTAAATTACTGTGAATTTTAAATGTGGGTATGAAAAGGGTAAGAGTGGGGGAGCAAATGTAACCTCTGCCAATGAATACAGAGTCTTATAAGAAGAACAGACCTTATGGCTTTAATTCTGCCGGTTTTTTTAATTGGGCAACTCACCACCTGGCTGCATGTGCTGTACTCCTGTGCCGTTCCTTTACGTGAAATCCCCCCCTTCAACCTAGCATCTACGGCGAAATCAGCGTTAATTTAAGGATAGCGTGCCGCCATTTACACGCCCCTGGACCTAACCAAACTGGTTGATATGCTATAAAACGTATATATTCGGCTTCTGTATGAAATTCAGAATCTAACAATATGAATATTTTTTAATTTGTGAAATATATGTAATTTACAAGTTGGAAACTTTTAATTTTTTATTTAGTCTGACATTAAAAAGTTATTAAGAGAGGAATTTTTTTATTTTTGGGTCAGAAACAAACTTTCAGCAGGAAAGTTGTTGACATTTAGATGAATTTCATCATGCAATTGAGTAATAATTTACAATTATATTTACAATTTCATGGTCGCATAAATATAAAATCAAATTGAATAAAAATTATGAAAACATTTGTTATCCTGTACATTCATTTGTAACAGTAATATGAAATTTCTATCTCAAAAAATAAAAAAAGTTGATTTATAATAAAAATAAATTAAGAATGAATTTATAAAAGGTAAATGTAAACTAGGTATACAATGCAGTTGTCTGCTTGCAATATTGCGCGGAGCGACTATTTTTTTAATCAATAATAGAAAATGTTTCATAGGTAATTCAAGTGAGCTCGTTCGCTACGCTCGCTCGCCGTCAAAGTGTAGCTCGTTCGCTGCGCTCACTCGCTATTTGGGTCAGCTCGTTCACTACGCTCACTCGCCGTCAGTTTAGTTCGTTCACTGCGCTCACTCACCTTTTGGGACGGCTCATTCGCTGCACACACTCGTCCCCAGATTAAGGTTGTTCGCTGCGCTTACTCGCCACAAGTCTGCAATAGGTAGGCCTACTCTAATAATTTTTGACTACGCAGGGACTACGCTGGTTTTTCTGAGACGGGGTATTATATGTTTACAATATATTAAATGGTGCGTCGTCCAAGATTTGCACCTCCTCTCCGTAAACGTGGCATTTCATTTGCGTACAAAGGTAAACAAACCACTAAAATAAGCAAAACAATAATCTTATACTTTAAAACAAGCTCCGTTTGTACGGGCAAAGTTTTTCTTCGTTCCAAGGTTTTTTGATTTTTTGAATGAATATGGGGGTTTTGGCCACTAGAAATCGATTGGCGCTGGTCCCATAGCTGGGAAAAATCCGGTTTTCGCGCTAGAGCCCTTCAAAGATCCCATGTTATCCTTATGGAGATTTTTAAATTGAACAAAAATCAGCTGAGAACTGCAGATATAAACCAATGTGTTACATCGTTAATCTGTGGTTCAGGAAAATTATACCAAAGCGTCACTCCTCAGTCTGGCGAGTGAGCGGAGCGAACGAGCTTTGTGTGAGAAATAAAGCAATAATTTTACCGAGCGTATGCTCGGTCCTCCTGGTACTTTCATATAAAACTACTGTATTTACAAACAGCTGATGGTAACAGTCTGCAGTTAAATTTGATCCTTATAACAGTTGTATAATCAACACAAAGTAAACAAACCAAATAAAATATTTCTCCTATTGAAATAACATAGTAACTTTAAAGGGCCGCAGGGCAGAACCCTTATGTCCAATTTGGACCATTTCAGATTTATACCTTCCCATAGATGGTTACTATGACCGAGCAAAATTTCGTGAGGATCACTCCAGCCGTTCAGGAGGAGTACTTGTAAATAAAAAGCCAGAGTGTAGTATAGGAGCTTCGCTCGCTCCGCTCGCTCCGCTCAATTATATAATTAATTAAAAGTAACCGGCGAAGTTTTCTCTATAACTCATTTTTAACATTATACAATGTCGTTAAAGTGAAAGTGTGGCCAATGTGAACGTTAGAACCAGAATGTACTCTAGAATTTGAATCAAAAGGTCATGCAACAATAATTTTTAATGGTTTCAAATGTAATTTTAGTCAGGTTTTTCGCTACTCTACCCTTGTTATCAGCCTTTTCTGTAGACCCATAGTGCGAAACTTCGCCCAAATTTTAAAATAACTCAAAACGAGCACATTCATAAAATAGATTATATTAATAAATTGGGATGAAAATTTTATGTATAAAATGAATAAAAATTACCAAGATAGGATAAAATTAACGGCCGAAGGCAAAATCAGTACACCTAAGTTATGCTTTTTTTCATAAAGTTAATTTTAAAATGTGTATGATTTCCTTGGTACACCATTGATATTAGTTAATATTAGTTAATAAATTATGCGGCAGTAGCTCCTAGACATGACAAAACTTTCTGATATGTAAGCTACGAGAGTGTTATGTTTAATGGATTATAAACCAACCTGGAAAGAATATCTACCTTTTATTAAAACAAAATTTTTAACGTGAACGAGCTTTCGACCACAGCCAAAATCCCCTTTTTGGAATGATTTAATAGGCCTTATTAAATATTTTGGCCACGTTAGTTCATTACATTAAAGTAATTTAAAATCCAAACAATTTAGACCTATAGAATATCATTAAATTCAAATAAACATTTAAATACTTTTTTTTGGAACATTAATGAGTAAAATTGATATCTGAGTAAACTTAATATACTGTAATTACAAAACTACAAGCTAATTACTAATCACGGCCCTCAGCATGGACCACGGCTACCTGCCAATCAACAATTAAACTTTTACCTTTGAATAAGCACAGAAAGAGTCCTATGGGTTTTAAATATTAGGCTAACTTTAAATTAACTGTGCAAATGTAAGTATTTCTCAACTACTTTCTCAAAGACAAAATTTACCAAACCAATAATAAAAAAAAAAACTTTCTCGCAGACCAACCTTTTTATGTGATTAATTAGAAAGAAATTGCTTCGCAATGTTTTTACATATTTTTCATAACGATCATAGATCTAAAATTAAATTAACACCATAGTTATTTTTATTTAGGCCTAGTGATAGCCCAATTTTACTATGAAAGATTACAATTTTCAATGTGAACGATTATTTTTTTTTTTGCAATGAAACGCTGTAATTTAGAATTGGTGTTTTAGCGGCGGTGGCTGGAGGGGGGATGTAGTGTAACTGGAACAGCCAGCTGTGTGTAGTCCGTACTTTGGAACAGCCAACTCTCGACGCAACCTGGTGGTGAGATGCCCAATTAATTACAACAATGAGAGGCGTGGGGGCGCGTAGAGCAGTCGGAACAGCCAACGCTCAGCGCAGCCAGGTGTTGAGTTGCCCAATTAAAAAAAAACGGCAGAATATTTAACATGGGATCTGTTCTTCTTATAAGACTCTGTATTCATTGCCTCTGCCTAGGGCAGCAAAAGTGCTAGCGCCGGCCCTGGGATTAAGGAGTATCATATACCACTATTTTGAGACAGAGGGGCCTCACATATATAGTGGGTATTTTAACCTGAATGAATGAGAGATGAGTGTAGGATCGGTACAAGTAAAATAGTATAAAGCTATTTTAAAATTACATGTAGAATAAAAAAATGTAATAAAAAGGGGTATCCATTTAAAATTACCAACTTTCGGTCTGGATTGGGTTTCTGGTACACTCTGTACACTTTAGTGTCAATCCGATAGAGCTTATAACCAGTTTCCCTCAACGGTGTCATTTGTTTTAAATTTGTGATAAATTTTCTGAGTGGAGGAGATCAAGAAGTGTGGTGGGGATGTCATACAGTTGGAATTGTTTCTAGCAACACCTCCTGGAATTATTCTAGGGGGTGTTGTTTCTAGTCGCATTGATGAATACTCTTATTTGTAGTTTAATTTATATTTATTGTTATTACGCATGTCTCTCATTGTCACTGATGTTCACGCGGGGCCTTTCGTAGGCCCCAGTTCACGGCCATCTCTTACTAGAGATGGCCGTGAACCGGCCTATTTTTATTTTCATACATACTAGAGCCATTTGTACTAGAGATGACCAGCACTGTTTCTACATAGAAAATATTGAGCAAGAACTTTTAATTGTTATGAGTCAAGAAATCTAAAATGAGAAGGAGGTAAGGTGACATCAACAAAAACAATGACAAAATCAATGACGTTAAAGGTGCAGCACTTAAAATATTCAAAGCAAACCACGCACGTGTCAAGCTAAACAACATGATGTCAAGATGCAGGAAAGCTTCAACCAGCTGTTGTTGTCACCTAACTTGGACTGTTCTAGATACAGTACATTGTTATGAATCATATTGTAAATTGGTGTAAGCACGGCCATCTCTAGCACAGAGATGGCCGTGGTGTAAGCCGTTGGGAATAATAAATAAATCAATACATTTTTAAAATGTTTTTACTTTAAAATATTTTAATTTAAAATTCCTAAAAAGTTGTTTGTTAACCAGCCTGTTACAGTACTATTTTTCAGTTTTTAGCGAATTTCCCTGTAGGGAATACGCTATTACGGTAGTAGCCATGGTAAGACTTAAGCCCGGGACCATGTTACTTTTTTCATTTTGAGGTCCCCAGAAGTCAAAAACACCATTCGTTCATTTTCATATATGTATATATATATATATATATATATATATATATATATATATATATATATATATATATATATATATTTAACATGGGATCTGTTCTTCTTATAAGACTCTGTATTCATTGCTACGGTGATTGTTACAACTAACATTTTCTAATGACAACCCATGGCAGCAAACCTACATATTCATTAACATGGTGTTTATGGGGAAAATACAAAATCTCAAATTTCTTTGGAAATTCGCTGAGTACGCAGGTGTGCTGCGACGGGGGCATTTTTGGCTTGCTGTCTAAAAGATGTAATTAAGTCTTATACCCATAGGTCTGCAAGCTGATAAATCCATGGGCCTGAAAAATTGACTAAAAAAATATAATTTAAAAAATTACAATAAAATGCAAGTTTTATATTTTAATACATATTACTGACTTGCCTGATCATGATAAGATGTGTGTCTTTGCTGAGGACCCCTTTTTCTGGGAATTTTTTATTATTTTGACTAGGTGACACGACACGTTACAAAATGCAAAACAACAGATCGTACACATAGTGTTTATTTTTTTTTTTTTTTTTTATGATAGTGTGTCTTTGCTGAAGACCTTTTTTTCTGGGAAGTTTTGATTACTGTATTTTGACTAGGTGACACGTTACAAAACGCAAAACAACAGATCGTACGTAATTTTATTTTTTACTCCAGATATTCAGGGGTTGTCCAACTACAACATATCAGTTATACAGTAACATACTGTAGTTGACATATACAGTAATCTACTTTAATTGAAAGATAAATAAAATTTAATTGATAATTACCAAGAGATGTAATATGACAAGTCCTGGTAAGTCCACAATAAATTATATTTTCTAATATTCAGGGACCGCGTTTACAGGGACAGCTATTTGAAATTATAATAAATGCCTCTTGCAGCTAACAAAGGAAAAAAAATGATTTTGTTTCTCCCTAAAACATTTAGAAAATCAGAACTTCCCTTCATCAGTAAAACTTTTGGGAAATCACCTAGGAAGCTCAATTGGGAGCATCACATTCAACATATCATTTCAAAGATTTCCCGTGTATGTTTTTTACTAAGAAGACTGAAAAATTGTGTTTCTAGGATAAAATTGTACTTTTATATTAAAGAAAAGAAAATTGTGTACTTTTATATTAAAGGATAACTAATAAAGTTTTTTTTACCATTTACAGTTGCTCACTGCCCCCCTTTAAGATGCACAGCACATGTCTAGGTGATACTCAAATTCGTCCCATTTACCATTTATTTACCATTTACCATCCGCATCTTCTCTCCGTAGTCCTCAGAGACCAGGGAATCATCATCTTCAAAGCTTCATTCTTCTGGGGTGAAGAGTGTGTGAGTGTGAATTGTTTAGTGAGCATTTATGTAAGGTCATTCAAAAATTCAGACAGCCTATAATAAGGTCTGTCTGTTAAATATTGTTTTAATTTTCTTTTAAATGAGTTTAAGTTTGTGGTTTGTTTTGAGGCTTTCTGGAAACAAATTATGCATTTTGATTCCCATGTAATTTGGGGTCTTGCTTGTTAACCTACGTTGATTAAGATTGAAGTTAGTTTTGGATCTTAGATTGTGCTCATGGCAAGTAATTATTAGTTGAGGGGGATTAGTTTTTGTCAATGTTATGATCTCATAAAGGTACAGGGATGTGATGGTCAGGATATGGTTTTGGATGAAATGGGGTTTACAGTGGTCCCTGGGTTGTAGTCCTTCAATGACCCTGATCGCCCATTTCTGTAGTGTCAAGATTTTTTGTAGGTTGTTTTCACTCGTAGCTCCCCAGGCTACGATACCATATCTCAAGTGTGAAGAGAACAATGCGCCTGGTTCTTCAGTTTGAGAACCGCACCTTAGCTAGCAAGTCTTGAGTGATGGATTTGATGGCTGCTCTAATGTGGTTCTTCATTTCAAACATTGAATGTTGTTGGAAGGAAAGGGATATAAATAGCGTCTTACAAACCCCCACAAAAAAAAAAAAAAAAAAAAAAAAAAAATCACAAAAAGTAAGGTCTGAAGGTTTTGCTTCATATTATGTTTTAAAAAAATAGACAACATTATGGATAGAAAGTGTTATTTTATTTTCTTGTATAATCGTAGAGTAAATATGACTAGAAATGTAAAACTACATGATACAAAATATGTCCAGTTGCAGTCCAGTGAGATCCTATGTTCCAATCACAAAATATTGTCTCCCTCTACCAAGTGCCAAAGGCTTGTTGCATGAACAAATAAATACATTTTTATTATTTTTGTGACCATGGGGTATATATATAATGTTCTTAATCATGAGACAAAACCAAGGTGGAAAGACAACAAAGGTTGATTTTAAAACCAATTGACTATTATTGTTTATGGTGTACTTTTGTAAAGACTAAAATTGTGCAGGAGTAATACCAAATTGAGATGGTGGTTTTTTGCAGTAATGTTCCTTTCTGACTTTTTTTATATGTAGATTGTTGGAAAATAAAGCAATTGAGTTATATACAAATGAAAAATACAATTCTGGATAGGCATACGGATGAAAACTCGCAAAACTTATACGAAGTGATCATCATAAAAAAAAACCAGAATAGCCTCAAATTGCAATCACTGAAGTCCAAAATTAAAAAATAAATAGTTCACCAATTATTGCAATAATTCAACAATTATCCTAAAAATTCTCACAAATTTAAAAGACACTTCTTGCTGGATGAGTAGGGACCGACTGTCTTAAAGGCAAAATCATCATCAAAGTCTGAGAGCATAGGAAATGAAGTTCCTCCCTTGAGTCTATCGACAGCTGTTATAATGAGAACACTTACAGTGCACGTGTTCATTTTTTTGCATAAAGGAATGTCAATAGTGGCATCCCAGCCAACATCATTTTGGTTGATGTTTTGATTTTGAGTTAGTGCCAGTTACGCCCGATTGATCTCCACGAAGACTACGGACAGATTCCTTATCTCAATCTTTCAAATGCGAAAGCTCACGTGCCTTTCTCTTTACCAGATACTAACAGATATTATTTTTCAACAGCCTTAATTTTTTAAATTGAATTTCTTTAAATGACAATGATGTTGTGGCCTGCATACCAATGAGAAAACGTTATATATCTCTTAGAACAAGATAAAATACCCCCGTCGCAGCAGACCTGCGTACTCAGCGAATTTCCAGTGGAATTTCAGATTATTTACTTTCACCATAAAAACACCATAGGATCGAGTATGTAGGTTTGCTGCCATGGGGTATTGTTAGAAAATCTAAGTTAATCAATAATTGGTGAATGTAATCACAAAATTGTATTAAGCTCTGGCAATTTTTTATTTTCCCCATAAACCCCATGGGGGTGATTATGTAGGTTTGCCGCCATATGGGTTTTGTAAGCAATTATAAGTTAAGCTCTATCTAGATAATGTACATACCAAATTTGATTAAGTTATGTTAATAAATAAGCTTATGTTAATAAATGTTAATAAATAAGTTATGTAAATAAGCAAGATATAGGGTTTTCTTAATTTCCCATAAGAATAACATGGAAAACACATTTTTGGATTTTCCCCGTAACCAGTTATGCTAAGATAAAAATTCAAAATACCAAATTGTTTGTTTTTTAAGCTCTTTTAAATAGTTTCAGTTAAAATTGATGAATTTTGAAAATTTAGGTCAAAAAATGCCAAAAACCCATTTTTGACCCCTTTGAAACCCCATAAAACCCCGTTCCCATAACCCGACAATGCTGGTTCGCGAACTCATGAAAATAGACCTGGTCTTACACCTTCATACAAAATTTCATCAAAATCGGAGATTCCCTTCAAAAGTTATCGGTACCACGGACACATATATATATAGATAGATATATAGATATATATATATATATGAAAATGAACGAATGGTGTTTTTGGCTTCTGGGGACCTCAAAATGAAAAAGTAAAGTGGTCCCGGGCTTAGGTCTTACCATGGCTACTACCGTAATAGCGTATTCCCTATAGGGAAATTCGCTAAAAATAGTCAGGAACGTGATTCAGGCATTCCTGACATTGTCAACTGATCTTGTCCGAATCTATGACATAATGTTATCCATAATGTTCCATAATGGGTTATCCATAATGTTCATGCAACAAGCCCTGTTGAAACAGCAAAGCTACAAAGAATTTGTAAAGTAATATGGTTTTGCTATAAAACCTAAGTCCCAACTACAAGTTTAAAGTGAAATTGAGTATTATTGTTTAAAAATGAACTAGAGTTTTAAAAGTTAGGAGGTGTTTTTCAGGGTGTCTACTACCAAGTAGATATAAAAATCAGTGATTTTTTCGAGGTCTATTTAGAAGATTTTAAGGAGAAATTGCTTAAGTCACATAACCTTTACTCAAAATTGCATTATTTTCTCTAATTTACAAAATATCCGTGACTTTTCTTGCATTTTAAAGAAAAGTAAATGACTTTTTGGTGACTCCAGTGACCACTTACTAAAATCCGTGACTTTTGGTGACTTCAGTGACCAGTAGACACCCTGTTTATACAAAAATGAAGAGTGTTAAATTAAAAAAATTATGTACAAGGGCCTAAGTTAAATACATTTAAGATTATTCATTTTCGTTGTTATTGCCCCAGGATTGATTGATTACTAAGTGGTTTACATACCTTTATCGTCTTCAATCCTATTAGTAACTTTATGGGTTACCACGGTTTCAGCACCATTGTGCCATGATCACACCCAGATGAGAAACATCTGTTAAAAATTCAGTCCATGGGACGTCGTTATATCATAAAATGTATGTGTGTAAAAAGACTTTTTATGATATAACGACGTCCCATGGACTGAATTTTTAACTGATGTTTCTCATCTGGGTGTGATCATGGCACAATGGTGCTGAAACCGTGGTAACCCATAAAGTTACTAATAGGATTGAAGACGATAAAGGTAAACCACTTAGTATTTAAGATTAATTTTCACTACTTCATTACTGAAACACTACCAAGCATCTAAAAGACATAGTTTAGTCTTTTAAGTTGCAATAGTCTAACATTGGACCATTGTAAATTGATAGTCACCTTAAAGGTTGTTACATAACCCTCTATTGATACTTTACAATAACTTTTACTTTTTTATGAAAAGCTTTACTTCAATAACTTACTAATACATGCCCATTTTTTATTGCAGGCCATTCATAAATTATGTTGCTTTGAAAGAAGTGAATAAAAACACATTTTTAAAGATTCATAATGAACAAACATAAGGCTGCAGGAAATATTTTACTCACCTACTAACAGAAACGTTTTAAACAGAATCATCAAATTGTTTTTCTTTTTTATCTTTTCGTTTTATATTTTCATTTTATCTTTTCATACGGATATCTTTATTTTTAGTGGTTTATGATGAACCCATTAAGATAAAAAAGAGAAAGCGGTGACATACTACCAGACCGTAAATCAGACCGAACATCAAACCAGACATTACACTACGCAGGGAGATAAATTTACTCCAAACATTTCCCTGAACAAGACATCAGACCGAACATTGTGTACCAGACAAATTCACTAAGCGAGGTAAAGGAAATTTAACCTATGCTAAAGTTTACGTTTAAGTTTACGCTCTGGATGGCGTACTTGACCCTGACACAATACCATACACCGGTCTCTATACCGGACCGATCTTTCTTTGATGTTACACAAGAAAACCGCCTTCAGAGTGCTCGACTCGACATTTGGTAAAGGTGTCTGATCCAGCGTCCAGTATGGTGTAGGGGTCCTGTGAAAAGTCTGGTAGTATGTCACCGGCCTAAAACGTAAAACTACTTTTATGTGCAAAATATCATAATGACATTTTGAATATTTATAGTTCTCCACATAAAAACACTTACTATATCATTTTTTTACAAAAAAAAAAATATTTCTGTTTTAAATAAAAAAAAGAGCTGAACCAATAATATCTTCCTAAATGTCTCATAGAAAGTGAATCAGACAAAGATGTAGTGATTTTGGAATTAACTTTTGCATTGTTATAATATCATAGATGGTTAAATAAAGATCTAAAATAACTTAGTCGTTTACAAAATTTTCAGAAATCATGATAAATTTAGCATTTCAGTCATTATTCCTTGAATCTATAAAGAGTATGTAATACAACCAAGTTAGTTTTACAGTCGCACATCAGTTCTGTTCTCTATTTTAGACAGTCCATATTTATTGTGACTAGTAAAATCTTTCTCTTAAATAAAAAATAATGATCACGCAATACTACTCCTTAATATCCTTCAGGTTAAATAAAAGACAGTTTGCTGGTCCTAACTACGCCTCTACAACCCTCGAGAGACCGTTGAGTGGAGGACTCCTCTGGTTAATTTTGGTTTTTGCAGTACTTATTACTTACTTATCAAAAAGCACAGCCTACCCAGGTTTACTTCACCCCATTCATAAAAAGATAAAATAAAAATAAAAACAGTAGGCTAACTCCTCCCCAACCTTCAAAACTGACAGATTGCAAAGTTAAAAAGCATGGAGGAACCCTCCATGAGCAACAAAGTTTTAAAGTTTAAGCGTATTCTGGAGGGTTAACAATGTTAGCAAAACTCTGATCTGTGAGGTAATTTTTATAGTTACAAAAGTTTTTATAATATTAGGTGTTGTCTACATAACTACTCAAGTCTTTTACAATAGCTTTATTTATTACTTTCACTTTGATGATTGAAACAAAATTTTCAAATGTTAGTTACTTAATCAAAAACCCTCCCGTGTCATACTCACTCTATTACTGGACTAGAGTACCTTGAGACCCTCGGTCTCAAGGACAACTAGGAATTCTTTATCCTTTTTTTTCTTTTTTTAAGAACGTCTAAGTTTTTAAGAACATAAGAGCGTACTGATCACTAATAAATATGAAATTTTACACAATTGAAGATGGCTGGAATTAAAAAAGAAATTTTGCTGTCAGGAATCTATGAGATTAAGTTTTGATAAAGTGTTTACAGATATTTTTATTTAATTCTATCTGAACTGTGATCTGAAAGTTATAAACCAAAAAAGATTTTACAATTTATGAACAGCCATTGTTTATAAAGACTCTTATCGATCAATCACAAACGTATCAATAAACACAAAGCTATCACATTACACATGAAAGCACCAATAGACAACTTCGGCAAGCTTGATTCAGGGTAACATTTGGTAAAACATCTAGTTGGTACTGCAGAGGTTCCCATCAAATCGTTTCGGTCTGCAGGGCATCCGAAATTACTCGTGTTGTTCTAATTTGATCAGTCCCTGCATATTGGTCTAATATGTTTCAAAGATTCATACTAACAGTTTATAAACATTACAATTTTTATAATCAGCATGAATTATAGACTGTATGAGGAAAACTCTAGAAACATTTGGGAACCTCTGTAGTACAACATTAGTGATGAAGATAAAAATTAAATCAACTAGGTACAAGACAACAGCACTAAAAGATTAAACTCCAAAAATATTTCATCACTCTTTTGTACAATACAACACAAGTTAATACCACTGCACATAGGTTTTTAAGCGTAATATAAATATTTTAAGAATGATTCATACATATGATTGTTAAGATCTAAAATATTTGTTCATTAGAAATACGTTAACATTTTATTTCTTCATAAACATAACAAACACTGACAACATATGAAGAAATCAATCAACCAAATCAAACTTACAGTTTTTAAAATTTAATACAAAATGCTTGTAAATATGATGTACGTTAGCTTTACTAATAGTTTGTGAAACCCCAGCTTTGTAAATGTATACAAGATTTTTGATATGCTATGTAAAATACTATCAAAATGGTCGATTTCAAATCATATGTACATACTATACTACAAACTATTAAGTAAAATAATAACTATATCAAAATTTTGCAAAATAAATTAAAGCCCATGATAACAGTATCAAGATAAAAGAGCGAGTAAAATCTTAAAATAACATCTAAAAGAAAATATCAAACCGTAACAACAATAAGAAAATAATCTCAACATAAAACGACCTTTTAGGTAACACATAATGATATTTGTTTAATTCAGGGTTGCCACAGAATTTTGGAGGCCATTTTTCCTGACTTTTCCTGACTTTTACTGACCAATCTGAGAGATTTTTTCCTGACTTTTTGGAACCGCGGGGTTTTATAAATAAAGACTCGTTTTTTGTTTTTAGTGAATTTTTCGAATTTTTTAACCCTCCAAGCGCTAAACATCGCGATCGCGACGCATTTCGGCAACGCGTATAGCGCTATCGTCGCGATCGCGACGCATTTACAAGGGTTTACTACGATCGTCACAGATCCGTTGTTTATTGACGGATCGGCATATATTTTATATAGTATTGAAGAGAAAATATCATTCTATCTGAATACTTTTGGTTCAATACATATTTCAGTGGAAATCAAAGTTGGCTTACTTGTTTGTCAACATCAGCTGTTTTTTGGTCGTCTGAAGTACAGCTGCTTCATCGCAAATTGTTATGGTTATGTTATCTTTTTTTGCTAAGAACATATAAACATTATATATCACTGGAAAGGTAATAAAATTTTCAACATTTTGGCTATCTCAGATTTTCTTATTTGACTATGTAATTATGCCCTGAAATGGAAAAACCTGAAGACGAGGGTAACAAAATAAAACTACCCCTTGATATCTAGAAATTTGGAAAAAAATAAATGGTAAGTAAGATCTAATGAATCATATTTTCTAATAGTAGACATTTTTCTGAACAATTTGATATGCAATATGATATACTTTTCATATAATTAATAAGTATTATGCACATTTGCTTAAATGCTTGCGCGAAACTTAAAAAATGGTCAGCACTTAAGGACTAATATAAGTAGCACTTGGAGGGTTAAGAAAAATTATGCTTTCAAAACTACAACAAATACACTGAAAACAAGTTAAATTCATGATTTTCGGTCAAAACAGGATGAAAACTATACAAACTGAAACAAAAATATGTACTATTAATTTATTTACGCACGTATCTAAAACTATTCACTGAAAACTTGAATTAGATATCTCTTGATGGGGGGATAGGGGGGATGGTAAAATTTTGAACAAAATGGGGCATAGTTCTATTTGTCCAAGACAATACCAAAAAAAGTCAATTTGGTCGTGGCGAAAATTTAAAAATCTCTCATTCTTCACTCCACTATTTCCAAGCATGAGGGGCAAAGGGTACACATTATTACTTGTATTACAGATCGCTTTGTATCAATTTAATTAAACATTCAGGTTATAACTGTCCAAGTTGAAACTGAATTTCATAAAAAAATTCAAAAAATTATGTATAAAGGCAATGGCAGATAGTTGTAAAACAAAGCTGTAAACAAAATTCAGTCTGGACTAGTAAACTGGTCAGTAAACTAATGGGTAAGAATAGAAGCATATTAGCCTACATGACCATTTTAAGAAATAAGTGGATTGAAATATGGTAATGAGTGTTTATTTTAGAACAAAAAGATTATGTTTTTGTTTATCTTATACTCTAAAACAAGCTCCGTTTGTCCGGGCAAAGTTTTTTTTCGCTCCAAGGATTTTTGATATTTTTATTGAATATGGGGGTTTTGGCCACCAGAAATCGATTGGAGCTGGTCCCATAGCTGGGAAAAATCCGGTTTTCGTGCTAGAGCCCTTCAAAGTTTCCATGTTATCCTTATGGAGATTTTATTAATTGAACAAAAATCAGCTGATAAATGTAGATATAAACCAATGTGTTACATCTTTAACCTGTAGTTTAAGACAATTATACCAAAATGGAGTACCCGTCTTCTTGACGAGTGAGCGGAGCGAACGAGCTTTGTTTGAGAACGAAAGTAATAATTTTACCGAGCTTAAGCTCGGTCCCCCTGGTACTTTTTCATAAACTAAAAGTTCATTAATTCGTAGCTAAGGTATCAAAACTTATACTGTATGTAAACAAATTAGTCTATAAGTAATAAGTTTAGATTCAGTAATTGCAATCATATGCAAAAAGCAAACTCTCTTTATATGAAAATGATTTATTTTACCACTTTCAAAATAACTGAAATCTTAAGTATCCTTACTTTAATTTATTATTATCTGGCAATGACATAGAATTGCAGTTGCCTGCTTTAGTGCTTTGTTTACTAAATCTATTTTGTAAAATCAATAGTGGTGTGAAATATTTTGGTGTTGGATATAGATCACCTGGAGTAGTAAACAAATCCACAAAATAATGTCTTAGATTAGTTAAATAAGGTCTAATTTTCATTGTACAGATTAATAACATTGACTATGTACACTAACGTGAGTAGACTTCTCATAGCAAAGGCGCTGTGTGAAACCTATTGGTGCGATCTCGTCATAGATATATACTAAACGCCTGGATCGGTAACTGAAATGGCGGAATAGAGGTAAAAACGAGCCGGCTTCCCCCACCACTAGCCAGTATTGCCGCCGCTGCGCCACCGCCGCGCCGCGCTGATATCAGCTGACATGATTGTTGTCGGTGTGTCAGCTGCATTCTTGTTTATTTACATTCTTTTAAATGTTCAATTATAATTATGATGAAAGATTGTTCTGTACTGTGCAGCTTTTGGATGTATTAGTGCACAGTCCAAAGGCTGAAATTTATCATTTCATAGGTAAGAAAGACTAAAAAAATACATCATTACTGCAATTTAATTTATTTATTTATTTATTTATTTAAATTACAATACATAATAACTCGCACAGGGTCGGCAACACTGACCACGAATACTGGCTAGTGGTGGGGGTAATAGCTCGTTTTCGCAACACGGAATAACCGATCCAGGTGTTTAGTTGAATTTTTTACTATATGGAACATAGAGTATAAAATTCTTTTAGATCGACTTTAAATTTCTCTTAGGCGAATTTTTGACCCCCAAAAGGCTTTTTTATTACTAATTTGATTTCAATGAAATTCTCAGGTTAGATTTTAAGTATTTTAAACTAGATAATAAACTATAATCGAGCAATTATTTTCAAGTATTAAAAAAGCTTATTTTCCGTAATTTTTGACAGAACTTTAGTTGTTTAGGCTACATGGTTTGACTAATGTAGTTGCTATGATCAGTTTATTTTCCCCCATCGCAGCTGAGTTGTCGCTGTATGCTGAAAACAACATAACATAACCTTTTCTTGTTTATATTTGCTCGCCGTTATGTTACGTTTTTAAATAAAATTTAATTGATATTTTGACAGACCTGTTTGTTAAATCAAATAGATCAACACTGATGTTTACTTGTTGAAGTTATAAATTATAGTCTACCAAAAGATAGGCATGTTGATGTGGAATGAATTGGTGTCGTACGGAATTATGCGATTAACTAATTTATGGGATACAACTAATATCTATTTGGGAGAAAGATTTAAATTGAACAACTAATTAGAATGTGCTGTGCCATTGTAGCCTATGTCTCAGGTAACAAAATATGCATTAAGTGTTAAGTAAGCGTAATTCTACAATACTTAAATTACTTGATTTTTATTATTTTTAATTAATCATGGATTTTAAATTGTATTGTTTTTTTTCGCTCTACAATCTATTTACCTTTAATATTGTAAGCATAATTATTATTAAGTTACTTGCTTGTTTTGAGGTCTTAGCTAAAATCATTCTTTGTGTGTATTTATTTGTAGGCTAGGCCTAGGATGTACGCCGGTTGACTTCGGACGGTTAGATGACGTTCCACTCTTCACATTCGAGGAAATGGAATTGTTGGAATTGTTGCTCTCCCTAAAGAGCAACAAGGCTCCTGACCCGGACGGGATTCCCAGCGAGGTTTTAAAGAAAGTATTTTCAATTAATGCTGACTTGTTGTTGAGAATGTACAACGCCTGTTTGGTAGAAGGGGTGTTTCCGGCTCCCTATGGAAAACCGCAAGACTTGTACTGATCAGCAAGGGCAAAGGTGATCCCGAGCTGTCGTCGTCCCACAGGCCTTTCTACACGTTGGACACGGCTGGGAAGCTGTTCGAGAAGCTGATCCGTTCCCGCCTGACCTCTGCCGTGGAAGCTGCCGGGGACTCATGCCCCCGTCAGTATGGCTTCAGAAAGGGACGGTCAACGATTGACGCTATCACCGAAGTCCATGGAGAGCTGTGAAGAGAGTCGAGAGCCACAACCATTTCTCTCGCTGAGTAGTGCTTCTTGTTACGCTTATGTCAAGAATGCCTTCAACTCGGCAAGGTGGGTCGATATGTTGGATGCGCTTCGCAACACCTTTCGCGTTCCTGCATATCTGTTGCGACTCATTGAGGATTATCTCCGCTCTCAAAGCCTTATTTACGACACAAGGGACGGAACATGGACGATGGAAGTCACTTCTGGTGCCGCGCAAGATTCAATACTCGGCCAGGATCTCTGGAATGTTGCCTATGACAGCCTCCTGAGGTCGGAGATGCCTGAGGAAACCTCTTTGGTTGGGTACGCCAATGATGTCGCAGCTCTCATTGTCGCACGCAACGTTGAGCTGGCCCAACTAAAGTTGAACCGAGTCATGCGTGTGGTCAACACATGGATGTCCGATCACGGTCTCTCGCTTGCTCTCCGTAGGACGGAGATTGTGATATTTACGAAGAAGAGGATAGACACCGTCATTCTGTTCCGAGTGGGAAGGGAGGTGGTCCAATCAATTCATGCTGCTAAGTACTTCGGGATTATGGTGGACACCAAGTTAAGCTGGAGGGATCAGATATTCCGTACGGCGGACAAGGCCGCTAAGGTAGTCACTTACCTTAGTAGGCTGATGGCCAGTGTCGGGGTTCCACGATCCAGCAGAAGACGTCTGTTGATGTCCGCGGTTCAGTTCGTGCTTCTTTATGGAGCAGAGGTGTGGGCAGACGCTCTCGATAAAGAGTAGTACAGGTTGCGACTCGCCCGGGTTCAACGTTGAGCGGCGCTCGGGGTGTGTTCCGCCTACCGGACAGTGTCCGAGCCTGCCGTCCTGGTGGTCGCCGGAGTTATCCCTGTCAAGCTCTTGGCAGGAGAGAGGAAGGCAATTTATCAGAGACAAGTCGAGATTGGCAAGGACACGGCAAGAACAGCAGAGCGCTCCCGAACCTTCCAGCAGTGGCAACACAGCTGGGAGCACGACACCCGAGGACGATGGACTGCGCGACTTATCAAGCACGTCCAACCATGGGTGGAACGGCGGCCAATTCTTTATTTATTGCTCGGGCGTTCCCGACGATGCGTGCACACATTTTTCCGCTGCCCATGCTTGGAGGATGAGGGCAACTGGGATTGTTTATCACAGTTCGTGCGGGACATCCTCCTGGAAAAGAAACATGATCTGGACCGCGAAGTGGCCCAGATCCCTTGATCGAGTGGCTGGATAAGGAGTGAACCCCACGGGCATAAGCCAAATTTAGGCCTAGCCCTACGTAATGTGATAAACAACTCCAGGTTAGAATCCTAAAGAGTAGAGGCGAGGTTTTTTAATGGGTAAACCCGTTTTTAGGGGAGTCCCACACTACAGGCTTGCCACCTGTGTGCGTAATGCATTTTTCTTACCTCTCCCTCAAAAAAAAAAAAAAAAAAAACATAAAAAGCGTCACCTAATAACTCAAAAAGTGAGTAAAAAATTCTTGTACGGGACGGTCATCGGAGCGTATTCCTAGTATATATCTATGGATCTCGTGCGGCGTACATGGAAGTACAAGTAACATATGATAGATAAATCAGGATTACCACTCTTCTCAACCAAGGATGAAACATTGTATAACTGAAAGTTATGTTTATGTTTTGGTAAAGTGTTTTTGCAGCACTGTAAGGCGGGTTTACACTGGTCAAGTTACTTGATTCAAGTTGACTTGAATGTTATGTAAACATTCAAGTAAAATTGGCTGTTTGATTTTTCATGTGGCCTTGAATCAAGTAGGCTAATAATTTGTGTTATGATTTACCGGTATGATGAGCTGAATATAAACAACCTCCGTAAAAAAATCTATCTAACCAAGTTTAAATGCAAATGCAAAGACTTTTAAACTGTAAATGGGGTACAGTATAAATTATCACATAATATTAGGAATAATCATTTTACTTTGTTTTTATTAGCGAATTTCCCTATAGGGAATACGCTATTACGGTAGTAGCCATGGTAAGACCTAAGCCCGGGACCACTTTACTTTTTCATTTTTAGTTCCCCAGAAGCCAAAAACACCATTCGTTCATTTTCATATATATGTATAGGCCTATATATATATATATATATATATATATATATATATATATATATATATATATATATATATATATATATTTATATATCTATATATCTATGTGTCCGTGGTACCGATAACTTTTGAAGGGGACCTTCGATTTTGATGAAATTTGGTATGGAGGTGTAAGACCAGGACTATTTTCATGAGTTCGCGAACCAGCATTGTCAGGTTATGGGAACGGGGTTTTATGGGGTTTCAAAGGGGCCAAAAATGGGTTTTTGGCATTTTTGGACCTTAATTTTTAAAATTCATCAATTTTAACTGAAACCATTTAAAAGAGCTTAAAAAACAAACAATTTGGTATTTTGAATTTTTATCATAGCATAACTGGTTACGGGGCAAATCCAAAAATGTGTTTTCCATGTTATTCTTATGGGAAATCAAGAAAACCCTATATCTTGCTTATTTATTGACATAACTTAATCAAATTTGGTATGTACATTATCTATATAAGGTTTAACTTATACTTGCTTACAAAACCCATATGGCGGCAAACCTACATACTCACCCCCATGGGGTTTATGGGGAAAATAAAAAATTGCCAGAGCTTGACACAATTTTTTGTTTACATTCACCAATTATTGATTAACTTAGATTTTCTAACAACACCCAATGGCAGCAAACCTACATACTCGATCCTATGGTGTTTTTATGGGGAAAGTAAATAATCTGAAATTCCATTGAAAATTCGCTGAGTAAGCAGGTCTGCTGCGACGGGGATATTATTATTTGCGTGGTTAAATGTTAATTAGGAATAATTTAGGAATAAGTTTTATAGCCACAATTTAAAACGAATGTTCCTCAAGACAGACGTTCTCTATACTGAAGGATTATTTTATGAAACACATATAAAACTTTTTTGGAGATGTTAACTATGTTTTTGACGTCTTTTTAATTCAAAACGAAAGGTTATTTATGTTCTAAGTCTAGGTCGCACCGTCACTATTATGAACAACATTTAGCAATATAAATGATACATGATGCATTGCCTACACTACCCTAGGAGTAGGCTCATATATGTCTTTCTAAGTGATAATCCGCTTAAGTCTACCTGTAGTATGGGGTATTCAACTACACTGGTCCCCAAAATTACAAGTTTATTGCGAGTCTTTTGCAAAAATTTTGTCAAAATTTATCAAAAAAAGTTTTAAATTTACCCATAAAAATAAAGTTGGTTATGTATACAACCATGATCAAACTCATTATGCCTATATAAGTGAGCTACAATTAGAAAGAACGCGGGCTCACCTTGGAGGAATTATATGGCCACGCGGGGTTAGAAGCGAAGCCGCCGCACCGCGCTCGTCGAGTGGCGAGGGCTACAGAGTCGTGAATCATGGAAGTTTAAGTGTAATTAGTTGTTTTAAATGACGGAATACATTTTAGAAAACTTTTTAAATAATTTGTTAATTTTTATGTCTATATTTATCAAGTTGAAAAATAACTGTGTTAAGGCTATGTATTTTAAAAACATCGACTAAATTTATTGCTATTATAAAAAACCGTAATCATAGTTTGCAATTTTTTATAAATGTTAATAAATCATCCTAATTGTGCTGATAAACTTAAAGGGTATTTGTTCTTGTTAGTACTAAGTTGTTAGTATTTGACGAACAATCGTCTATTGTTTATAAGTTTGTTTTAAGTCATTGTACCCTAAATTCCGTACTTCTTATTATTTGGTTATTTTATTATTATCAACCCATTAATAGTAATTATGACTAACTAATTGTATGCCAATAAATTACTGTCCAATATTCTGTAAATAATTCTGAACATCACTAAAGAGTTGTTAACTTAATGGTTTTTACAAATTATAATAAGCAATTTACATTAAAAAAATCAATTCTTATATTTATTTTTGTTTAAAGTTTTATACTACACAATAAAATCAATTTTACAGAAACACATATATATTGAGATAATTTAAATTTTGTTTTTATGTATTAAAATCATCTCTTAAATATAAAACTTTTACTTTAATGTCCTTTTTTAAATTAAAATATATTTTTTTATCTAGGACAAAATTATATCACTGAATAGAGAATTTAATCCTTTTTAAAAATGCAAAAGCTGTACTATGTGATTTGCTTGGTGTGCTCAGAATTTTAATTCAAAGTTGCGCGCGTCGCGTTTATTCCTATATCTCCCGTGTTACAGCGGTGGCACCATACCACTCTACGGCCAGCCGTGCCACTCTAGTGGAGGGGAGCGGCCGGCTTCACTTTAGCACGGTATATCCATAAGGACATGGCCACTCCTTATATATAATTCCTCCAAGGGGCTCACGCGGCCTTCTCCTTTGGTCATTCGGCGACCCATACACGGAACTATCAAAGGACTAATTCCAGGTCGGGACTGTCCAGATGAATCCGTCTGACCGATAGTTACATGCATGGGGTGGCCTTAATATTTTTATTTATTCACTAGAAAAACCTATGTTCCTTTTGGGCTAAAATTGACTCTGTGAATATAATTTAGACTACCAGTATTGAATAAATATGGCATTGTTGGAATTAATTATGTATATCACTGTTTAAAAGACATAATTCCACTTGGTGATGAATTCCTTATCTACTAGAAACGCCCAATTTTGAACTCTTTGAAAGATATTGCAACAACGACCATCTTTATTATATTAACCTATACTACCACACACAACAGAATTTTGTACAGTTCAGTCGTGGCTTTGATCTTCACAAAACAGACTTATAGACTTGTGTGTATAAGTTCAAGTTTGTTTGACAGAAAACTATCCGTCTCAAATTCCTTTAAAATTTCACAGTTAAATGAAATGCTATAAAAAAGCAAGAACTATGTTTCATTTGATAAAAAATTTAATTTAATACTGTGTATAATATACCAACAAAATAATACAAAGGAACCAAAAACCAATTTTATATTTATCATGATTAATTTAACTTTGAAAATCATAACAAAGTCAAAGAAATCAGCTGTAGGCTAATAAAATATTCTTTGGTAAACTTCGGATTTTAGTAGTTGGACAAATTTACTGCAGATAGCTGCACGGGTAATAATAATACATTTTTACTTGAATGAACGATTCCAGTGAAATCAAACATGTTCAATTTCTATCTACTTGAAATCAGCTGTTACTTGAATAACAAAATCTTCACTTGAATGAACGTTTACACGAGTCAAGTCGACTTGACTGTCCATTTTTTCTGACTTGATTCAAGTAACTTGAATCGTGTAAACGACCACTTTTGGTCACAACAAGAAACAGCTGTTACTTGAATAAAAAAAATTGTACTTGAAAGGACGTTTACACGGGTCAAGTCATGGTCAAGTCACCTACTTGACTCAAGTAACTTGACCCGTGTAAACCTAGCTTAAATTCAGCTGAATAATAACAACATCAATGGCAGCGACTCTGGTGCCGCGTACACCAAACTTCCAAATTTTTGCCTCAAACTAAATGCATTGGATGAGAGGTCTATTCACATTAGTGTACAAAGTCAATGGTAATAAGGCATTTTCTGAGGGATACCATATTTTTCCTATCATCTAGGGGCCATAAGAAATCCATTGACACAAAAACGGCCATGATCCGTTCAGTAGTTCTCTCTCTAGACCCTAAATGCACTCTTTTATTATATATGAGAGAAGCAAGCATGTTTCTTTTCCTCCTTTTTCTTCAGCTTGCACGCATCATAGGGGAAATACGCTCATATTGTTAGAAAGGTATTGTGCTGTAGATGAGCAGAATCGCATTTTAATTCCCCTCACACCCCAATTATCCCTCTCAAAAGGAGAGGGATAATTGATTGAATCATAAGACAGCTGTTATAATAAAAAATGCTAGCAAATCAGGAAGAACAGACGTTTCAGTTATAAAATATTTTAAAACTAATTGGCTCAAGATCAACTGAATTTTCTGTCAAATTTCGACCAGTTGGCGATTTCTTAGTACTGATTAATAGACAAACATGATTATTTTCCTCCTTTTGTCTCAGCTTTAGAGCATTGTTTGAGAAATCCCCATATACCGTTATTATTCACATCAAATAAAATTTCCTAACTGTCACATAAATTTTTTACATGTTATTTTCACAGGTGACGTTGTCAATATTTAAAAATAAAATTATACACTATATAAACAAGAAGACTGCAAAATACTAAATAGAAGGGGATAACGTGCACAAATAGTTTTTAAGCTCCGAAACAACATAAAATTTGAGTTTATTATGTAACTAGCTGTTGCCCGTCACGGCTTCGCCCGTGATTGCATTTTTTTATAGGTAATACAATCTTTTTAAATAGCAACGAAATCTACTTCCTTAAGAGAATGACATTGAAACAACGAAGTGGTGTGAGTGGAGCTCTGGAGGAATTTCGCAAAACCTATTCTTGGTGAGAAAAGTTTTCTTAAATAGAAAAGGTCCTGGGAACCTATGAGCAAATAGGAAAGACCATGTCAAATTTCAATCCTGTAGGCCTTACAGTCATTTTGTAGTCATGTATGGTGGAGCTCTAAATAACATCAAAAACTATGTTTGCAAAACTGTTTCTTAATGAATACCTATTTGCAAAACGGAACGTTTACGTTAAATTTCAACCTTTAGGATCTATGGTGTTTTTGAGAATTTGTGGGGAGGACCCCTAAAGGAAATTTTCAAAATCGTTTCTTATTGATGGACGTTACCTATGAGCAAAGAGGAATGTCCATGTCAAATGTAAACCCGTTGGCCTAGATTAATTTTGAAGTCATGTGGAGTGGAGCCCTTCAGAACTTCAAAAATATATTTACAAACCCATTTCGTAGTGAGCACCTGTTACCAAAACGGGAAATAAACGTTAAATTTATGCCTCCTAGGATCTATGGTAATTTTTAGGTTCTATGAGGCGGAGCTCTAAAGGAAATTTGCAAAATTATTTGTCAGTGAGCACCTATGAACAAAGAGGAACGTCCATGTTAAATTTCAACCCCGTGGGCCCTAGAGTAGTAATTTTCAAGACCTGAGGGGCAGAGCCCTAAAGAATTAAAGAAAACTATATGTGTAAACCCGTTTCTTAGTAAGTAACTATGAGCAAAGAGGAACGTCCGATTCAAATTTAAATCCCGGAGGCCATAAATAAGTAATTTTGAATTCCTATGGGGCGGAGCCCTAAAGAGCTTAAAAATTGTACTGTATTATGCAAAACCGTCTCTTAGTGAGCACTCATGAGCAAAGAGAAACGTCCATGTCAAATATCGACCCCGGAGGCCCTAAAGTAATTTTGAAGTCCTGTGGGGCGGGGCCCTAAAGAACTTCCAAAACTAATTGCAATACCATTTCTTAGAGGGATCCCATGATCAAAAAGAAACTGCAATGTCAAAATTCAACCCCGGAGGCCCTAAAGTAATTCTGAAGTCCAGTGGGGCGGAACCCTAAAGTGCTTAAAAAACTATATTTTCAAAACAGTTTCTTAATAATCTATGAGCAAAGAGAATCGTCCATGTCAAATTTCAACACGTAGGCTATACAGTAATTGTGAGCTTCTTTGGCGCGGAACCCAAAAGGGGATGTTCAAAGCACTTTTCTTATTGAACACCTAAAAGAAAAGAGATCACTCCAAATTTCAACCCTGCAGGTTTCTTAATTTGTATTTAAATTTGACCATTTGGATAGCGTTATATTGAAATTTTGAAGGCCGTGGGGACGAGCCCTGAAAGAATTTTGCAAAATTGTTTCTTAGTGAGCACCTAAGAGGCAAGACGAACCTGTGTCCAAAGTTTCAAGTATATGCGTTTGGTAGTTCCTGAGATTTCGTGATGAGTCAGTCAGTAATCACTCCTCGTCAGGTTTAGCTCGTTCGCTAAGCTCACTCGCCGCAATTCTATAATATCGTCTAGTGTTTTATTACCAATCTTCCCTCAATAATTTTTAAATGAGAACAGCTGTTTAGAAAATTTATATTCCTTAATGTAATCAATCATATGTTCCAATTCAAAAGTGCTTCCATGAGAATAACATGGTAACTTTGAAGACGTGTGGGGCGGAGCCCTGAAGGAATTTTGCAAAATCGTTTCTTAGTGAGCACCTAAGAGGCAAGACGAACCAATGTTCAAAGTTTCAAGTAAATCCGTATGGTAGTTTCTGAGATTTCGTGATGAGTCAGTGAGTGGGATTTCGCTTATATATATATAGATATATATATAGATAACTGTCATTTAAGTATTTATCCACGGAATAATAACATTCTGATGAAAAATTTTAAATTAGAATTGAAACTGTCTGTATTAAACACTGAGTTTAGGGCTTCAGGGAGTTTATTATAAAGCCTTTTACACTTGTGTCTATGTGTTTTTCAAACCAAATTAAAGATGTATTTCATACTGCAAGTCGTTTTTGTTTCTAGTGTTATAATTATGCAATTTAGTTTAGATAAGAAAGATGGGAAACTAACTTTAAGAAGAATCATAGAGATTTATGAATATATATACTAGGCAATGTCAACATACCAAATTGTTTGAATATGGGCATGCATGATGTCCTAGTACTTGAAAGTGGCATAATCCCAACATTTTTTTCCTGAATTTTAAATATTGGTACAATTTTTGTAGCTTTTCTCCATTGTTCAACCGTATATTGCTAAGTTGAATAAAAATATGAAAAATAAAACCACCAGTGTAGTGTTTTAGTCAATCAATTTTCTTAAAATGAGCATTTGAAAACTAGCCGTGCTTTATTTTTTCCTTATCACATCAGCCGCCAGACTACAGGCTTTCAAAATTTTAATGTTAATCTTATTGAAGAATTTATTATGTTAGCCGTTGTGATATCAAATGCTGGCAAAACAGAAGGGACAGATGTTCCAGTTATAAAATATCTTCAAACAAATTAAGTCCAGATCAACAACTGATATTTTGGTTGAGTTTTGACCAGTGAGCGATTTTTTATGTAAAAGCCATAAAACACTGTGTAAGGGAAATCTAAGATGGCCTTCTATCTAAATATTTATGTGTATTATTTATATAATATGTCTTTGTATATGTATTATTTTTGTGTATTATTTTTATATTTTTAATATTATTATATTGTGTTCCAAATTTTGTATATCTATCATCAATCACACAATTGTTTCCCATACCTGCCTGACTATATAGATCTATATCCAATTTTTTTGTAAAATTTTCTTGAACGTGTCTGAACAGCACATACAATTTATTGTACTGTATGTGTGGAAGTTTCCTAGGGGGAAAATCTTCTGTTTTTAACAGCCATGATGGTTTCTGACACTTCTATGTCATAAATAGTCATAATTTTTTAACTCTTATAAGTAATTTTCCAGTAAATGTGACTTTTCAAGATTTGAAATAATTATTTGCAAGAGATTTTTTCTGAATATGCTATTCAGACTCTGACATAAAATACTATTGTAGATATCTAATGTACCTCGTAACTCGTCAGTGCAGGTGAGCGAATCAGTGTCTCTTTCAAAGTGACGTAGACTTGACGAGTAACCGGGTTTGCCCTCAGCACCTGTGCGGATGCATTAAATTTGAGTAGAATGATTAAAAATTAAAATAAAATGACTAGGAAGTAACAGGATGTAATTAATAAAATTTCTCCCTTAAAAAAATCTTTTCAAGATGGACTTATTTGTAATATGAGTGCCACTACAGAAGGAAGGTTGATAAAAAAAACAAAACTGCAAAATACAAAACTAACCTAGTCATGAAAAATATTACATTCACCATATACAATAAACAATGTTAGAAGTAAGAAGGCCTTACTAAAATTGTAAGTAGGGATGGACGGGTCTCGAAATTACGAGAAATTTTCGAGAAATTTTTAATCTCGTTAACCGAGACGAGATTTTATTTTGATCGAGATTTTTCGAGACGAGAAATAATTCGTGAATAACGATAAAAACGGGTATAAATAATATACGAATTTAATACTGCAAAATAAATTATTTTGAAGCAATGTGAAGTGTTTTATTTTCCTATCCTCCTCACAACTTCAAACTTAAAATGCCATCACAAACGGTTAAACTACGGTTGGACTTCCAAGATTTGAACTGGACTGGAGACGGCTGCATCTGCACGGACTGTTAGTGGTACTGACAATCAACAGTAGAGGGCGGAGTCAACATAGCTTCTGATTTATAAAATATTCATTTGTTTGATAAATCTTTAGAACATTGGGAAAACTTTATAAACAATCATTATTTGACATTTAATTGCTTCAAGATGATTATTTAAAACTGATTCAAATAATTTTTGGCAAATTTAAGAGCTGTTTTGACATTGGCAGTAAGAATAGTAGTGACAACCAGATTGAATAATGGCTAACCTCAAATATCCCACGTAATACAGAATTTAATTTACTTTCACACTCTTAGCAGAGTTGAGCTATTTTAAGCCATAAATGCTTAAAATCGGCTGATGGTTGATTTTATTTCAAGGTTTGGATACTAAAAAAAACTGAATAGGCCTATTAACAATAATTGTTGAACCATTGACTGGTTGAACAGCAATAAATAGGTTGTGTTAAATACATTGAAAATCAATGGTCTTACCAGAACCACACAGGCTTCATGGCTACACTAATGCTTGCCTTCATTCAGTTAGGAGCAAAATAAAAACCTTACCACTAGCAGACGACAAATTGAGGGAATTACATGAATTCGAAAGCAGTGAAAGTTAAGTATACTGGACTTGAATAGTTTGGAGAAATAACAATAAATAGCAAACAAAATCTGAGCTGAAGATTGTCTTATGGACAAAGACAAAGAAGAAGAGATTGTTTTAAAATTAAAATCCTCCAACTGAAAGTTATTTCTTGTTAGCCTCCCGGCCTCTAGGCTCGTGATTCAAAGTTAGTAGGCCTAAGCCTACTAGAAATCTGCGAGTGAGGTAAAGCTCTTATTTGGAAACATTTTAAAGTAGGTTAATAGTGAAAAACTGTAACTGTAACAGAGGATTCTCTTTTTATGTTTTACTAAACGTAGATCGGTAGGGTTTATGGTGAGCCTATATCTTCTCAACCTTTTTATTGGGTACATTCCTATATAGGCCTAGACCTTTTGTTAAGAAAGTGACTTTTTTAACTTTAGTTTATTAACATAATCCGCAATTTACAAAGAAATATTTGTTCCTTCACATTGATCAGGATTAACCATGTTACAAAATCAGATTAAAATCCCGAACGCACATTTCTCGTGATGTATGAGAGGGAAAATCTCGTCTCGATCTCGTCTCGAAATTATTTGAGAGTTCAAAATTCTCGTCTCGTCTCGTCTCGTCTCGAACTGAAAATCCAATCTCGTCCATCCCTAATTGTAAGTTTTGAATCAATGGCTCTGATATTTAATCTTATCGCTTAGAAATTTGTTATAACTTTTCAAATTTTAGTGGGTACCTTTAATGTAATGAATAGAAAAATTCAATTATTATTTAACAAAAACCCATTTTCAGGCTGAAAACAGACCAAACTCACCCAGTTGTCAGTATAAGTATGAACTTAAAATTAAAGAAGTAAAAATTTATCAACATGGAATCACACTTATAAAAAAACTAATCAAACTGTCATCTGCAGCTTATATCAAATGAAACCTATTTTTACGTTCTACTAGTTTAAAACACATTTACCTCTCTTTTGAACTCATTTGAACAATGGGACTATACTTTGGGGTATTTCAACACCAAAAACAAAGACAATTTTATAGTAAAATATGAATTTCCTGTACTTAAAATTAATGTTGTAACTACCATCATATCTTTATAAATGCATTCTTGGTGATTTTTCAAGATTGAGCCGTATGGCTGCCTAACCCTATAGCTTGGATAATCGACTGACGTACCCAGCGTGTGGCAGGCGCGCACAGCGTGATGGCTGCGCTCCCTGTTGACCAGTGCTGGGTCCAGGCTCGCCACTACCGCCAGCACTGCGCCTGCACGCTGCACCTGCACGACACTGCAGACGACGGCCTGACCCGCAGTGAACAACTCCTCCAGCGACGGACACTCCTGCACACCAATCTCTAATCAGCCTTAACCTTTTAACGAGTTTAACCTTTTAAAAGGTATTATTATTGAAAATGAGTTTGGACATTCTGTAAATCTAGAATGAAACTGTCAAAAAATAGTAAATTCATTCCGGAATGTTCTTGGGTACGGTATTCAATTATTTTTAGGAATTATTTTATACAAATAAGATAAGAACTACTCAGTAACAAGTTTAAAATTTGAGGTGTGCGAGTACTGATTTTTAGGTCGGGTCGAGTCCAGCCGCGTTTTTAAAATTTCCAAATCATACATATACCCAAAAATTTTAATAGGGATTTTTATAACAAACATTGAATAATGCAGATTGTGTATATTAACAACCTTAACCACTTAAGATGGACCATCGTTTCCAAAAGATGTCCTGCATGAAAATAATGTTATTGACACTTTAGGCTTTTCACTTGATTATAACATTTTTAATTTCAAGTTTGATATTAAAATACCCCCGTCGCAGCAGACCTGCGTACTCAGCGAATTTCCAATGGAATTTCAGATTATTTACTTTCCCCCTAAAAACACCATAGGATCGAGTATGTAGGTTTGCTGCCATGGGGTGTTGTTAGAAAATCTAAGTTAATCCATAATTGGTGAATGTAAACACAAAATTGTATCAAGCTCTGGCAATTTTTTATTTTCCCCATAAACCCCGTGGTGGTGAGTATGTAGGTTTGCCGCCATATGGGTTTTGTAAGCAATTATTAGTTAAGCCCTATCTAGATAATGTACATACCAAATTTGATTAAGTTATGTAAATAAGCAAGATGTAGTTTTTTCTTGATTTCCCATAAGAATAACATGGAAAACACAATTTTGGATTTTCCCCGTAACCAGTTATGCTAAGATAAAAATTCAAAATACAAAATTGTTTGTTTTTTTAAGCTCTTTTAAATAGTTTCAGTTAAAATTAATGAATTTTGAAAATTGAGGTCAAAAAATGCCAAAAACCCATTTTTGACCCCCATAAAACCCCGTTCCCATAACCCGACAATGCTGGTTCGCGAACTCATGAAAATAGACCTGGTCTTACACCTTCATACCAAATTTCATCAAAATCGGAGGTTCCCTTCAAAAGTTATCGGTACCACGGACACACACACATATATATATATATATATATATATATATATATATATATATATATATATATATATATATATATATATATATATATACACACATATATATGAAAATGAACGAATGGTGTTTTTGGCTTCTGGGGACCTCAAAATGAAAAAGTGGTCCCGGGCTTAGGTCTTACCATGGCTACTACCGTAATAGCGTATTCCCTATAGGGAAATTCGCTAAAATCATATCGGCCTAGTAATCATTCATCGGAACATTAGAACACCTTGCACACATCTTATTACTTTTCTTTGTTAGGCCTATATAGACTTTTTTAATGTAGGCTAAAACTAAAACATTGAAATACAACTGGATTTACCTTCTGTGTTATTTCCAATTTCTGTAAGCGAGCCAAAGATTGATAATACGGCTGTGAGATTGCAGAGATGGGAACCTTCGCAGACAGTTTACTTGGGAGACAAATGAACAGGTGGAAAGGATGAACTTCCCTTACTCTCCCCACCACCACCAGTCCCTCCTCCAGGCTCTGGGTGGAACAGAGAAACCGATTAGGTGAACTACACAATTAGGGAAGTAGCTACAGTAAGACACTAGTTTGAAAATCTCATAACAGTTGGTAACACTACAACACAAAGATTTTGGAGAGTACAGCAATAACGTTGTAGGTGCCTAAATTGTGCCCTTCAGATCAATTTGATTACTTTTTCATGTTAGAGCATATTTTTTATATAAAATTTGTATTAAAGTAGGATAAGCTGATTCATTCATTCATTTATTCATTTATTGATAAAGTTCTGGTAAGAAAGGTGATTGATTTCACATTTAGGAAAGTAAGACAGACAACTAAAGGAAGGGTCCATAATCTGACAGAAACATTGAAAGTATTTGACTGGTCTCAATTGTTTTTGTACAATGATGTTGATGAGGCATTTGAGTATTTTATTAATGTGTTAAGCCAAAAGTTGGAATATTTCTGTCCAATAAAACAGGTAAAAATACATTTGTATGAAAAAATAAAAAATGTCAAATGGTTTACTACAGAATTAAAAGAGATGAAAAAATTTCTCCTTGTGTTGTATGATAGATTTAAGAGTAGCAATAATGTGCTTGAAAAAGATAGGTACAAACATGAGTACAGCTTAGCAAAGAAAAGGTATAGGATTAAGATAAAAGAGGCGAAAATAAAAGCAAATGATGATTATATAGAGAAATCAAAAAACAAATGCAGGGCTGCTTGGACGGTAATTAAGACAGAAACTCAGGGTTCTTGTGTAAAGGAAGAAAATAAAATAAAGTCTAAGGAATTAAATGAATATTTTGTGAATGCAGCAAACAACTTACAATTGAATTCATCTAAAGATCCCAGACTGGCAATCGAATACTGGAAAGGGTTTTTGTCACAAAATCAAAATTGTTCAAATTTGAGTTTTAAATGGAAATACATTCTAAAACAAGACATTCTACATTATGTTTCAAAGTTAAGCTCATCTCAAAGTGAGTATTTTTATGGTTTCTCAAACAAAATTGTGAAGGAGATTATACATGTAATTTTAGAACCCTTATTGTATCTTTATAATGAAATGTTAAGTCAAGGATGTTTTCCTGATGTCCTCAAAGTTGTAAAGGTAACCCCATTATATAAGAAAGGAGATAAGTTAAGCTCATCAAGTTATCGTCCTATATCTCTAGTTCCTATTTTTAGCAAAATCTTTGAATGTAGTATTAAAGACCAATTGTATTTTTATTTTAAAAATAATAGTTTGTTATGTAATGAAAAATATGGTTTTATCCCCGGTAAAAATACGATTAAGGCTGTGGAATCTGTTGTTGATAACATTATACAAGGTTTTGAAACAAGAATTACCACATCTGCTACGCTGGTCGATTTGACCAAAGCTTTTGATTGTATATCTCCAGATTTACTTATTCCAGATTAATATGGGATGAAAAATTATGAATTAGCCATGTTTTCTTCATATTTAAATAACAGAAGGCAGATGGTGGTACAGGGTGAGGATAGATCAGACTTTTGTCAAATAAAAGTAGGTGTGCCCCAAGATTCTGTATTGGGACTCTTTCTATTCAAAGTTGCAGTGAATTACCTTTCTCACAGTATGCCTTGTAGTCCATTTTGTATGATGATGACACTACTTTGATCAACAGCCAGAAAAATTTGTATTGGATAGAGAAAGTGTTAACTTAAACACAGCACAAGATTGGTTTTAAGACAATTTCCTTATTGTTAATCATAAAAAAACTGAGGTTATTAATTTTTCACGTGACCATAGTATAAACAGAGATGTAAAAATTGTTAAACTTTTAGGTGTAATACTCGATAATAAGCTCAATCGGGATCCTAATGTTCAAAATATATGTAAAAAATTGGCTAGAGTTACTTACTTAGTTAGGAAATTAGAGTCATGTGTGAGTCATGAATTACTTGCTACAAGAGGTTACAATACCTTATTTATCGTCCACAATCCATACAAATGTTGGAATACAACCTCTTGTAGCAATTTACAAAGCAATCCGGAGGCAAATAACTAAAAGATGAATTACTTATGAAAGCCTATTTTGCTCTGTTTCATTCCCATTTAACCTATGGCATAACCTTTGGGGAAACAGTAGCTCAGCATAAGGTATTCTTGTGGCTAAAAAAGTTTGTAAGAATTATCAAAGGTGTTCCCAGTAACATGTCCTATTCACCTTTTTTTTTTTTAAGAATTGAGAGTCATGACTGTTTCATGTTTGTATATTTATTATTGTTTGTTAAGATGTTTAAGAAAATATTGCTAATTACCAGTCACAAAGAGATGTTCATGACCATGATACCAGATATAGGAAATAGCTGAGTATTGAAAGTGTAAGGCTGGAAAAAACTAAAAGAAGCCATGTCTTTATGAAAATCAAACAATTTCATAAGTTACCAATCAAAGCGTGGACTGTAGAAATTAACAAATTTAAAGTCAAGCTGGTTAAAAAAGAAATCTTTTTACACCAATGACCATTTTCTGACTTGTGATATTAGTGATTTAGATTTTTTTTGTTTTGGTTTCGATTATGTCGATTGCATATATTGTATGTTTAAAGACAAATAAAGATTTGAATCTTGAATCTTTTTGTTGAGTTTAAAGTTTTAACAGTTTTTAATGTACACATACATACACACACACACACACACACACACACACACACACACACACACACACATATATATATGTTATTTAGTTTTAAGAACATTAATGACCATAATTTAAGAAGTAATTTTCATAGTTTTAATACAAGATATGAAGAACAGTTGGATGTTCCTTTTGTAAGGTTACAAAAAACTAAGTCATGCCATGTAATAATGGGTTTGAAATGTTTAAAACCAACTACCAAAGGGCTCACTGCAGCTCCCTCTCAAAAGATTCAAAAGAAAAATCCTCGCTTGGCTGCATGATAACCCCATCTACAGTATCAACGAATTGTTCAGTTTACAATCCCCAAACATGGTTTTTAACTAATTGACTAACTAGGCTAGTATTTTAATTATGTTGTTTCCAGAGTCCTTGCCTGCCACACTATTAATTTATTTATTTTTAGAATCATTGTCTAATGTCTCTGACTAAATGTTTAAAAAGCATGTTCCTACTTGTCAATTTCCCAAATGCATGTAATATGTCTATTGGAAATAAAGATTTCATTCCTGATTTCTGATACTTATGTATTATATTGTTATTTTCAATGTCTAAAATATATATCCCAATGTATTAATTAAGATGTGTTGTGGTACAGTACATTCTCGTTCATCGGAACTAATGTGGCGGACGGCCGGTTCGGATGTAAAAAAATTCCGATAAAGCGGAGCCCGTCATGAGTCATCATTTCCGCCCGTGCGTTGACCTATCGTGATTGTATTCACTCTTGTTCTTAAGATAACACAAGAGATTTTATGAAAAATAGGCCCTTAAACTTTGAACATGGTAACAATGAACCTATAGGAATAAAAACAACACAGGAAATAAAGATCTAAAATCTTTATTCTCATATTCCATATTCATATTCCAGCAGTCAACTGACTTCCACGTAACACAGGTGCAGTCGCGACGCGAGACAGACTGAATGACAGTTTGGGAAGCGGTCGACGCGGATGTTCACTTCCTGCCCCCTTCCTCTTTCTATTTCTGTGCGAATACTCCACGGAATCGTAAATCACATCGATGGGTCCAGATTATGGAAAACGCCTGATGACTTTTGATGCAAAATGATATACTTCACTGTTGTGCGGATAGAACGAATGGAAATTGAAGGCGCTAAAACGAAAAAATTATTTATTTCGTAAGAAAAAAATTAATTATATCCAGATTTTCAGTTCCGATGAAGCGGAGTTCCGATGTCGCCGAGTCCGATGAACGAGAGTGTACTGTACCAAAAGTTGTTCCTAAGGGAAACTTTGTTACCCTACTCCACCTTTATTATCGATGTTAAAATTTTGATTTTGCGATAAGTTTGCTATGCTATCGATGATACAATAACACAATATAGTTACGACTTTATCACTTGATTTAGTTTTGTTCTAGGCCTAGGATAATTAAACATTTTTGAAATAAAACTAATATCATTGACTATGTACACTAACGTGAATAGACTTCTCATCCAATGCATTTAGTTTGAGGCAAAAATTTGGAAGTTTGGTGGATGCGGCACCAGAGTCGCTACCATCGAAGTTGTTATTATTCTGCTGAATTTACAGTGCTGCCAAAACATTTTACGAAAACATAAACATAACTTTCAGTTATAAAATGTTTCATCTTTGGTTTAGAAGAGTGGCAATACTGATTTATCTATCATATGTTACGTGTACTTCGATGGACACCGCACGAGATCGCACCACCGTCAATATGCTTCACATACGCCTATGCTATGAGAAGTCTACTCACGTAGTGTACAAAGTCAATGCTAATATATTGCAAACAGTAGCTGAAATAACAACAACCAGTACAAGTTTAAACAAATGTAACCAGTAACATTATCAAAGAACAACAAAGAACAAAGAACAAAAAACAAAGTAAAACAAAGTTAAAACATCTTTGGTATTTTGTTAAAACAAAATAACAAAGAAAAAACTAGGCTACCCAAGTTTATTTTGTAGGTGTATTTTCTTTATTGTGAGAAGTAGCAGACTTTGTTTTAAACCTAAAATTGTGTCACACAAATGCTGCCTAGTACGAATCAGAAAGGTATTTTGTCACTATTGCATTGACGGAATAAGCGTTTTAAATGTTAAAAAAAAAAAAAAAAAAAAAAAAAACACCGATTTTGTTGTTATAAACATCGCTGTCCATATAAAAGTGACAGAGGTTTACGGTTAGATTGAATTTTATTAGGTCTATAATACATTTCTTATCTCGATATCGTTGTTGATTTGATTGTCTTCATCACATAATTTTAGTCGCAAAATCAAAATCTTAACATCGATAATAGCGGTGGAGCAAGGGTGCAGAATATGTTCAATCCGGCGATCTAATATCGGGGGTTATGCAGGTGTCTGGGGAAATTTTGGGGAAATTATATAAAAAAATTATTTTTTTAATTTGATTTGATTTTTTTGTATCTTTGCCAGTTGAACAACTATCATAAGAGTTAAATATACTAAAATTTAAAATAGTTGTGTACAGAAATACTTTTAAACAGGTACTGAAAGTAGTTTTGATTTTAAGTAGGCCTTGTTGTGTTTCAATACAATAAACTATAAAAAATCCTTATCATTTTACTGCCCCATTGTAAGCGGCTTGAGTTTTAAGACCAAGTCATATATGGCACATATCTTTGGGAGAAATCTTTGATTCGTAATGGATAAAGAGTATAATAACGAAGTTTCGCTAAGTTGTAGGCCTATTGAAATACTGCATAGGCCTTAGGCCTACCTGGTTTTCTACCTAGCAAATGCGTTTCATTTGCTCTTCTCGATAACCAACGTTTTGGCCATTCCAACCATGGCCCAGTCCCGTCATGGTTGGATATGGGAGGCTCTACTGAATTAGTACATCTAGAGGTGCACTTACATGAAGACCTATGTTTTCAATAATAACCTAACCTAACTTAACCATCGTGTGGGTACTGACTATGTGTGTTTTATTCCATAAACAAGAATATATTCTCATTTCACATAAAATGTTACATAGTTGCACCCACATACATGATGGTTAAGTTAGGTTAAGTTAGGTTGGTTTACGTTTGGTTATTAAGGTTAGGTTTACTAGTTAGGTTATGGTATGTTATATTAATATGTAATGTATACAGGGTGTCCAGCTTCCACCTTTACAAACTTTTCCAGGTTATTGCACACGTAAAAATAACCAAAAAAGTTCCTGTAAACATATGTCCCAAAATGCTTCGTTAACCCGCTAGCCGCCATTTTGTTTTTTACACTAAATAAATTTTATTTCCGTAACGGATCATTGTATTAAGTTAATACTAGTATACGTGTAGCTCCAAATCGAGCAATTTATTTTAATACAATACAAAACTGTTACTTTCAGCTCTAAATTAAAGACATCCAGCCAATCCACTATTGTGAATATCTTTAATCGCCAAAACAACACGTATTTACAGCTGATTATTAACAGATATTTAAAATGCTTTATTCAATCCCAATGTTATTTAAATGGAAAATTTTGAGATTTCAACGGTGGATAGCGCTTTTATTTTTAGTCCGATTCTCATCAGTTTTTGGCGGAAACAACTACAGACCAAGCCATATCCAACGACACCAAAAACTTGAAAATCAGTTGAAAATTGTAGGAGGAGTTCTCAAGACAAAAAAACCCTTAGCGTATTAAATAAGTATAGATTTGGCATGAACCTTCACTATAACAATACCCATTTTCAATAAAAAAATTATTTTGTTCCAATTTGTATTTTCAAAATAGCGGCCATTTAAAAATTTTAAACTCAAATATCTCAAAAACGGTAAGTTTTATAAAAATGTTACAAGAGACAAAAAAGTTGACAAATTAAATTATCTAAATATTGATGTGAAGTGTGTACGGATCCGACAACAAATAACGGAGTTATTGAGATTTTTCTCTTAAAATAACCTAAATTGGCATTAATCAAAGTGCAAAATCAGTGTTTTTCCGCAGAAAAACCACAATAACTCCATTGTTTGGTGTTGGATCCTTACAAACTTGGTGTAACTGGTTAGATAATTTAATGTGTCAACTTTTTTGTGTCTTGAAACATTTTTATAAAATTTATCGTTTTTGAGATATTTGAGTTAAAAATTTTAAAATGACCGCCATTTTGAAAATACACATTGGAAAAAATAATTTTTTTTACTGAAAATGGGCATTGTTATAGTGAAGGTTCATGCCAAATATTAACTTAATACAATGATCCGTTACGGAAATAAAAATTATTTAGTGTAAAAAACAAAATGGCAGCTAGCGGGTTAACGAAGCATTTTAGGACATATGTTTACAGGAACTTTTTTGCTTATTTTGACGTGGGCAATAACCTGGAAAAGTTTGTAAAGGTTGAAGCTGGACACCCTGTATAGCACTACCTAATATCAAATAATTGATTTTAAATAACAACCTTTTATAACATTGTAAGTGCTTCATTTATGTAAGTTTCAGTGTGTTTTTGTTTGTTTTCTAAATCTTTTACCTTAATTGAGTATTAATTAATTAATGATGTATTCAATTAATATAGACATATTCATATTCTACATGAAATTCCGCGTAATTTGAGTACCCACATGATATACTTTAACCCTTTGGATGCCAACCAAGTTTTAACATTTGTTTTGAGAATTGCCATGCATATGGGCTGAGCGTGTCCCAGGAGTGCCACTGCTAAAATGGCCTGTTATAGCCAAGTGTGCCAAGAACAAAATAGCTATTTTGTACTATTCCTCTATAAACATGTATAACTCCCATCCTATTGCAGATAAATGAATCAATTTTTTTTTGTTTTGTAGGTTATAAAATGTATTTTTATGTAGTAACAAAATTATAAATAATTGTTGAAAAAAAATCTTTATATAAAAAATATTAAATAAAAAAATTTATAAATTTTTTATTTTTTTATTAAAAATTACAAAAGTAAACTTTTTTCACTATTTATGTAAAAAAATGTTACATTTTACATTACAATGCATAATTAGGAACAAATATGGAAATTTTTATGAAAATAAATTAAGAATCAACATTTTTACAACTTTTTAAATAAAACTTGGTATTTTTGACAAAATTGCAGAAATCGTGACATAGTCATGTTGTATTGTAAGGGCTTACTAAATAATACAATTTTATGTAAACTAGCATTGTGTTGTTAAAAATCAATAGCAAGAGAGCATAATTTGTCAATTTAGGCATATAAATCATAAAGGGACTACTTATTCTATAAAAAAATGTTTTTACTCACCCGGAGCTATCTTGCGACCAAAAAAGTTCAAGTCACCACCACTCACTATTTTAGTAAATAAGGTTTTTAAAAATCACACAACCTATTGAATAGTGCCACCAAGTCAATACTATAAGCCTTTAAGCAAGGAATGTTTTCTATATACACATATATACACTTATTAGTAAACTTGCAATCTATGTGCACTGGTGCCGCGGGAGACAGTCAAGGTGGCAGGGTGTCTACTGATATCTGATTTTAGAATTCCAGTATATTTCCAGTATTTCAAGTACATTTTAAAAAAAAATTCCAGTATCACTCGCGAACTATTAACCTGAATATGGAGTAACAATAACAAAATTTTATACAAATAAACAAATTTAACATGGATCTTTGTATTAAGAGATCGCCACTGGTCAAAATTCTACTAAAAAATCACCTGATTTGGACTCTAATTTATTTAATAAATTACCTTTTGTCCATGAGATTAACATTGAAACTTTGAAAGCCTCTAGGGCGTACCCCTGGAGGCTGATGTGAATTATAATGGCATTCTGTTCATCTACAGGATGAACCTTTCTAACAGTATGCACGGATTTCTCTTATGATACACACAAGCTGAGAAAAAAGTAAGAAAATAAACCTGCTTGCCTATTAATTTATAGAGACTTATTCCTAAGCTTAATCTTTACACAAATGTTTAGATTTCTTAATCGCTTAGTTAATTGTTTGAACAGAAGTACAAGTTTTCTGATTTTGGTTTGCAAACATACTTAAACAACAATTATAACAGGTGAACAATTTTCACACCAAAATGTATGGATAAAATTACAAAATCTATATTTTATGCATAAAAAAAACAATTTCCGGATTTTAATAAAATTAAATTATTCCAGTATCTATTTTGAATTTCCAATATAATTCCAGTATTTCCAGTATGGAAATAAAATTCCAGTATGGAAATAAAATTCGAGTATGGAAATAAAATTCCAGTATTTCCAGTAACAGTAGACACCCTGGGTGGCAGCCCCGTGTGCACTTGACGCATATTGTCCTTGATCGTTTTCTTTTACCTTCTGGGTTATTTTTTGCCGGAGCAAACAACACATATCTTCTCTTTCCCATCCTCCAGCCTCTGGAGCCCATACAATTGTGCACCAGAGCTACCCGCATCACCGCCTCCACGTGCCTGCAGAGCCGCGGTATTTCACAAAAGCCAACTGTTTGCCAAAGTCTCAATTACTGAAATTGTAAATTGCAGCCTTGACATTGGTTTTTCTGTGTTTAGCTTATATAAAACATATGCATTTAGCATCATCCTGCCAAAGATATTAAATATTACTTTTTTCCAATGTTTCATACAGCGTCTCTCATCCAGGTAAGTGTATAATTTTTGGTCTGTCCCATCTATTCCACCCATCCCATGGTTATACTGATAGACAATTAATGGTTTGCATTTAATTACTACCTCGCCACTTCTCCTTATTGTGTATCTAACAGTTTTGGCTTCTGAGTTGGTTGATAGTACTATCAATTTGGACTTGTTTGTCGGTTTCTCACGCCACGCCATCTGTAAGACAGGGCCTTTCCTTACATATACTTTTTTATTGACCTTATACTTTCCCAATAAAGGCCTAGGAATGCCTTTTCTGTCCAACCTAACAGTTCCTGTCAACCATGTCTGTTTCCTATAGAGGTACCTAGCTAACATGGTAGTTGTAAAAAAGTTGTCTAGGAACAAATGGTAACCTTTGACAAGATAATTTTCCATTTTCAAAAGTTTTACAATCACAGAAGGTCCAACACAGTACTTGTTTGTTAGTTCCCGGTCTGGTTCTTAGGTAGCTCCTCTATAACAATAGAATTGCAAACAGTAATTTGCAATAGCATCGCAAAGTACCCATAGCTTGATGCCCCATTTATGGTGTTTCTTTTTCGGCAGGTATTGTGTTAGAGCAACTCTTTTCTTAGTTCCTACTAAGGATTCATCCACTGAGAGTTTCTGATCTGGTGTGAAATAAAGTTTGAACAATCTATTGCAGTGGTCTATCAGAGGCTGAAAGCGGCCACACGGGTCGTATCCAGGTTCATGCTGCTTTGGAAGGGTATTCCCATCGACTACATGAAAAAAACTTTAAGATCAGCTGAAATCGATTGCGACTAAAAACTTTGCTGAACCATGAACAGTATTGGGAGGAACTAGTATACCAATAACTTGCAATGTTAGGCTTATTAATTAGGCTATCCCCATATTGAGTACTACTGCAATAAATGCCTTCATTTCATCCATAGTTATATTTACCCAGTCTTTCAATCTACTCTTTGGTGACATGGGGTTCTTTGAAAGAAACTCTTGGGCATATTTGTTTGTTTCCATTGTAAAGCTGTTCAAAAGGTTCACTGTAAAAAACAGATTGAAGTAATCTATAGGCGATGCGTTCCGGCATGAGTGGAGGGCAGTGTTTTGGGCCAGTCAATTCCGAAAAATGAAAAGAATGCTCATAACCAGGATCACTTCCATCTAAAACCTCATCCCACTCGCTGCTAAGAGGTTCAGGCTCAGGCCTAGGGGGATTCTCAGATGCATTACTTCCTCCATCTCTACCCCTACCTCTACCTCTACCCCTTACTCTAACTCTACCTCGATTGCCTCTACCCCTAGGAGGCTGCTGAGGCCTAGTTCTAATTCGGTCTCTTTCGTCATCTTCACTTTCGCTAGAAATTTCATCTTGGCCTAAGACAACATTTTAAATACCAGGAACAATCTCTACATGTAGGCCTAAGTCAGAAAATAAATCTGAAGTTCTGGGGCAATCTATTTGGGGTTGGCTTGATGACTCTAAATAACCGCCGGGCCTAGGCTTAGGAAGAAGTCGAAAAAACTTGGGCTTACCACGAACGTCTGGATTTGGATCATACGTTGGATCTTCATCTGTATCATCAACTACGTCATCAGATGAAGATGATGATATGCTCTCTTGAATAGAGTCTTCATTAGGGTTACCATACTATCCAGGATGAAAAAGAGGACACCCTAGAACTCGTCGCAAGTCGAACTATAATAAATAAAAAATCTGGATTTATGACCCCCCCCCCCCCCCCTAATATAAATATCGCAGAGTGGGGAGCAAACAAATTTTTAAAATTAAAATTAATAGATTATTTAAGTTTTTCAATATTATACATTATTTCTTAAAATACTAAATAAGGCGCAATTTATTTTTTTATAATTCAATTCCATATTTGGGAAAATCATGAGACGGTTTTAGCCATATAAATCAGTACAGGTTTTATTTTTTATTTATATTTTATAATTTTCTAAGAATTGCCAAAAAACATAAATGAGAAAAATGTGAAATGTCAAGAGCACATAATTTATTACTGTAGGTACATAGTTAATGCTAATTATGCAAGAAAATTTATATTAATTGCATACATCGCTGTCAATTAATGTGATGGAGGTTTAAATTACGGTTAGCCTACACTGTTAGGTTATATTATTATTATGATACACATCTTTTCTTAGTATCGTTGTTGATTCGATTGTTTTCATCATCGCTTAATTTCAATCGCAATATCGAAATTTCCACATCGATATTAACGGTGGAGACGGATAACGAAGTTTCGCCACTCAATAATTAGCTACCATAATTTAGATTAGGCCTATTTATTTTAAAATCAGTATTTTAAATAGGCCCTACCCACATAACGTTTTTAATAAAAAAAATGTTAACAGGTTTTCTGATTTTCTAAGCTTATCTAGCCTACGACAAAAAACTATCACTCTCAGAATTAATGTGAAATTTCCGACATTTCAAAAAATAATTTTCTAATTTCCGATGGTCGTAGCTAAACTCAAGAATTAGGCCTAGGCTACCTAAATTTACATAATGATAATACCACATCGTTCTCCATTTACGCTTGTCTGGAGGAGGGGGAACGGTTGGGTTTCATATACTGAGCCTGTTTTCTCCTGTAAAATTATGGAAAGCCAAATTTAAAGTATTCATAGCTCCTAACCTAATTAATATAAGTGTCTACAACTTAGGTCTACTTTTATATGCAAGTCTTACCTGGTAAACTAAATTTTTTAATATTGCAGGCAGATATTTTTTCCAGAATACCGAATAATCTACAAGCAGCGGCCATGGTGATGCACTATTAATGAATGATTGGCTATTACTTTCTTGTTTGGCTATCTTCTGGATATGACAACGAAATGAGTTGACAGGTTATGCGATATCGGCTTTTCGTATGAACAGGTCGGGAAAATGGCGATTGAAATGTAACGAATTCTTTTGACCGTCGTATGTGGCTGACCTAGTGAAACTAATTCGTGTGTTGTAATATTTTTGTGTCTAATCTTTTGTGTTATTTGGTGTTGGTAAGTTTGTGTGTAATTATTTATTTGTCTGTAAGTTAATGTATTATTTATTGGTGTCGGGAGCATATACCCCTTTTTGTGTAAGTTACTTGTTTAGATACATAAAACCACAAATAAGTCCTATAGGAAATCTTTACATTAAAATTTGCAGTTACCGGCAGACCCCTAGTGGGTCTCGCCAATATGTCTGTAAATAGCCAGGAAATGGAAATTAATCAAGCAGTACTCTCAATTATGAAGGAAATTGGAAGCGGGCAGAATGTTATGGAAACCATTGAACTAGGCCTAGGCCTAAATGATTGGGAACAAACTAAAACTGACTTAAAGAGAAAACATTCTAACGAAAAAGAAGAGGAGGTGAAAGAAGATAATCCTAAACACGCTAGGCAAACTAAAACTCAGAGAGAATACCCCGCTGACCATAATGGACCATTTGAGGTTATGATCGCTACCAGACCACCAAATAAAGGTAAGGTCAATCCTTTTACTGTAGGTAAAATAATTGAAAGACATGAACAGGGAATTGATAATATTGTACCAAAAGGAAAGAATGTTGCGATATTTTGTAAAGACTACGCTACAGCAAATAGGCTTGTCAAATCTAGCTTCCTGCCAAATTATGCAATTTTTATACCTGGGAATAGAATTCAAATATGTGGAGTCTTCTTCGCTGACCCCTCAATCGAACCCCAGGACTTTGTCAACTATGCCAAAAGCACTGTAGGCCTACCTATTTTAGAAGCCTACAGAATCACCAAAAAAGGACAAGATGGAAATAAAATTCCTACACATTTTATGAAACTCATGTTCCAAGGTAACAAACTACCGGAAAAGATAAGTCTGAATTACGTACTACTTCCTGTAGAAAAATACACCCAACAAGTGAGGCAATGCTACAATTGCTTTTCTTACACCCACGTTGCAAGCTCCCCCTGTAAAAATAACAAGCTTTGCGGTAATTGTGGCCAGAAAGAACACGGCGAGTGTAACAACCCCGCCAAGTGCGTTAACTGTGGCGACAACCACAAAAGTTACACTAAAACCTGTCCGGAATATAAACGACAGGTAGCAATTCGTAACCGAATGTCAGAATTTAATGAAGATTTTATCACGGCGGCTCAACACTACCCGGGAATCAACAGAAACAAAAGCAAACCAAATCGGGCATTGTTAATAGCCTCAAAGACCAGTCAATCTCCAAACACGAACTCTCAGACTGAATTTCCTTCAATATGGTCAAGTAGGCCTAACCTACTCGCATCCAACCGCTTCGAAATTTTAGAGGAAGAAACAGATAACCAAAGCGATAAAGCTAACCCCCCAAAAATGGTTTTTCGGAGACCTAAGTCACAAGGCAACAACTACGCTGTAACTCATAAATGGCAATACAAAGGACAAGACCTTCCTCACACTAGAAATGATATTCATAGGCCTAAAACGACAGTAAAAGAAAATAATCAGTCGGCATTAAACACTAATAGAGACTCGTTTGTGGCGCCAGCTCAACAATGGATTTCATACCAAAACTGCTCCAGGGGAAGCGGTCCGACCGTGACTAGCCTCGGTTATATCGCTCTAACTCGCTTATTTATAAACAAACTTTCATGATTTTTACATCGTTGGATTTTAAATTAAATTTTGGAAAAAACCACATAAGAACATAAACTTTGCTACCTTATGAAGGTAGTTTTTATGTAATTTAAGGTTAAAGATTTTAATTGGCCATCATTTTGAAAACATGAATTATAAAAAGTTGATTATTTTTTCTAGCTAGGTCTTTACTTCAAAAAGCTGTGTACCGAATTTCCACCTATTACCTCAAGCCGTTCTTGAATTAAAAATTATTCTTAAAAAATACAAAATGGCGGCTGTACATGTAACTATGGTGTTTTGGAATTTTTTAATATGATGTTTTGATTTTGGCTTGTCTTTGGTCCAGGAATAATACCTGAAAAGGAAGAGAGTTCAGAGACACCCTGTATTAAGTCGCAAATGCAAGTGAATTTCTACATTTCAAACTTTTCCTGTTTCAAGTTTCAAGATGGCTGTAATTAAAAATTTTCAAAGCTAAATATTTTTAAAAGCTGTAAATTTTACAAACTTTTGCAAAGTAACAAAAAATTGCATTATTTAATTACCGGAGTAAAAATACTAATGGGCAGTGGAGAAATTAAAATCTTATTTTGAGAAAACACGGGTTTCGCTCGTAATCTTAGGCCTATGTAAATCTTTATGATTTAAAAATGTAAAAAATTAGATTAATTCGTTGTTTCTGATTTGATCATTACAAACCAAACTTAGTTTCAACTTTTTTGTTTGCAGTTTTTAAGATATTTAGCTTTGAAAATTTTAAATGGCCACCATTTTGCAACCATAAACGTTAGAAATGTCCAAATTCATTTGCATTTGTGCCTTAACGCACTTAACAGTAGTTGTGCCAAGTTTTAATTCCGTACCTTAAATAACTTCAAAGATATAATTGATCAATTAAAAATTCATATACAAACAGTTGAAAAACGGCTAGAGATAAGCAAGGTCGGTCATGCATGGTTGTGGCATCTGCAAGCATGGCTCGGCGGCAGCGAGGCTTGGTCCCGTCACCCCGCCCGCCGGCTGCCGCTATCAAATGATGTTTTGCGTTTGCGTTTGCATCCTTTTGGTCGCTACTATTACGTACGAATAAGAATCGCGTTCGTAGGTTTTTAAATCACAATTATTGAAGATATTGCGCGGGAATTTAAACTGATATTTTAGGTACGTATCTGTTCATTATTATGCCTATATTATTTGTATTCAACCTAAACGTTTACGCAACTAACTTTTTAGCGCGGAAGGCCTTGCGGCGCGGGGCCTCCTCAGCGCGGGGCCTGGAGCGGCCGCTCCACTCGCTCCACCCTAAGGACGGCACTGAATAGGCTAATGACAATGCGAATTCAGAGTGCCAACAAAAAATACACATTGATTAATGTTCACGCTCCTACAAACATAGACAACAAGAAAAAGCCTATAGAAACAGAACAGTTCTGGGAGAAATTAGAGAATATAATGGCCAAGGTCCAAAAAGATGACATAAAAATTTTACTTGGAGATTTTAATGCTCAAATTGGTAGGGAAAAAATTCATCAAAAAACTGTAGACAAATATTCCGCACATAAATTTACTAATAAAAATGGTATGATGCTCATCGAACTATGTAAGCAGAATAACTTAAAGATAATGTCAACGTCTCTAAGAAAATTTCCAAGAAAACAGAAGACATGGAGATCTCCTATACAACAAATTGGCGAGTTTCAAATAGATCATGTGGCAATTTCATACCCAGTACAAAGAAAAATTCATGATGTTCAAGTACACAGAGGAGCAAACATTGACTCTGATCATTATCTAACCAGAATTAAAATCAAGTTTACAGCAAGAAGAAACCCTAAGAAGAAAACAGGAATACAGAAATATGATACAAACAAGATTAAAGAATCTAAAGTAAAAGAAGAATGGGAGAAAGAAAAAGCAAATACCTGGGAAGAATTTCATTCTAAAATCACACGCATAGCTAAGGAAAATATCCCTTTGAAAAAGAGATTCAAACACCCTTGGTGGGACTCAGACTGCGAAAATGCATTAGAAAGAAGAAGAAAAGCATTTCAAGAATATAACAGTAGAAAATCACAAGAAAGTCTACGTTTATTCAACAAAGTTAGGAAACAGGTAACTAAGGATATTAGGCAGGCTAAAAGAAAGTACATTAAGACACAACTGGACTCCATAGAAGAACATTTCCGGAACTACAATATTAGAGACTTCTACAGGACTTTCGCAGATAAAATAAGAGGATATACACCACAAAATTTGTGTTTCAAAAAACAAGATGGAAAATTAGCCCTAACAAACCAGGAAAATTGTCAAGAATTAGCTAAATACTTTTTTAATCTCCTAAATTGTCCGGAACCCAATTCAAGATTTCCCAAAAGAAGTTGTTCTAACGCCCAGCCGGATTCATTACCACCGACACAAGAAGAAATCAGAAGTCATATAAATAAATTAAAGAATAATATAACCTCAGGAGAAGATGGCATTATTGCAGAGATGCTGAAAAACCTAGGACCCAAAACATTACAAGAAATGAAGGAAATCATAACAAAAATATAGGAATCATAAAAATTACCAGAGGATTGGAAATGTGCCCTTATTCACCCTTTACACAAAAAAGGAGATAGAACAGATGTAAATAACTACAGGGGAATCTCACTTCTACAAGTCACCTACAAAATTTTCTCAGCATGCCTTCTCAAAAGAACACAAGAACAGCTAGAGCACCAAATTGGCGAATATCAAGCAGGCATTCGTCCTGGACGCTCATGCATAGAACAAATTTTCAATCTAAAAACAATATTAAAGCACAAAGCTATTAGAAATGCACCAATAATTTGCACATTTGTGGATTTTAAGAAAGCCTATGACTCAGTTGACCGGCAATCGTTGTTTAACATTTTAGAAGAACTGGGACTTGACTCCAAAACATTAAGACTTATAAAAGAATCGCTGACTGACACTGTATCTAAAGTTAAATTCATGGGAGAAGTCTCTGAACCCTTTACCGTAAAAACTGGAGTACGTCAAGGTGACGGGCTCTCTCTCCTTTTCAATCTAGTCCTGGATAAAGTCATTAAGGAATGGGAAAAACAACTGAAAAATAAAGCTTGCTGGAAACCAATTCACCTTGGTAGAACCAAAGACAAAATTGAAGTGTCCTGTCTGGCATTCGCGGACGACCTAGCCATACTTGCAGGTAACGAAGAAACCGCAGTCAAACAAATAGAGATCCTTAAGGAATGCGCTGATAAAGTAGGTCTACAAATTTCATTTCAAAAGACAGAATTTTTCTGCACAAAATTCAACATACATAGTTTGAATACAAAATATGGAAAAATAAATAGAGTAAAATATTTTAAATACCTGGGCGAAATTTTAGAACCAAATGGAGGAGAGAATGTTGCACAGAATATAAGACAACAGAAAATGAAGAGAGCATATGGCATGACAAATGAAATATACAATAAGAAATGCATTTCTACTAACACAAAAATCAGCACTACTCTACAGTAATTAAACCTGCGGCACTATATGCTAGTGACACTCTTACGCTCCACACGAAATGTGACATGGAAAAAGTACTAAAACAAGAACGTAAAATTATCAGAAAGATTTTAGGTCCAAAATTAACAGAAGAAGGGCACAGATTGCAATCAATAAAAACAACAGAAAACATCTCAAACTTAGCAGCAGACATAAGAAAGCGAAGACTGAAATTTTATGGACATGTCACAAGACTTCCCCCAACAAGACTCACCAATAGAATCCTTACCTACATAGAAAAAGTAAAATCAACAACACCATGGATAGGCCAAGTTAAACTGCATTTACAAAAAGCAAAAATTGAACCAATAGATGTTAGAAATAGAAAAATTTTTAGAAATAAGGTACAAAAGTGGGCAGTATTGTCAGAGAAGGAAGCTCCAAAGAAGCCAGGAACGAAATGGACCGAAGAGAGGAAAAGAAGACATGGAGAAAGAATGAAAGAAGTCTGGAAGAAACGATGTCAGAATGCTTTGCGTGATCCTTCTGGGTCCATTCGCGATAAGTAAGTAAGTATATATATCAAAGGAAATCAACATCAGAAAATATTTGCAGTGTAAATATGTCATCCTGCAGACCAAGAAAAGAAGAAATTACAACATGCCCGCTGTGTGACAAAAAAGTAGATGATAACGAAGATGCCGTTCTTTGCGAGGGACTGTGGACACATGGTACCATCGTATCTGTATGGGCATGGCTGCTGATCACTACGTTCAAATATCATCAAGAACTGAAGACAAATGGATTTGCCCCATCTGCGACCTCAACCAGGATTCATTTCACGGATCAAGCACACCTGAAAGAACTAAATCTAGCAAGAATGGAAGGTCCCTGGAAGAACTTCAAGGAAAAATTAATGCAAGTACGGTAAATGATTTACCAGATGAAGATCTTTTGAAAATATCAGCTGAAATCGGATCCGAGCTACTAATTCAAATTTCAGAGCTAAAAATAGAAAATGAAAACCTCAAAGCCAGAATCCAAGCTGAAGATTGTGGAACTCTCTTCAGCAAACGAAAATCTGGCAAAGAACTGTGAAGAACTCATAATCAAACTGAAGACTGCTGAAACACAACAGGAAAGAGAAAAATCTTTAAGACTGGCTTTGCAAGAGATAGCGGAAGAACAAGATGAGAAACAATTAGCTCTCATCAACACATACGAAAAAATATTACTAATCTTCAGAACGATCTTTCTAAACTAAAGTCAACCTCAAACAAGGTATGTGACCAGGAAATATGCAAACCGGTTACCAATGAATTATCAATCACAAAAATTGCAACTGAAGATATAATAACGCCATGCATGAAGAGTGAAATAACTTTGTTGAATGATGGAGTACTTTCCCTGGAGAAAAGGCTTGCATCTTTTCAAGCTTTATTCACTGCAAGCTTTGTTTCTGTTGGGGAAACAAAATTTGAAAATTCACCTGTAACTGACAATATTGAAGAACATCCACAGCACATCGTTAACTCAACTCCACCGGCTTTTTCTGTTGGTAAACTTCCCTTCAATGCTAAAATTCGTCCTCTTGATCAAACGGTTGAAGTAGTTTTTTAACATGCATATAAAATTTTACTCCGGAGTACCAAATGACTTCAAATTGGCCGAGATGGACGATGATAATGCGTGCATTATCACAATGCCCATCCTACAAATTCCCGGTGAATCGACAAACAATGGGAAAACAAGTGACTGCGATTCAACTAACACAACGTGTCCCCCAACATCAAGGCAGCATAATTTTTTAGATCATGTCCAAAAGAAGAGGCAAAGGAAGAAAAATCAAAATTAGAATCAGTCCGCAACCATATTAAGATCTTCCATCAAAACACTGATAGAATGAACAATAAACTAGAGAGAATCAATCATCTATTACTAAACATAGATCCTGACTTGGTCGTTTTAACGGAGCACGGTAACCAGTGCAGATTGAAAATACTAGACTCATAAATTACACATTGGTTGCATCATTTGGAAGGGAAACCCATCTGAAAGGGGGAGTTGCGATCTATAAGAAGAACGATCTGAAGAATGAACTTATTGACCTAGCAATGGAAAATCGTAGTATTCCTGTAGTATGTGAGTTTGTGGCAGTGAAACTAGTTTTAAGTAACTCAAAAAATCTACATATTATCGGAGTGTATCGTCCTCCATCAAGCAGCCTAGAAACGTGCAGATTAGCTCTTGATCTTCTATCGGATGTCATCGAGTCCTTGCCTGTAGTAAACTCGTGCATATTAATCATCGAAGATCTTAATATAGACCATGATATGGTATGTTTAGATCTCAATTTGTAACTAATAGAGGTTCAGGTTATGAGTACAGGAATATCTGATCATACCGGCCAGCTTGGAACATTGAATCTTCCATGCTTATCTGAAAAGCCTGCAACAATAACAACTCGGAATACCAGTCTAAGCAACCTGAATGATCTAAAAAGATATCTATCTGTTGAAACTTGGGATGACGTCCTCAACTCCAATGATGCCGAGGAAGCATACACCACTCTATTGAGTTCAGTAACAATAGCTCTAGATCTATCGTGTCCATATAAACAATCAAAGTCCTGTCGTAAGGCCAACAAGAAAATATTCTGTGATGACGAGCAGGGCCGGATTTAAGATTTTGCCGCCTGTAGGCTGTCCATTGTCTGCCGCCCCCTTCCCCCTCCAACTACTTAGGGACAGACACATATATAGTTTTTATTGTTCCTCTTTGGAGAATATTCGCCTAAAAGTACGGCACAGTGAAGTATGTCTCAATATACCAAAAACTTTTATGATCTGTGTAATAATTGTTTTAACCAGGAATCATAACACAAATGATAAAAAAGTAACTTCACAGGAGCAGCTATAACAGCGGACAGGCAAGACAGTGTAGACCCAACTGTCAGCCCAATAATAATGTTGGTTTTGTCACAAGCTACAAAACATAGTTCGAACGACTTTAAATTAAATTGAAATTTGAATTAATGAAAATTGAATTAATTTTCATCAATTACTGTAGTAAATTTACGTAGACCTGCACTTTTCTGTGTAAGTTAACTTAAATCTTACAAAAATATAAATAATAGGACATTCACCACTTGACAAAGCTAAAGAATTGGCAACAGCGCGGCGCCACCATGACGACTTATGTTTTAAAATAAAACATAATTTTAAATAAATCAACTTCATGGACTCCATAAAGTTGCCTATCTAATATTTTTTCATGGGGGAGTTTATTTTATAAATCAAAACCATACGTATGCTATATTTTGTAGCCAATCCATTCGTCAATTCATTAAAACTAGTGGCTCATAGGGGCAAAAGCCCCTAATCATAAAATTGAAATACAGTAGCATGAACCAAAGCGGATTCAGGATCTAGGAGCAACTATCACCAATTCTTCACTATGAAAGTTTCCAGAAAATTTTTTAAAATTTATTTTAACAATACCGTTTGAACATTCTATTCGCCCCCAAAGCACTCTTTACAATCCTGTGCTATTAAGCCACCCGTTTGTAAATGCTCCATTCTGTCTGTTGTTAAACTTATATCGATCTATGAAAAATATGTTTTGCAAGAAATCATAGTCCCTTTAAGCTATGACGAATTTTTAATATAACATAGAAAATCGGGAATGAGAAAAAAACATGACGGATGTTCAGCACCCATTCTAGAGTTAATTAACTTTCAATATTTTGTATCATATCTATACTTCATTGCCTTGTTTGTTATGAAATTAAATGGATTTTAGCTCCTATCAGATTTTTTTTTCTTCACCAAGTTTGAACACAGCCGCTCAAAATAGATCATCTTCACTCACTGTTAATATTTGTCCCTCCAAATCAAAATTCATGATTTTGTGTAAACAGAGCAGGTTTTTTTTAAAGCACCATACATGGAGAATCTCTTAGGAGAACATTTTAGAAGATAATCTTTCTTAAATATCTTGCTAATATCTTTCTTTCCGATTTCGTTTAAAGTTTTTTTCCTGCTACATTTTTCATGTAGGACAAACGACTTTTATTTTAACTCTCTCCTATAACTCTACAATCTATGAAATGACCAAATGGTTTCTGAGAACATTCAGTAACAGAATACCAACCTTTCGTTGACTGATATACTTTAAGTTCCAATTAATGCATCATCGTCACTCAATATGATCATTTGATGCTTTTCGTCATAAAGTAAAACCAAAACCTGGTTCAATGTAAATAAGATAGGCGTTTCTCAAACAAAAATTCATCGCCCATTGCGTCCCCATCACGAACAGAATTTATTTCATAATTCGCATAGGCCTACTCAGGCTCAGTTTTTTGCAATTAAAATTATTATAACATGACAGTAAAAAAAACGCAATCCATTTTTATTAGTTTGTAGGGTTGGTAACGCTCCTAGTAGAAATTTTTGTTGCTCAAAGCCGCAAAACGTCTCATTATAGTATTATCACTCCAGATACTTTATGTCATTTGGTTATTAATAGTTCTTCACTCAATGGGCCTATTATCATCTGTCCCTCATTTTATAATAAAATCATAAGTTTTAATGTACACTAAGCAGACTGTTTTCGAATTCCCGAACTATTCTTATGGAGGACTTTTTACGCTATTTCTTATTTCCTTGTAACTTTGTGGATACGCTTATAATTTTCCCTCATGCATTGGACTGAGACCTCTAATTCGATACCCCTACCATCTTCCTGCAAGTTGCAAAATGCTCTCAATTTTACTCAAAAAATTTTGCTTACAGGATTATATATATATATATATATATATATATATATATATATATATATATATATATATATATATATATTGCTTCTCTTTTGGGGTGAATTATTTTATCATCTTCACTCAATGTTATCATCTGTGTCCCTCTTTAAAATTAAACCATAACACATGTTTTAATGTACACAAAACAGACGTTTTTCGAATCCCCATGCTATTCTTATGGAGGACGTTTTACGTTATTTCTCATTTCCTATTAACATTATGGACACGCCGATAGTTTTCCCTCGTGTATTGGACCGAGACCTTTAATTTGAGACCCCTCCCATCTTTCTGCGATTTGTAAAACGCTCACAATTTTGCTCAAGAATTTCGGCTTACAGAATTATATATATATAGATGTTTTAGAAAGAAGAAAGGAAATCAGTAGTTGCGAATGTAAACACTGGGAGTGTTAGTGTAGTTCCCTCCTTCTAAAGGCCTATACAAACTGCGATTGTCGTTATACAATTACCCTACATGAAAAATGTGTTACAAAAATGTTTGAAGTAAATTCATATTAAAAGAATAAATTCATTTCCATTGCCTCAAATGAATTTACTTCCAATCAGAATAATGGGCTCAAAGAAGTTTCTGTTATTAAAGTAGTAAAAATATTTTCCATTTTTTGTAAATTGCCAAAGTGCCGCCCCTGAAATTTTGCCGCTATAGGCTCCAGCCTTTTCAGCCTATTTAGAAATACGGCCCTGATGACGAGGCTCTTCAGCTAAAACAAATGTATTTAGAAGCAATCGACTGCTTCGTTCTGAGTGGTCAGCAAGAAGATAAAATAAGAGCTAATGCGCTGAAAAAAGAGTACGACCTGAAATTGAGAGATCTTAAACGAAACTTTAATGCAGACCTCATAAATACTGCAGAGAACAAAACCAAAGCAATTTGGAGGGTAATAAGTAGCGAGAGAAAGTTGAACAAGCCTACCAGTTCTGCAATTCATTCCTTAAAAGTGGATGGACATAACATAACAAACCCTTTCGAAATTGCCTGTCAATTTAACAAAAACAGCTGAACAAACTCTTGCGTCATGCCAGAAGAGACCTTCTGTACAAACTGGAAATGAAATCATTCAACAACCCTGCATGGCAGTTTTTCAGCCCACAACCGAGGATGAGGTTGAAAGAATTATAAGCTCGCTAAAGCCAAAACCATCATCGGGATTAGATGAGATATCATAAAAAATGCTGAAGTTCTGTAAGGATGAGCTCACAACACCCCTTGCTCACGTCATAAACCTGTCCCTCCAACAAGGTCTGTTTCCTTCAGAAATGAAAAGAGCTAAAGTTATACCCCTGCACAAAAAAGGAAAGAGGGAAGACATGGGAAACTATCGCCCAATTTCCTTAGTGCCAACATTCTCTAAGATCATCGAGAGAGTTGTATTGAAGAGACTATTTGAACACGTGATTACTAACAGTCTACTCACGAAGTATCAACATGGCTTTGTAAAAGGAAGATCGACCATCACAGGCTTGGCAGACATGGTGTGGAGCATATAATTGACAGTATTGAAGAGGGAAAAACAGTGTCGGGGATATTCATGGACCTGAGCAAAGCGTTCGATTGCTTAGGCCATGGTTTAATCCTGAAAAAGCTTCACTCACTTGGAATCAGCGAATTGGCTTTGAAGTGGTTTGACAGCTACTTAAAGGGCAGGTCTCAGATCGTTGAAATCAGCCATACCGTGAACCAGCAGACCAGCAGAGTGCGATCTACACCACTTAATATCTCCCGTGGGGTACCACAAGGATCTGTCCTCGGACCGGTAATGTTCATACTGTTTACCAATGACTTACCATCCTTCATCAGTCCACATGACAGATGCTTTATGTATGCAGACGATTCTGTCATCCTATCGTCAAAGAAGTCTATAGAAGAACTGGAAATAACCTCTTTCGTGGCAAGCGTGGCCACTGAGTACTGCAACAACAATGATTTAGTCTTCAATGGAGACAAAACCAAACAGCTGGTGTTTGGAACAAGAAAGAACGAGCTTGTAGGTCTGCCTCACATGAATACTTCAAACTCCACTAAACACTTGGGAGTTGTATTGGATGAAGATCTTTCTTGGAAGACTCATGTAGAAGACCTCTGTAGGAAACTCGGTGGCGCGTTGTATGCAATACGGAGAATGGTAGCTACCAGCACACCAGAAACTGCCAAAATTGCCTACTATACACTGTTTGAGTGCCACACTAACTATGGACTAGTCTTGTGGGGAGGGTCATCATCCGAAAATCTGAACAGGGTTTTGCTCCTCCAAAAGAAGGCCCTCAGAATCATGGCTGGCTTAGATGTTAAAGAAAGCTGCAGACAAGTCTTCAACATAGATATATACTAATACACCTGGATCGGTAAGTGAAATGGCGGAATAGCGGTAAAAACGAGCCAGCTTCCCCCACCACTAGCCAGTATTGCCGCCGCTGCGCCGCCGCCGCGCCGCGCTGAATAACAGCTGACATGATTGTTGTCGGTGCGTCAGCTGCATTCTTGTTTGTTTACATTCTTTTAAATTTTCAATTATGATTATGATGATGAAAGATGGTTCTTACTGTGCAGCTTTTAGTTGTATTAGTACACATTCATAAGGCTGAAATTTATCATGTCATAGGTAAGGAAGACTAAAAAATAAAGTATTACTATGTAGTTTAATCAATTAATTAATTTATTTATTTAAATTACAGTACATAATCACTTACACAGGGTTGGCAACACTGACCACGAATACTGGCTAGTGGTGGGGGGTAACGGCTCGTTTTCGCAACATGGAGTTACCGATCCAGGTGTATTAGTATATATCTATGGTCTTCAAGCATAGGCAAATTCTTACAGTTGTGTGTAGCTATATTTTAGAAGCAATCATGTCTGCTTTTTCAAAGGGACTGATTCCAAGACATGGAGACCTTCATCGCCACAACACACGTTTGGCTGGAAACTTCAACCTTCCCTCACACCGAACAACCCTACTAGAAAAGAAACCAGCTTATGCTGGTGCCAAATTTTTCAACCTCTTGCTGGAAAACTTGAAAAAACTAGAAGAAAGATAACTAAGATGTCATCTCAAGCACTGGCTGTTGCAGCGCCCTTTCTATTCTGTAAAGGAAATCTGTTATACATATCAGCCTCTAGTAATATATTTCAAGCCTACACATGTTCGACTGCCCATCTCTTCTCGGGATGATCAACCTGAGGATACCAACGGGTACAAGATCAAGGCACATGTTTGAAGTTGAATACTCCAGTACAAATTATATCAAGTTCAGCCCCATTCCTCGTATGCTGCGGACAGGGAACAGTGTTAGCGGCTCCGTAGACTTCTTTGCTGACTCCGCGGGATCCTTCAGGAAATCTGTGCTCAGCTCTCCCTTCATTACTGAAGTGTAGTGGCGCTCGGGTGTGATAGCATGCATTATGCCAATTGGTGGTGCCTCTAAAGGGCCACATGCATGCAGTGTCGCTACTTAGTGGCAGTAGTGTTGTGTTGTGAAATTTCGCATGCCCCACTGGTGGTGCCTTTAAAGGGCCACGTGCATGCAATTCAGTTTTCTCTTAAATATGTGGTTACTAGTGCATTGCATGCTCTTGCCTGTTATTTTCATTTAGTTACCCAAAATGCATGTGTGATCAGTTCTCCTCGCGCCTGTCATAACTTATTGTAGTCTGTTTTTGCATGTTCTGAGAGACCCGCATTTTGTTTTGTTATCTTGTTATTTAGACATTATTTATTGTTATGGATATGCACAACTGTTAATTGTTTTGTTGTTATTTATGATCTCTCACTGCATCAATTTGTCACATTTTTTGCCTGTCATGTTATTGTTCTGTTTGTTATAGTAGACTAATCTAAATATTTATCTCTTTAATTGCATTTTTAAATGTAATTACCATATTGATTTAATTGTCTATTCGAAGAATAGACCTAGAGTGACTAAGACGCTCATATAGCTATTCTTTGCTCCACGATAACGCTCGATAGAAGTAACAGATTGGCCTCAAATTTCAGTTGAAGATTCTTTATGCAACTGTTAAGTGCTGATGCGTTTTTGAAAGTAGTTGGTTGGATATTAATAAAATAATCTTAAAATGTGACTTTTTCATTTTTTCCATAAGAAATGCATTGGAGACATTTTTTGTGGTCGGTGCTGTGTTTACTTTTTTAGCAACGTCTTTGCGAGTCTTAACAATCAAGACTGAGACGTTCTGATTGGTCCAGTCCGGGTCCGGGAGCGGGGTGATGGGTTGAAGTGAAGTAGTCGCATAAACATAAACAAAGTTGGATGTAGAGAGGTTATGACAAATATGAAATTGACGGCTCTAATTAAATTAAATTTGAGTAACGAAAACCAACTACATTGTATACACAGCTAATTAATGTCCTTTCTTAAAAAAAGTGTATTATGAAGTAAAATTTGAACAGTAAGTACTAGATTGTTTTATTTATTGACGTTAACAACTTTTGGTACCGGTAGGCTAAGCCTTTTAGGGTCAATTTCAGTTTCATTAAGTGCATGTTGTGTATCAATGTGTATTCATTACATTTTGGATTTTAGTGAGTACACCTTAAAAAGCAGATAAATCATGAATTACAGAAGAATACCGTAAAGGCTATGTTTGTATCATTCCTGTAATTTTCATACTGTCACGCTAATTAATTCACTTTTTTAAGTAACTCAGAAAGCTAGGCCTAATTGACAATTGTGAATCTGCTATTAGTTAACCAAACCAATTATCTGCAACAATTAATTTAATGTAACATATTTTGCTTTTCAAATTAACCAAAAGTCCCGGTTCAAGGGTCAAGTACAGTAACTTAATACGGAAGACAACTTGTTTTGGGTGTTATGTGAAGGACTTGAGGCCTAAGAAGATAGTATGTTTTGAGTGGATAAATAGAGACAGGCCTAGATAGATCGGTAATAGTTCGTTATCCTACTCCATAGTTTTTATCAATGGTTAAAATTTCAAAATTTGCGATAATATTGCTATTTTATGGATAGGTAATGCAATCACTGATACAGTTACGATTTCATTAGGTACACTGATTCAGTTTTCTAAAAATGTCCTGCGACATAAAACTAATATACTGTGCACAAGTAACCGAAAATAACCAAATCAAGTAGCCTATTAATTTTAAGTAATGTAGCCTAATTACATTAAAGGAAAACAGAAAACAAACCATGTTACCTAAGTTTTTATTTGTAGTTTTTATTGTCAAGAGATGCAGACTTCATAATATAGCATCGTCACACAAATATGCTGCTAAAACCAATCAGTAAAGTATTTTTTACCAAATTGTATTGAGGGAATATGCCTTTTAAATGTTTCCAAAAACAATTGATTTGTTTTATTTATTTTTTTATTTTTGGTGTAACTACGCCAGAGGCATTTCTTAGCGTTTTGACTGGGAACTGTCCAAACCCCAGTCTTGTTAAGTTACTATCTAACCTTGACCAGTTGTTAGAAAGCATCATTAATTGATGGCCCAATGACAAATGCCAACTGGGTCCAGAATCAAACCTTAAAAAAGCTACTAACTTTTCCCAGGATCGAATCGGCAACCTTTAGATTCAATGGCGAGCACTATAACCACTCAGCTACCCAGCCAGTTTGTTTGTTAAAAATATTGCTCTCCATAAAAGTGAAGGAGGCTTACGGTTAGATTTTTAGGTTTGATTGTTCGTAGGCCTATTTCTTACCTTAATACCGGTATTGTTGTTGTGGGTACAGTTTCATACAGCGCCTACACTACTATTGAATGAAAATATACATCGATATATCAATTGAATAGGATTGAAAATGACTGTGAAAAATACAAAATTTCACGTAGCATGACAAAATTTATTCTAACAAACTAACATTAACCTCAACTAAAATCCATTAACATAAGGAACCATCCTAAGCCCAGGAAAGTCCACATTTAAGTAAGATACATAGGTAGGTCTAATTGTTCTTATATTCTACGTTTGTTATTTTGTCATTATGATTAAGTTGTGTGTTTTGGTTTTGTTAATGTTGATTATGTTAGGTTAAATGGTTTGTTTTTTATTGATGTGGTAATAACTAGGTATACAATGCAGTTGTCTGCTTGCAATATTGAGGGGAGCGACTATTTTTTAAATCAATAATAGCAAATGTTTCATAGGTAATTCAAGTGAGCTCGTTCGCTACGCTTACTCGTCGTCAGATTTACGTTGTTCGCTGCGCTTACTCGCCACAAGTCTGCAATACTCTAATAATTTTTTACTACGCAGGTTTGCTGCAACGGGCTATTATATGTTTAAATGGTGCGTCGTCCAAGATTTGCACCTCCTCTCTGTAAACGTGGCATTTCATTCACGTAAAAACACATTATAATAAACAAAGCAACAATTTCACATAAAACTACTGTACAGTAGACTCCCTCTTAACCGGCCACCTTTAAACCGGTCGCCACTTTAACGGGCCTACTCTGGCACAAACACATCGTCTTTTTAACTGGCCATTTTTTATCTCAACATTGCTTTAACCGGCCATGTTTTGTGGGAATCTTTGTTACTTTCTCCCCTATACCATAGTATATGGAGAAAGTATTGTTTTCGTCAAAATTTTCGAATTTGAGTTGTTGGTGGATTTATCCATTTTGGTTCCCCCTGAGTCCAAAAAAGTGGTTTTCGGAGTGATGTCTGTGTGTGTGTGTGTGTGTGTGTCTGGATGTATACAGAGCTAGAGAATGCCCCAATGGTCCGATTTTGGTGAAATTTGGTACGTAGGTCCAAACCTACGATAATTCCAGGCGTTTTTTTCATTTTTTTAAATTTTTGATTTTTAAGGGTAGTTTACCCCCAAAAACCCTCAAAAATCGTCAAAAATCAAAATTTCTCAAAAACGGCTCTAACGATTTTGATTAAAATTTTGTGGTTTATTAAGCTCAAAATGTTGAATAAAATGACACCATGCGCATCTCCGAGAAAATGCGCGTTCAAAAGTTATAAAATAAAAAGTGTTTAAAAAACCAATTTTTTTGATTTTCAAAATAGCTGTTATCTCGAAATAAGTTTTACTTATCACCATTAAATCAAGCTCAAAAAACTAAATAATCCAGTATTTTAAATTATTGCTCTACGTCAAGTGGTTGCGGAGAAAATTCAATTTCTCGTTTAGCGGTAAACGCAGTACGTTGTCAAAAGTCACAGACGTGCGTAGGGTCAAACGAGCGTTGCTCAGCTGGTAGCTATCTGAATGAGTCATCAAGACATTAATGTTTGGAGCTTTTAACACCTTTTTATTGTTGGGAGAAAGTATGTGTCAGTAAACTGATACCGTTTATTTTCTTATCTAATGTATCATTCAATTCCACATTATATCATGATGTTCTCAAACCTAAAATGTACTGTCCTGGACTTAAGTGTATGCCACTGGAAGTGGATGTGTTTAGACCTGCTATCCAATAGATAATATAGGAAACGACTTATTATTAGTTTTTTTGGTCACTGATTTCATCGGTGTCGGATGTTAGCTATAAATTATATAGAGTAATATATTTATAGTTGGTTTTTCAAGCCATAATTGCATTTAGGCCATATGAAATTGTAGGTTGGAATTTTTAAATGTACATTGGTTTAACCGGCCTAATCATTAACCGGCCGAGGCCCGGTCCCGAGATGGACGGTTAAGAGGGAGTCTACTGTATTCACAAACAACTAATAGTAACAGTCTGCAGTTAAATTTGATCCTTATATTTAACAGCTGTATTTAATCATCACACAGTAAAGAAACCAAATAAAATATTCCTCATATTAAAATAACATGGTAAATTTAAAGGGCCGTAGGGCAGAACCCTTATGTCTGATTTGGACCATTTCAGATTTATACCTTCCCATAGATGGTTACTATGACCGAGCAAAATTTCGTGAGGATCACTCCAGCTGTTCAGGAGGAGTACGTGTAAATAAAAAGCCAGAGTGTAGTATAGGAGCTTCGCTCGCTCCCCTCAGAAATGTAAACAAAATAGGGGTACGGTAATTACTAATTGTGATCAATTAGTAATTAAGATTATTATTTAGGATTATTACTTAAGATTATTATTTAGGCTATCTATTGATTGATTTGGTAAATTTGTTGATATGATAGATATATCCATCTGATCTATAGATATTTTCATTCAATATTAGTGTAGGCGCTTTATGAAACTTGTTGATTTGATTGTTTTCATCGCACAATTTTCATCGCAAAATCAAAATTTCATCCAGTGATAAAAACAATGGAGTACGATAACAAACTTATACCGGTATTCCTTGTCAGTAGGCCTATCCATTCTACTCCTCAAGTAATTTTTAGGCCTAACTTAAATATTTTGTAGCAAATTTCAATAACATATTGACCTAGGAAAAATACTATCATTAGTCAAGGTAAAACCTAAGACAGGAACCAAGATAGCCTACTTTTCATTTTGAAGTCACTAAAAGGAAAAAAACAGCGTTTGTTCAAATTTTAGCGAATTTTCCTTTTACAAGGAATTATGCTTAGGCCTACGTTGAGACATAAGCCCATGGTACTTTTTGTTTTGAGAATAATAGAAGAAAAAAAAGACTTGTAGATTTGTAAGCTTATGTAGGCTCTAGGCCTTTGTGTTTCCCTTAACACAATAACTCTTGAACTTAACCTCCACTTTGTTTTTTTAATTTGGTACACCAGTGTAAAATAGCATTTATCAGGTGAAATTCTAAAACCAGCATGATTGGACCATGCAAAACTGTTTTTTATGGGTTTACAAAAGGGTATAAAATGGGTTTTTGGCATTAATTTATTGCTTTATACTTTTCAAATTTGACATTTTAAACTCAATTTATATGCAGTAGAGAGCAAATCTAAATCCATACTAATCAGGACAGGGGGTGGTTCGGACAATCAAACACAAATATGATTTACCTTCTATTTAGGCTATAACTATTAAACAATTCATCATAAAATTCCAATTCTTATTGTTTATATTCCATATAATTTAAAATAATTAATGGACATTATTCCATCAATATTAAGGCTGCTTTTCTGCAGTTGGATCGGTTTTTACAAACTCACTAACCATGTAACATCCATGCAACTCTTGCAGCTCTATCCGTACTCGTTTGATAAGTATTTGAACGCCGAGTAAACATAAGAATCTTATTTATTTTATTCCTTCTTTATTTAAAAAATGCTATTACAGTATTAGTAAGTTTAAGTGCAGTTGTAAAATACAGTAGGCTATCAACTTTTTTGCTACAACGCTATGCAATGTACTTGTTACATTATTATGAATAAAGGATCTTTGATAGTAAATATTTGTTTAGCAAATTTCCCATAGGAGAGAAGCTATTACCGTACGTCTCATGGTAAAATCTAATCACGGAACCATGTTACTTTTTTTGTGGTTGCCCCGAGACCAAAAATAATGGTCATTAAAATTTATACATACATATATATATATATATATATATATGTATATTTGTCCCTAGGCACGATAACTCTCGTAAAAACAGTCCGATCTGGACCAAATTAGGTAGAGATGTGCAATCCTACTATTATTAAGATGAGTTCATCGCACCTACCGGAAAGAGTAATTTTGGATGGTTTTGTTTCTCAAAAATAGGTTTTTTGTTTTTCATTTTTAATTTTGCAAAATTTTAAATTTTGATTTTTACCACACAGGAATTAGCTTGATAAACACACAATATAGGACATTGAAACTTTGCTCCATATCCATTGGTTACCGAGATATTAAAAAGTTTTTGTATTTAGTTTGGTAGGGCCTACCTTCATTTGTTTGAGATCCATCTATTTATGGTAAAAAATCTAGGTTTTTAGCGAATTTCCCTGTAGGGAAAACGCTATTACGGTAGTAGTTACAGTTAGACCTACCCCTTGGACCATGATACTTTTTTTGTTTTGAGGTATTTTGTAAAATATAAATCTTACAGTAAACTTTAAATGGGGAACAATCCCTTGTTTTTAAAGAAGTTTAAAATTAAGTAAATAAATTTTTTGTAAATGGCTGCCATTTTTCAATATGGCAGTCAACTAAAAAATTTCAAATATGAACCCCCAATTACAATGTCATTTTTGGATTTATCACGCAATTTGAAGATTTTTTCATTCGTTGACATTTTTCTCTAAACTTAACAGTTAGGACGCTACAGGCAATTGAAGTTAATTTTTAGTCCCACAAGAATATAACATGGGGCTAACTTTAATTGATTATTTCTCCTAATCCATTCAGTTAAATAAAATATACTCATGAATAAAAATGTCTTAAAATAATGTTTTAAGATCATATTTTTCATAATAACATAAAATTTTTACAAATTTTATTATTTGTCTACTATACTTGTAAAAAATTATTTATGCGTAACTGTCATTTCAGTGAGTGGAATGGAGATATATATATATTTATACTAGCTGTTTCCCGTTACAGCTTCGCTCGTGATTGAATTGATTTTATTGGTAATTAAGCTTGTTCGCTACGTTCACTCGCCGTCAGGTTTAGCTCATCCGCTAATCTCACTCGCGGTTACTCTAACCTTATATATAACAAATCACTGGAATACCTGAAATTAGAATTTTTCATTGAATTTGTTTCTTAGCAACCAATAAAAATAGATAAAATATAGATTTTCAGATTTTTTCAAACTATTGTATGCCCTCTTGGTCAGAGCCCTTTAAACAGATTTGCACCTTAACTACACACAAACATCCTTGAATAATGCTTAATAATGCCTGAAAGTTTCATTACAATCTGTCGAGCGGTTTCGGAGTCCATAGGCAACATACATACATACGTATATTCTCTGTTTTATGAATATAGATAAGTGTCGGTGAATGTGATAACTTTTGAACAAAATCTCAGATTTTGATCAAATTTGATAAAGGAAGTGTAAGGCAGCATTTACTTTATCGAGTTCGCAAACCAGAATGATGGGACAGTGTTAACAGGGTTTTAAGGGTTTTCAAAAGGGTCTAAAATAGGTTTTTGGCTTTTTTTGCCTTAATTTATCAAATTCCAAAAATTTAACCAGAACCATTTAAAAAATCTAAAAATCAAACAATTTAGTATTTTGAATTTTTGATCTGGTTAATAGCTCAAATGGTTATGGATAAAATCCAAAAATAAGTTTTCATTCTTAGGGAAATAAACAAAACCCTCTATCTTTCTTATTTATTGGCATAGCTTGATAAAATTTGGTATGTAAATTCGCTAGGAAAGTTACAACTTAAATACATGCTTCCAAAACCCATATGGCAGCAAACCAACATACTCACCACAATGGAATTTGTGGAAAAAATAAAATATCAAAATTCGATAGGAAATTCTCTGAGTATGCAGGTCTGCTGCGACGGAAGTATTTGTAATTATTATGGCAGCAAACCCTGCATACTCTTTTTCCATGTTAATGATAATGTTTATGCAGAATAGGCAAACTCCTTTATTTATGAACAGATATTGATGAAACTTAGTATATGGCTTCATATGGCCGAATTTTTTATTTTCAACGACATCCCATGACAGTAAACATAAGTTTATACATTACTCATTTGTATGGTGTTTATGGGAAAAATACAAAATATCAAATTCCTTTCCAAATTCACTGAGTTAGCAGATCTGCTGCGATGAGGGTATTTTACTTTTAGCAAGTTTCCCTATATGAACTGTAGCTCTTTTGAAGATCTTACCAAAAAAACCTCACAGATTGGGATGTTCTATTGGACCAACCACATAGTCACTGGACCTTAACTTAAAAAATAATAAAAACGAAATATTTTTGATACCATTAAATTTGGTTTTGAGGCTTAACAAGCGAACATAAGGCAGAGTCATACGACCAAAACTGTAGTTTGTATAAATATTTTTCAAAAATATTATTTAGATTTTTTATAAGATTTATTGTTTTGACACTAACACTCGAAATCAGGAAAATGCATAGTTAAAAATGCTTTAAAATATCACAAAAATATATATCGAGAGTTAGAGGTGAGAAATATGTAGGCGGAAAGGAAAAAGGGACCTGTTCGTGGTAATTTTTGATATTTTGTTATTCATATTTTTGAATTCCTCATTTAATTCCTAACAATTTTGCGCAAGTCCTGCAAGTCTACGATTTTTTTGTTAAAGATATAATCTGTTTGAAAACTCAAATTAGCATAAAACATTAATTTTTCATATTTAAAAAACGATTTTGGTACCAAAAGAAAGCTGTAAATCTCCTCTTTAATGGGAACACCTATTTTTGTCTTAACTCACAGTAGTTTTCACGAAAAAATGTTTTTATTGAAGCATGTAGTGAAAATTTGATATTTCAGAAAAGGGACCTCTTCGCGGTCCTATGTTATTTCTCCATAACGAATTGCAAAACTGCCATATGCGACCTCTGGGCAGCATTTTCTGGATTTTATTTATTGAAAGATGTTCTATATTTACAATTATCTCGTAGTAGTTCACCTCGTCGCTGATAGAATTCGTCAGAGTGCAGTTTTAAGAGTTTAGCATAGCTTTTAGATTGGTTTTGAAAAGGGACCTGTTCGCGGCGCGGCAATGTTATTTATCCATAAGCGCGAAGAGGTACCTTTTCACAAGCTAGCCATCGACCGTTATTTTGAATGTTTTATGCCATTACAAGTGTTTTCTAATATATTTCAACCGGTAAAGGACGAAATGGAGCATATTAAAATGCAACAACCAAAAATCAATATTTTTTACCTCAATCGATAAAACTGCCCATACTGTAATTTTTACTTTGCCGCGAAGAGGTCCCTTTTTCCTTTCTCCCTCACTTATAGCAATTTGTCTGCATTAACATTGTTTGTAACCTGCATTGGGGTTAGTCTCGGTGTTTATTCTGTGTACATCGATTTCTTTGGTGTTACTGTAATTTTTAACTGCTTATTATTAATGAAGTGGTCAAATGAAATCTTGTAGAGTTCCTTGAGTATTATCATACATAGTTGAGTCGACACATTGAAGATAAATTCAAAGTGGTAGGTACGTGATGTCATAAAAGTAAAACACTTAATCGTCCTTTAATTTTAATTTAATTCCTGCAGTACACCATCCCTTAATCAAGGCGGGCAAGGTCAAGCAGATAGTGTTCTAAGTGAGCTTGACTCTGGTTGACTTAGTTCACCATGGCTCGCTTCTCCAGGGTTCGTGCTTGCCTGTGCTCCATCTGCAGTCGGTTTTTGCACAAATCAAAGGACGCGAGCAGACCCAAGCATTCAGCACGAATCCACCCAGTGACCCAGTACATACTACCATGAGGTTCTTCTGTTCTGGTCAAAAGTTGGCGTATGTTGGTTTGTATTGATTTCTTTGGTGTTATTTTATAACTGCTTGTTATAAGTGGTGAAATGAAATCTAGAGTTTCTTGAGTATTATCATACGGAGTTTGTGTTGTGGGCCCATCACACAAGCACATCAAAGATATACGCAATCTGGCAGATTTGTGGGGTTGTATAAGGGGTAAACTTAATCATCCTGTTACTGAAATTAAACTGAAAAAGGATTTGGTAATGCCTAACTACACTGCTTCACTGTTCGTCTAAGAGTTCCGAGATCAGCTCAAACAGTAACAGCGATAGTGTATTTCATGAGTTCGCTGAGCGAGTTAAACCCAACTTTTGCTCCAGCATTTGCCCAAACAATTTGGCGATAGTATACTAAAGACATCACTAAACCATCAATTTTAACAAGTGACCATTAAATTATTTAAAGGAGCTTGAAAAAAAATTATTTTTAATTTTTAAAACTTGGCATAGTTGATTACAGAGAAACCCCTAAATATATTTACCATGTTATTCTTAAGGAAACTCAACTCAAAACTGTAAATCACTTTCTTATTGGTAACATAACCTCTTAAATTTTGTACTGGAAGTACATTTACTAGGAAGGGTTTAACCACAGATAACCCAATGATATCAGTAGATTATCTGGGGGTAAACCTATATTTGCTTACAACACCCATATGTTGTCAAATTTACCTACCTACCTGCTCGCTGTTAAGGGGAAAATAAAATAAATACCAATACTTGATCAAATGTGGTATGTACAAAAATTACACTATTTGTAATCTTAAAGATGACAATATAAGAGATTCTGATAACTGTAATGGGGGGGGGGGGGGTTATCCTATACTATCTGTGGCCCGTTACAGCTTCGCCCTTTATTTTCACGGCTTCGCAAATTTTATTTTCTAGATAACAAAATATCTTTAAAGGGTAACAAAGTCTTCTTCTCAAGAATCCTATTGAAACATTGACGTTGTGTTAGCGAAGCCCTGAAGGCATTTTGCAAAACCTTTTCTTAGTGAGCACCTATTATTAAAGAGCAATGTCCACTTTAAATTTCAACCCGCTAGGATCTATGGCAATCTTGAGGTTCCGTGGCGCGGAGCCGTTAACAAAATTTGCAAAACCGTTTCATAATGAGCACCAATGAGAAAAATGAAAGTTCTTTACTAATTGTAACCCTGCAGGGCTGCAGGCCCTACAATCTTTGAGATCCATTGTTTCTTTGATTCGCATTTAAAAATTGGCCACAAGGCATCATATTTTTCAAGCCTTTTGGGGTGAAATCATAAGGAACTTTTAAAAATATATTTGAAAAATCTTTTCTTAGTGAACACCTATTATAGTAGGATTCACGAAAATAGTCCAATGAGAGTCGATGCATTTTTGCCAGATTTATTCTAAAATACATTTTTATACTATATTACACATGGTAAACATAAACACAAAATGACAACATTGCAGGGCGAGAGGGGGTGAGGGGGGAAACAGCTGTTAAAATTTCCATCGGACTATTTTCTTGCGTCTTACTAGCAAAGAGTGACTATTACCAAAGAGAACTCTTTGGCCCATGCCAAATTCCATCTGCGTACACTCTATAGTAATTTTGACATAAATTTTGAAGGCCTGTGGGGCGGAGCCCTGAAGGAATTTTGCAAAAGTGTTTCTTGGTGAGGACCTATGAACAAAGGAGAGTGTCATTTCAAATTTCAACCCCAATTAATTTTGAAGTCCTGCGGGGCGGAGCCCTTAAGAAGCTTTTTAAAAGCGTTTCTTAGTTACCTATGGGCAAAGTGGATCTCACATTACAAATGTCAACCCGTTACATCATAAAGTTTTTCAGATTCGTTGTTTCCTAAATTCACATATATATATATATATATATATATATATATATATATATATATATCGTATATAACATATTAAAAACTGGCTTTACGAATAACATTAGATCAAAATCAAAATCCTGTGCTGCGGAGACCTGATGGAATATTGCAAAACCGTTTCTTAGTGAGCACCTAAAGATGTTCATGCCAAATTTCATCCCTCTATACCCTATGGTTCTTGAGATTCTCTGTCGCATGAGTGGGTAATATTTGAAAAATATATGGTATATTTATGTACAACACGCCCATGGCAGCAAACCTACATCCTTTTGCCTATGGTGTATATTGGGAAAAAACTGAACTCCGATCGAAATTCACTGAGTTTGAAAATCTATTGCGACAGATGTAATATCATCACCGCACCAACCGTACGTACAACAACAGTGCAAGTGGGCGTAAATATTCATAAATTATAATACTGTATAAAAGATAGGGTTTGGTGACTAAAGATGGGTTATGAATGACCTGAAACCAGTCACAAATAGTTAAAATTTACATCTGTAGGATAAACAAAACGATTTTTGGTAGGTTTAAGTGTGTAAATATTCTTGAATGTTCTCTGGGGTGATAGGCCTAATTATAATCAAGATGATTTTTTATTTTCTAAAAATAGGCTTTCCTTACCATATTTTTGTGTTGTAAAATATATATATAAAAAAATATAAAGTTTGAGAAGTTTAACACTTTTACAGTGATGCGAGTAAGGCAGCCAGTTGTACTGTAGGATTAATTATTAAAAAAAATAAATTATTTGGTTTTGTGTACATGGGGCAACCTAACTTATTTGTACTATCCTAAATAATTAAAATACTGTAAAAATTATTAAGACTAATTGTAGTAAATGCTTGTAAAAAATGTGTATGACACAAATCCATTAAATTAAAAGTAACTACGAACTAAGTATTGCCTAAATATAAGAAAATTGAGTTTTTATTTAGGTTTTCTTTTATTACAAGTGATTTTAGTTGTTTTTAATACCATTACAAAGTGGGATCAAATTTTTTTTAATGTGACAATCCCTAATGCAAATTTTTAAAATTTCTTCTTCGAATAGACACTTACGGGAGGTACGAGCGTACTCCTAGTCATAAACCATCTTGAATCCTGTAATGTTCTGTAAAATGGTTTCGACCGTGAGTATAAATAAATAAATAAATAAAGACCAAACAGCCTAGACGTATCCAACTTTGTACTCGGAGAGACCTTTGACCTTTTAACCTGGATTAGACCGATCTACCGGATGACGACTCTCAGTCTACAGCTAACAAGTGAGTATGAAACATGGTGGCAGCGGCGGTGCTCCATGCCTGCCTCTAGACGGCTACTAAACGCATTGTCGCCATTTCGAGACGTGAAAGCTCATGAAAGTTGTCTCAGTTTGCTCAGTTTTGCACAGTTTGGCAAAAAACTATAAAATTGTTTTAGAAGTTTATTTCAGTGCTTTAAAACAGTGTTAGAATCAATCCAAAGTATTTTTATACAGTGCGCGATTGTAAAAGTCCGTCATCAAGAGAAATAAACGTAAAATTTAGTAAAATATGTGCAAAAATATTACCCTAGCCTGTGAAAATTATCAACACGTATGGAAAACTGGCTTTTAAAGTTGAAATTCAGTGGTTCTGTGGCACTTCACTACTTAATTAGTCATTTCAAATACATTTCTTACAATGGGAAATGAAACAGACGATAAATCAGGTAATACCACCAGCTCTCATAAAAATGCAGTTTCAGGCCTACCTCCACACCTTCACCCGTGGATGTCAGAGGTGACAATGTTTTAGAAAATTGGATATTCTTTAAAATTCAATATGAGAATTATTCAATTGCTACAGGTTTAGATAAAAAACCACCTCAAATTCAAGTTGCTACTTTTTTATCAGTAATAAGCAAAGAGTGCTTAACACATTGGCGGCGAGCGTCCACGATCGTTGACGCAGGGGGCGGCGCCAGGTGCGTGCGTCAACCATGGTGGACGCAAATTTGCTGTTGCTAAGCGACGTCAGTGTTCCATCAGCATTCGTGCGGTGTGAATGGCTGTTATTGCGCATGTGGGGAGATTGTTTTCATCAATTTTTGTCAACGCCGTTTTTGGTTTTTGCGTTTCCGTAGTAACATATGTTTATATAAACTTTGTTTGTTTGTAAATAGTGTTTACATTAGTTTTTATCAAAAAGGATTTGCCTCCTAGCCCAAGTTGTTTTAATTTAGTGCCTGAAGAAAGGTAATACGACGAAAACCTAGATGAACAGGATCTAGACCGGGTACGGTACGACACCGACAAGGGGGAGGACGATGACCCTGACTACGAGGCCAATGCGCCACAATGGTAAACGATCAACTTTCGGGTGGGCTGGTGCGGTTTTACGTAGTAATTTACAAGTTTTTTTTACATTTTACAATGGTTTTACTATCCTTGTGTTAAATCTAAACAATTAGCAAAGTTTTGTGCAAAACTGAAAAATTAGTTAGTGACTGATCGCGTGGAAAGACGTCCCCAGTTGCGGCGCGTCCACGATGGTGGACGCAAATTAAAATGGCCGAAAATCCAATTTGTTTCTACCGGATGGTCTTCCTAGATGTTTTTCTGTCATAACACACCTAAATGTAAGTAAAACCAATGAAATTTGTTTTCAGCATATGGTAACCAATATTGCATGATTTTCAGCAGTCAACGTGTTAAAGATTTTTACTATAGTAAGATGCACGAAAATAGTCCGATGGAAATTTAAACAGCTGTGTCCCCCCTCACCCCCTCTCGCCCTGCAATGTTGTCATTTGTGATTATTTTTACCATGTGTAATACAGTATAAAAACGTGTTTCAGAATAAATTTGGCAACAATGTATCACCTTTCATCGGACTATTTTCGTGAATCCTACTATAGGCTAGACATAGATGACTCAAAAAAAGTAACTGTTTAAGGTATTCTAGAAGCCTTAGATAATCACTTTCAACCTGATAAAAATATCGTGTATGATCGATTCATTTTTGGTTCAGCTAACCAAGAGGCTCATGAGAGCATTGATCAGTATGTATGTAGGCTAAGGCATTTAGCCTCATCTTGCAAATATGATAGCCTAGAAGCAGGGTCAATCCATTAGAAGTGATCCAGAGCATGTTGCTTGACCATTTTTAAATAAAATGAAACTTTCCAGGTTGTTTCCCTTATATCTCAAGGCTTTGAAACCATATATAAAAAAATTTTATCTTTGTTGGTTTACCTTTGGCGGCCATTTTGGATGGGCTGCGCACGGCCATTTCTGTGATTGCAAGGGTTTACAAGAATGTTCATAACTAATTAAGTATTTGTCTTAGAAAGATGAAACAAAAACCATTTTGTTTATAATTTTACAATGTAAAAAAAAGGTTCAGTACATTATTTGCATATCTCTATTATTTCTATAAGAAAATCTTATGACAAATTCAACAACAAAATCGACTAAATTTCGCTTTTCGTAATTTTTTTTTAGGTATAAGGGCAGTAAAATACAATATTATTTATTTTTTTATTTAAAGATATATGTTAGTAGTTTTACCATAAATAATATGGACTGTGATATGCTAACCCTTTAGTTGTTATAAATTTTCAAAAAATGAATTTTTGGAAAAATTTGCGATTTTGGCTTTAAATAACTTTTATGGGGTTGGTGATAGAAATCTGAAATTTAGCCAAAATGTAGGTCTAATGTATAAGTAACAATAAAATAAAAAAAATTCTTGTGTATTTAACTTGGTAAAAAGTTATAACTTCTTAAAAATGTCGAAAAACTGCGTTAAAACTAAGATTTCTGCTGATGTTGTTTGCTGTAGAAGTGGTAGAAAAGATTTGATATTGTACTTTTATATTGTAATATATCATTTATGAATATATTTTCATCGTTTGTTTCAATAAAAAAAATCCTCTTAATCATTTTTTTTTAATTGACATTTTGGCGTTAATTGCTTTGAACTTTGAAAAATAGGAACTATTGATCTAACTATTTAAACTCAGTCAAAACTTTATTCTGCTTTCATTACATTCCAGTTTGATTTTACCCTTGTGGCCAAAAATAAATAAAAGCTAGTCAGTCACTTAAAAACACAGAATTTTTTTTACAATTTAACAAGCCGAAAGTTTAAACTTTTTGATAACTTTAAACATTATAATAAAAATGAAAGTAGGTTCGTACATGATCAAGTACATCAATCATATTTGTACAAAGTGGTCTACTTACATTCATAAGAACTAGTATACGTGTTGCTCGAAATCGAGCAATTTACTTTAATACAATACAAATGTTACTTTTAGCTAAAAATCAACGACATTCGGCCAATCCACTACTGTGGAAATCTTTAATCACCAAAACAACACGTATTTACAGCTGATTATTAACATATGGTTAAAATGCTTTATTCAATCCCAATGTTATTTAAATGGGAAATTTTGAGATTTAAATGGTGGATAGCGCCTTCATTTTTAGTTTGATTCTCATCAGTTTTTTGCGGAAACAACTACAGACCAAGCCCTATCCAACGACACCAAAAACTTGAAAATCTGTTGAAAATTGTAGGAGGAGTTCTCAAGACAAAAAAACCCTTAGCGTACTAAATAAGTATAGATTAGGCCCTACTTTGATGATACATGTTTAACTAACAGCATTGACATTCTTCAGCAATTGTGTGCGAACGACCAGTTACCGTTGTAAGTTCTAAAGGAGTTAATTTCCTTTTAAACATTGCTGATCGGCACCCACACTTTGTCATCTTGAGACTTTTTGAATTATGTGCGGGGATCAGGAGGGTGATAGAAAAGAACCAACACATCATCATTTTCATGAATTGTATCCAACACCTCTCCTAACCACCACTCATTGTCGTAGACACAAGCGATTGAGTCATTTCTTTCAATCGAGAGGGGAACACTGCTTGTAACAGGATGATCTTCATATTCCATGGATTCAGAAGTGAAGTAACACCTGCAAATCCCTTCTGATATGGGAATGTACTTATGATAGCTCCTATAAGTTAATAAGTGATAAACTTTAAGGTTATCCTTTATCAAAAGGTTTAAACTTTCGGCTTTTTTAAATTGTAAAAATAAATTTCTATACTTTTAAATGACTAACTAGCTTCTATTTATTTCTGGCACAAGGGTAAAATCAAACTGGAATGTAATGAAAGCAGAATAAAGTTTTGACTGAGTTTAAATAGTTAGATCAATAGTTCCTATTTTTCAAAGTTCAAAGCAATTAACGCCACAATGTCAATTAAAAAAAGATATGATTAAGATGATTTTTTTTATTGAAACAAACTATAAAAATATATTCATAAATGTTATACTATAATATAAAAGTAGAATATCACATCTTTTCTACCACTTCTACAGCAAACAACATCAGCAGAAATCTTCGTTTTAACACAGTTTTTCGACATTTTTAAGAAGTTATAACTTTTTACCAAGTTAAATACACAAGAATTTTTTTTATTTTATTGTTACATATACATTAGACCTACATTTTGGGTAAATTTCAGATTTCTATCACCAACCCCATAAAAGTTATTTAAAGCCAAAATCGCAAATTTTTCCAAAAATTCATTTTTTGAAAATTTATAACAACTAAAGGGTTAGCATATCACAGTCCATATTATTTATGGTAAAACTACTAACATATATCTTTAAATAAAAAAATAAATAATATTGTATTTTACTGCCCTTATACCTAAAAAAAAATTACGAAAAGCGAAATTTAGTCGATTTTGTTGTTGAATTTGTCTTAAGATTTTCTTACAGAAATAATAGAGATATGCAAATAATGTACTGAACCTTTTTTTTACATTGTAAAATTATAAACAAAATGGTTTTTGTTTCATCTTTCTAAGACAAATACTTAATTAGTTATGAACATTCTTGTAAACCCTTGCAATCACAGAAATGGGCGTGCGCAGCCCATCCAAAATGGCCGCCAAAGGTAAACCAACAAAGATAAAATTTTTTTATATATGGTTTCAAAGCCTTGAGATATAAGGGAAACAACCTGGAAAGTTTCATTTTATTTAAAAATGGTCAAGCAACCAATTATTTTTTTTCTGGATCACTTCTAATGGATTGACCCAGCAGAGCTTATTAGGGACAGATTAGTTTTAGGTGCAGCAGATGTCAGCCTACGCAAGAAGTTATTGGGCGATTCCAAGTTGACTCTATAGCTGAAAACAATTAACTACGATGGATAATCAGTATTCACATAGGCTAAATGTTGGTTTGTTGACGCTTTTTAAAATTGATTAGACCTATAAATATTCAATCTTAAATCAAGAGTTTTTATTTTAATTTTCTCCTTTAGATGAAAACTGCTATTTTGTTGTTGCAATTTTCAACCGAACTGTTAACCAGATTTGTTTTATGTAGCCTAACAAAAAATAAATCTTGGGAATTAAAACACATTTAGGAGAATGTGGAAGAATTGTAATTAGCAATAAAAATATTATTTAATTTTTTTGTTGAGTAAAAGTTTAAACTTATTTTTTATACTTTTATACACTATTTTATACTTGCACATGTCTGATTTGTAGGCTTTAGGCTTTCTTGAAACCTAACCAAACTCATCAAATAATAATTAATGTTATATTTTTTGTATTTAAATTCCATTTTGTGAGTTATCCACATTACTTAAACCATTAACTTAGGTCACCAACAAAGGGTTGACCTGAGTATGTTCATCACATATTTTCATATTTATTAATCTTTTAAATTGATCAGACATAACAATTGAGTCTTAATTAATTCAGTGGTTATTTTTTATCTTTCTCTTTGTGATGAAAACTACTATTCTTTTGTTACAGTTTCCAACTATATTTTTAGCCACATTTGTATAAGTAAAAATTGTTATAATTTAAACATATTTGGAAGAATAAGAGTTCAAGAAAAACTGATTGAACAAACATCAATTAATCAATTGTATTTATTTCATTTTTTGACTACTTCAAAATACTAAAACATGACATTGCCTTGGGTCACCAAGAAGAAGTTGACCTGTCTATTTTTATGAAATTCCATGTTTTAAAAAAATGTATTTTTTCTGCTAATGTTTTAACATGTTACCCATGTGACAAAAAGTATGAAAAACACTGACCATGTTTTCTTTTCAAATGCATTACATTATATAGCAATTAGGCCTAGATTAATGTTTGTAAAATTTATTCATCAATTGCATTCAATCATTGTTTTTCTTCTATTGTTGCAGTTTTTCAACTAAATTTTAAATGAAGTTTTTATAAGTAGTTGAAAACAAAACTACGATGGATAATCAGTATTCACATAGGCTAAATGTTGGTTTGACGCTTTTTAAAATTGATTAGACCTATAAATATTCAATCTTAAATCAAGAGTTTTTATTTTAATTTTCTCCTTTAGATGAAAACTGCTATTTAGTTGTTGCAGTTTTCAACCGAACTGTTAACCAGATTTGTTTTATGTAGCCTAACAAAAAATAAATCTTGGGAATTAAAACACATTTAGGAGAATGTGGGAGAATTTTAATTAGCAATAAAATATCATCTAATTTTTTTGTTGAGTAAAAGATTAAACTTTATTCTTTATACTTTTATACACAATTTTATACTTGAACATGTCTGATTTGTAGGTTTTAGGCTTTCTTGAAACCTAACCAAACTCAACAAATAATAATTAATGTTATATTTTTTGTATTTATTCCATTTTGTGAGTTCTCCACATTACTTAAACCATTGTCTTAGGTCACCAACAAAGGGTTGACCTGATTATTTTCATCACATATTTTCATATTTTCATGCAATGTATTTCTTACCCTAAAATGTTTTTCAACACTAGGGCACGTGTTGCTCGACATCGAGCAATTTAATTTGATACAATACAAAAGTAACATTTAGTTCTAAATCAATGAAATCCGACCAGTAGAATATTGTGAATATCAGTGGATCACCATAAACTAAAACAGATGTGTAAAATGCTCAAACCAATCTCAATGTTATTCTTGTGGGAAAATTTCAAATTTAATTCCTGGATAGCGCACTTATTTTAAGTCCGATTCTCATCAATTTTTGGCAGGAACAACTACAGAATAAGCCCTCTCCAACGACACCATAAACTTAAAAATAAATTGTGAATTGTAGAAGTTCCTTACACAAAATAACCCTTTGCGTATTAAATAAGTATAGATGCTGTTGGTCAGCTTCTGCATCAAGGCTCTGAAGATCAAAAGCAGTTGAAAGAAACTTTGTAGCAGGTTGGCATAGTTTATTTCATGGTCATTTCCTGGCTGTTAAATCCCCTCAGTATTATTTAAGAATCTAAAATAAAAGAACCTAAATTTTTTATGTTTCAGCAAGGAATACTGCAACACTTCTGAAACATAAGCACCCTGTAGTTTGAATTTATTTAGCCTATTTAAAGATTTTAGGTTTAAACTGATTTTAATGAATAGTCATTATTGATATGACTACTTTTATTCAGGGTATTATGTTAACCTCGTATTTTGACTCAAATCATAATCACTAATATTGTTCCGTTGTTTCAGGCCCTCTGTAGCAATTGAGAACTACTTGGGATTTCTCTTTATTACCAAATTTTGGGTAAAAGGTGAAAAATACTAACAGCTGCATTCCTTGACTTAGGGGGCCTAGGTACTTCCGGCGATAAGTTTGCAGATTTTCTCCCTGAATTGGGTAATACTAACCCTCACAAACAAATATAAACCCCCAACGTTTCCCTGCGAAATTCCTTATGGGGGTGAGAGGGGGTTGAAAAATGGAAAAAAATCTAAAATTTTTATATTGAGAAATTAAAAAAATCGAGGATAGCCAAAAAATTTCTAAAAATATCTATGTTGCAATAACATAAAGCATTGAACCCCCATTCACCCCCCTAAGGGGTAGGAGGGGGGTAAAGTTGGGGTAAAATACGAATTTTGCAAACACCTGCATAATGGAAGAGGGAAACCCCGTAATTAGCCTTAAATATCAATATCAATGATATTTCATATTTTAACTACGTATCACACTCTTAGAAACCCCTATTTTTAGGTGGGGGGGGGGGGGGGGTTAAAATAAGGTTTGAATATGATGTTTTTTGTTTGTAAAGTCTGAAAAAATTACATAAATAGCCTGAAGTATATGTAAAGTATGTATTTAATATTATTCCTTATGTATTCACCCTTTATTGGCCCCCTCCTTTCCTATGGGGGCCTTAGGGGGTGGAAAATACGGAAATGTTCCCAAATTTTTAGACTGAGTAATATAAAAATTCTAAGATATATTTTTACAAAAAATTTATAAAAATAAATAAATAAATATATATATATATATATATATATATATATATATATATATATATACATGTGTCTGATTACTCAAAACTTTTGAAAGAGACCTTTGTTTTTGATAAAATTTGGTATGAAGGCGTAGGACAGCGCTTTTCAGGTTAAGTTCGAAAACCCGGTTGATCGGACTAAGGGGACAGGGTTTTATGGGGTTTCAAAGGCGTCAGCAAAATAGGAGTTTTAGGTATTTTTCACCCTTATTTTTTTAATTCATCAATTTTTAAAGAGACCATTCAAAAGAACTTCAAAAAACAAAAAATTTAGTATTTGGAATCATTTACTTAGCTTCACTGGTTATGGAAAAAATTAAAAAAACATGTTTTCCATGTTATTATGGGTTATATTTTTTTGTATGAATTATCAAATAATTATAAATAAACTTAACTACAATGGTTTACTTATTTATATCACCATATAGTGTACTTAGATGATTAACTCAGCCACTGGACATTCACTGAATATGCAGCAGGTCTGCTGTGACTGGGGTGTTTCAATAAAAATTTGAGCGATGGGCAACTATTTGGATGGAGGAGGTAGCATTAAACAAAAAAAACGAGTCTATATTTGTGAAACCGCGCTGTTCCAATAAAAAAAATCTCTCAAATTGGTCAGTAAAAGTCAGGAAAAGTCAGGAAAAAAGGCTTCAAAAATTCTGTGGCAACCCTGAGGCATTGATGAAAATATTTTTGTTAGAAGCCCATATGCAATATGGCGGTAAAAAAGTTAATTTAATGATTTTAACCACGGCCATCTCTTGTACAAGGCCATGTCCTTCGAACTGGCAACGCCGCAACGGTGTCTACCCGTAGTAACGTTCTTTTCACTCGCGCTATTGATGGCAATGGAACTTACACGTAGACTAAACTTACTTATTTCCCGTTTTACTGCACTTACGTATGAAAGATTTGTAAATATCCTTAGTTGGTGGGTCAATTATGACGTAAACAATATAGCATATGTTTTAATTGAATTACAATTTGCAATAGAAATACAATGTTTATTCAACTAACTGCTTATATTTGACTTTCCATTTTTGAAAAAAGCTTATTGAACAAATATTTGTTTGGAATAAATTTAGTTGTAATACTACATACATATACTTATTTACAAATTATTTAGTCGTTTGACAAAATTTTCGCCATTATGTACACAATTTCAGAAACTATTACGGTTGTTAAAGGTGGCTATAAGTTTAGGCCTATGTTGTTACGAAACGTCTGTTCTTTGATCTAAAGTATGCTTAGTAGGCTAATTGATATAAATCTTTCGTTCATTACTATATTTTGAATGGAAAACAAGCAAAATTTATTCTGTAAGTTAATGATAAAATGTAAATAAAATTCAGATTTAAATTTATTGCATGTTTTAAATTTAAAAGAATCTTATAAAAAATTTTATTTTAAAACATTACATTCTATAGTTAATATAGTTAAATTGGATGTTTTGAATTTTTATTCACTCGTTTAGGCCTACTGAGAATTAATTTTCATGAAGATTATAAAAATAATAATGTTTAGGTTACGGTATTTCAATATGTGAACGATTATGACCATTTCGGCTATGGATTGCTATCAATCACACACGCTAACTTGTTTAATGCTTTCTTTTTACGTTTATTTCCTGGTTAGTAAAATAATCTAAATTACAAAATTAATTAATTTTGTATTAAATTTGGAATTTTGTATAAAAAGAGTTTTATGTAACACACATAACACCAAGTAATCATACATCGTAGCTTTATCCGCTCCGTGCGCGCACCATCAAGTCTAATATAATTTCATATAGAAATGAAAATAACGCTTTTAGCGAGTTATGGCTGCTAATTATAGTAAGTTTAGCTCTTCCTCTAAATTACCATAGAGGCTAAAGCTATACTTTTCATAAAAAAATTACAATATAGGCGATTAAATTTAACGGCGCACGACTTCCTCCATTTACTGCAATGCTACTGGCAGAGCGCCGAATACTCCCTGTGCAACGTTGCCACTTCTCGCTCGCCATGGCCTTGTACTAGAGATGGCCGTGTTTTAACTCAAACTGCTCTCCTGCTATAAATAGTGCACAGGTGGTTTGTATCACCCTGCAGTCTGAATTTATTTAGCCTAACATTTAAAGATTTTAGGTTTAGACTGATTTGAATGAATAGTCATTATTGATACAAGTAATTTTATTTAGGCCATGTTAACGTTAACCTAGTATTTGACACATAATCACAAATACTGTTCCATTGTTTCAGTACCTCCGTGGCAATCGAGAACTACTTGGATTTCAATAAGTAGGTCTGTGTATTTTTTAAAAATTACTCTAAAATTAAGTTCAAACATTGTTTCTTTTCTCAGTTTCCACCCTGTGTTGAAAACAACTAGTTAATTGCTTAATTAATTCTATAGGTTACTGTTGTAGTTTTGTGAAGATTTGTATGAAGACATAACAATTGAGTCTTAATTCAGTGGTTATTTTTTGGTTTTCTTTGTGTGATGAAAACTACTATTCTGTTGTTACAGTTTCCAACTATATTTTTAGCCACATTTGTATAAGTAAAATATTGTTATAATTTAAAAATATTTGGAAGAATACGAGTTCAAGAAAAACTGATTAAACAAATATCAATTAACATTTCTGTTTGTATTTATTTCATTTTTTGACTACTTCAAAGTACTAAATAATAAGAAGTTTTTATGAGTAGCTGAAAACAAAACTACGATGGATAATCAGTATTCACATAGGCTAAATGTTGGTTTGTTGACGCTTTTTAAAATTGATTAGACCTATAAATATTCAATCTTAAATCAAGAGTTTTTATTTTAATTTTCTCCTTTAGATGAAAACTGCTATTTTGTTGTTGCAATTTTCAACCGAACTGTTAACCAGATTTGTTTTATGTAGCCTAACAAAAAATAAATCTTGGGAATTAAAACACATTTAGGAGAATGTGGAAGAATTGTAATTAGCAATAAAAATATTATTTAATTTTTTTGTTGAGCAAAAGTTTAAACTTATTTTTTATACTTTTATACACTATTTTATTCTTGCACATGTCTGATTTGTAGGCTTTAGGCTTTCTTGAAACCTAACCAAACTCATCAAATAATAATTAATGTTATATTTTTTGTATTTATTCCATTTTGTGAGCTATCCGATTACTTAAACCATTAACTTAGGTCACCAACAAAGGGTTGACCTGAGTCTATTCATCACATATTTTCATATTTATTAATCTTTTTAAATTGATCAGACATAACAATTGAGTCTTAATTAATTCAGTGGTTATTTTTTATCTTTCTCTTTGTGATGAAAACTACTATTCTGTTGTTACAGTTTCCAACTATATTTTTAGCCACATTTGTATAAGTAAAAATTGTTATAATTTAAACATATTTGGATGAATACGAGTTCAAGAAAAACTGATTGAACAAATATCAATTAATCAATTGTATTTATTTCATTTTTTGACTACTTCAAAATACTAAAACCTGACATTGCCTCGGGTCACCAAGAAGAAGTTGACCTGTCTATTTTTATGAAATTCCATGTTTTAAAAAAATGTATTTTTTCTGCTAATGTTTTAACATGTTACCCATGTGACAAAAAGTATGAAAAACACTGACCATGTTTTCTTTTCAAATGCATTACATTATATAGCAATTAGGCCTATTAATGTTTGTAAAATTTATTCATCAATTGCATTCAATCATTGTTTTTCTTATATTGTTGCAGTTTTTCAACTAAATTTTAAATGAAGTTTTTATAAGTAGTTGAAAACAAAACTACGATGGATAATCAGTATTCACATAGGCTAAATGTTGGTTTGACGCTTTTTAAAATTGATTAGACCTATAAATATTCAATCTTAAATCAAGAGTTTTTATTTTAATTTTCTCCTTTAGATGAAAACTGCTATTTAGTTGTTGCAGTTTTCAACCGAACTGTTAACCAGATTTGTTTTATGTAGCCTGTTAAGGCCAGACTTAATTTTATTTAATTTCATTTAAAAAACAATCTTAATATTCATTAACAACCCTACCATTCACCATCCATATCATCAAACAGTAACATTCACTTCTAAACCTCAACCAAGTTCAAACCATTTTAAATTCCCCGCCAATTAATACCCTCCTCAAGAAGAAGAAGTAAGAGGATCATCCCAGTCTTAAGATGGCAGCCTAGACATCAACAGGTACCTTCCATGTCATTCATTTTCCTACATCTCAGAGTCGCTGTACCTAAATAATTTTTATCACTCTACATGCAAATCTTTCATGGTCCTTCGAATCTTATGCTATATATCAAATTAATCCTGTTTTATATTCAGTTTTTAATCAATTATTAATTGATTTTGCTTTGCTCATTCCTGTACAAGTCTGGCCTGGCACTACTTGACATTAACATTACCATTAACTAATAAGCCTTAAAGACTCACAACAGTATTAAAGGCTATTAAATTTCATTATTTCAAATATTCAAGGACTCTCAAGTGATTTTTTATGCTTTTATAATTAAAAAGATCAATCAAAACGTGCAAGCTATGGTTAACATGTTCAAACAAAGTTGTACCAGTGTTGGGACAGTCTCCCTGTGAATTCCCTGCAAATTACCCTGCACCAGGTTGGCATCGCCGTGGGAATTTTACCCTGCTAATTTCCCTGTTTAGGGTAATTGTGGAATACTGTGGGTAATTGCCTTATTTATTCATTGAACTGTTGTTTTTTCATAATTTAAACCATTTATAATCAATTTTGGTGTTGAAATGAAGCTCTCATAATACCTTTGGTGTATTTTAAGAAGACTAGAAGACTTTATTTTACTAGGCCTACATTACCAGTAGCCTATTATTCACATCAGTCACTAGTTATTTCACATATTTTTTACCGTAATACTTTGAACTTTTGATTTATTATTGAAACAAGTGCTCAATATATTTTCAAATATTTTGATGAATTTAAGAAATCAATGAGGCTTGGCCTATCCCCTTTTCATCAAACAAGTTTTAATTTTTTACAATGGCTGATGCAAAGGTAAGAAAAGACATTGAAGTGTTAAAGTTCAAGAGGGATAATATATTCAAAAAAATTGAGTGCCTGTTAATAAAGCTGAATCATTAACTGTAGATGCAAGCCCTGATGAGTTATCCGAGTTTAAAGTTAGATGTGAACGCCTTCATGCTCATCATGATAGTTTTGAACGTTATCAGTCTGATATTGCTAAATGTTACGTTCAGATTAAGAGTCATCTTCACCCCTGAGCCAGTAGTCCATTGTTGCGCAGTCGGCAATGTTAATCACACGGCTTTTAATGCAAAACATGGTATAGCATTTTCCTGTTTCGGACGCCGTTTTTCAACCGATTTGCTTTAAACTTGGTAAGTGTTTGGTTGAATAGTTATATTACGTCCCTCATACCTCGAAATTTTGAAAATTTTGCTTAATTTTGAAATATTACCAAGGAAAATCGAGTTACTTTGCGACGTCACAGAGAGTAATATTTGTTAATTTTTCAAAATTTCGAGGTACGAGAGACCTAATATAACTATTCAACTAAACACTTACAAAGTTTAAAGAAAATCGGTTGAAAAATGGCGTCCGAAACAGGGGAATCTAATACCATGTTTTAGCATAAAAGCCGTATGATTAACATTGCCGACCGCGCAACAATGGACTACTGGCTCAGAGGTGAAGATGACTCTTAAGGAAACTGATGAACTTGACCAATTGCATCAGAAAAATAAATCAGCTGATGCGATGTATTTTTTATTCTTGCAGTAAAAGATAAATTCTTTTCATTCTCTGTTAAGACTGAGGGTGCTGATGCTACTTCCGGACATAAGCCTAGTGCTTCCACTGCTGTGAAGCTTCCTAAAATCAATCTGCCTGTTTTTGAAGGGACTCTAAAAAGTTGGCCACAGTTCAAAGATCTCTTTCTAGCCTTAGTTCATAATAATCAATCCCTCACTGCCATCGAAAAATTTCATTTCTTGGTAACAAGCACTAAGGGTGAACCTAATACACTAATTAAAAGCTTGCCACTTTGTGCTAGTAACTATGAACTGGTTTGGGCTCAGTTAATTGAGAGGTACGATAATAAGCGTTTATTGGCCGCTCATTATATTGATGAAATTCTTAGCTTAGCTCCCATTCATGTAGAATCGGCAAAGCCTTTGCGTAGCCTACTCGACTCACTCAATGAAAATACTTTAGCACTGGAACAAATGGAAATTCCTGATAGTTTAGGGGATTTTATTATCTTACATGTTGCGTTAAAAGTTTTGGACAAACATACAAGACAGCTTTTTGAGCGAAAATTCTCGGACAAAGAATACCCTGCCTTGTCTGATCTCATGGAATTTTTGAAGGATCATTGCAAATCATTAGAAGCTGCTGGTGATCCACGGTTTAATTCTAAGCAAAGCCTAACCAAGTCTGCTGTTAAAAGTCCTAGTAAGTCCATTCCTGCTGGCTTACAATCAAAAAGATCTTTTCATGTCAGCGGTGATAGTGCTAGACCTAAGCCCCCACCTAGTTGCCTATACTGTAATCAAGAGCACAATGTTTATCATTGCCCATCGTACTTAAAGTTGTCCTCTACCGATAGAAGAGACTTCATAAAATCTAAAGAAGCTTGCTTTAACTGTCTTAGTGAAAGTCACATGTTAAGTAAGTGCAGATCGAACCGTACTTGTTTCAAATGTAGAAAATCTCATCACACCACGCTTCACGAAGACAACTCTGCAGTAAAGAATTTGAATTCGCAATCATTAGAGCCAAATTCTAAGGATACTATCCCTACCTCTGCTCTTACTTCAGCGCTTACAACTCATCATTCAAATATGAGACAATCTGGTTCTACCACAGTTCTCCTGGGTACCGCAATTATTCGCATTAAAGACAAGACTGGTCGCTTTCAACCAGTAAGAGCACTAGTTAATGCTGGTAGTCAGAGTTCGTTCATCACCGAAGCATGTCTCCAACAATTGTGTTTGCCACGACAGAAACATATTCAACCAATTTTGGGTTTGTCAGAAACATCAGTTCCAAGCAACAAGGGATCTGTTTGTTGTTTAATCAGACCTTCACATCAAGATAGCCCTACTCTTCAAACCAAGGCTATCGTCTTACATCGCATCACGTCTTCTCTCCCGTCTGCTTCACTGAGTAATGATGTCAAGTCATATTTTCAAGGCTGGAGTCTCGCAGATCCGGAGTTCTACCAACCAGGCAAAATTGATTTTCTTATTGGTGCTGATTTATTCCCTCAGCTCTTTGACGGTGGGCGGCACACCACTCCACAAGGTTATCCCACTGCTTTTCACACTGTTTTTGGTTGGGTATTAATAGGTGAAGCCAACTTACCAGTGCCCTCACATCACCCTCTGTCTGTCAACTTGGCTATCTTCAATCAGGACACATTGGACTCTAACCTCAAAAAATTTTGGGAAATAGAGGAACCTCCCATGGACACCAAATGTCTCATTAGTCCTGAAGAGGAACATTGCGAATCAATCTACTCTTCCACCTTCAGTAGGACCCCATCTGGACGATTTGTTGTCAACTTGCCCTTTAAACAGGAACCTCCTAACATCGGAGAATCTTATGAAAGAGCAAAAGGTTGTCTTTTGTCGTTAGAGGGAAAATTCAAACAAAATCCTACCTTCAAATCAGCTTATTGTTCATTTATGGACGAGTAAAAAACCTTAGGCCATATGACAGAAGTGGTAAGTCCCGAAAAACAAGCGTACTATATCCCGCACCATGTATCTTCAAGACTAACCCTTCAAACTCTAAGTTACGAGTGGTGTTCAATGCCTCAGCCCAATCTTCGTCAGGATGCTCGTTGAATGATGAACTACTTGTAGGCCCTAAGCTACAAACTGATATTTGCAAAATTTTATCTCTGTTCAGACTTCACTCCTATGTGTTCACAACAGATATTGAGAAAATGTACCGTCAAATACTTATAAATCCCCAACAGACAACGTATCAAGCTATTTTATGGAGGGACAGCCCTGAAAAGCCTATCTCTACTTTCATTCTCAACACTGTGACTTATGGAGTTTCCAGTTCACCATTTTTGGCTCTACGCACTCTACGCCAACTTGCTTCTGATCACTGTAATCAATTTCCCCTAGCTAGTGATGTTGTTCTCAACTCGATGTTTGTAGATGACGTCTTGACTGGAGGCGACTCTTTGGAAATGGCCCAAAAAGTTAAATTGGAACTCGTAGAGCTCTTAAGTTTAGGTGGATTTCAGTTACGCAAATGGTCCAGTAACTCTGTGGAACTTTTAAAGGATGTACCCTCACATCATCAGGAAATGGTGTTTCAAGAAGACAAGATGGAAAATCCTTCTATAAAGGTATTAGGCCTTAAATGGAACCCACTGTCTGATGTTTTCTCATATGATGTTCACATAGACCACTTACCCTCGACTAAACGTGACATGCTTTCACAGATATCAAGAGTTTTTTATCCACTTGGCCTCATTACTCCAGTAGTTTTGTGGGCTAAATGTTTAATTCAGAAGATTTGGACTTTAGGCCTTGATTGGGATCAAACCCTACCTACTGATCTTGTCAAGCAATCAACCAAGTTTTTCGAAAGTCTTCCTCAACTCAGCAAGTTGTCTATTCCTCGTCAAGTTATTCTGCCCGAATTTATTGATGTCCAATTGCATGGCTTTTCGGATGCTTCTGAAGTGGGATACGGATGTGCAGTGTATCTTCGGACTGTTAACAAAAACGAAGAAGTATCAGTAACTTTATTGATGGCTAAGTCCAAGGTTGCTCCCTTAAAGAAAATTTCTATTCCCCGTCTAGAACTCTGTGGGGCAGTCCTACTTAGTAAAACCATGATGTTTTGTCAAGACTTATTAATTCCCAAACTTGGAAGGATTCCAGTTTTTGCGTGGACTGATTCTCTTGTCACTCTACATTGGATTCACTCTGCTCCTCATCAGTTAAAGACATTTGTAGCGAACCGAGTTTCCGAGATACAATCGCTCATTGAACCAGCCAACTGGCGTCATACTCCTACGACTAGTAATCCAGCAGACTACGCTTCCAGAGGACTTCTACCATTTGAGATTTTACAGAATGCACTGTGGTTCCACGGGCCTCATTGGCTTCAAGAAGATCAGCCGGCGTGGCCGAATCAGCCCAATACTCTCATATCATCGGAAACATCTCTGACCGAGTTTCGTTCTACTGCTTCACATGTTCTAGTTGCTGCCCAAGCACCCCCTTCAGAATTCATGGTCTTCATGGAGAGGTTTTCTCAATTTTCCAAACTACAGGCCTGTGTAGGATGGATGTTAAGGTTTACGAATAACTGTCAAAGGGGCAAGGAAAACATTAATTCTCCATTCCTTACTGCCGAGGAAAGAACATCTCTTCTGCGGATAGTAAAACTTACCCAGTCCCATAACTTCCAAGACCACATCAAGTTCATCTCTACAGGAAAAATCTGTCCCCCTGTCATACAACGGCTAAACCCCTTTCTTGACAAAGATGGAATTATTAGAGTTGGTGGCCGACTAAAGAAAGCTCAAGTGAGTTTTGACACCAAGCATCCAATGTTGCTGCCAAAACATTCACATTTAATACACCTCTTGATCGATCACTTCCATATAAAATATTTGCATGTTGGGCCAAGAACATTACAATCTTTATTATCTCTACAGTTCTGGATAATTTCAGCCAGACAGGTTATTCGACACCGCCTCTCAAAGTGTCTTATGTGTACCAAAATGAAAGGTGATTCTCTGCCACCTTACATGGGCAACCTGCCCGAAGCTCGTCTAAAACAGACTCGTCCCTTTCTCAATGTGGGTGTGGATTTTGGTGGTCCATTCATGACCAAAACTGATAGAATGCGGAAGCCACAAATGCTCAAGAGTTACATTTGCCTATTTGTTTGCTTTAGCACTAAGGCAATCCACCTAGAGTTAGTGTCATCACTTTCCACCGAAGCTTTTCTCGCTACTTTGGACAGATTTGTTTCAAGAAGAGGCCTATGTGCTAATATATATTCGGATCAGGCAACAAACTTCGTAGGAGCGGACCGTGAACTTCAAGATATCTTCAGTTTTCTTCACAAGCCAGAAACATCTAATATAATCTCTTGTAGGATGGCTTCTCAAGGGATCCGATGGCATTTTAATCCTCCTGCAGCTCCGCATTTTGGAGGCCTATGGGAAAGTGGGATTAAATCCACCAAATACCACTTGAAAAGAGCATTAGGTAACCAAATACTGTCATTTGAAGAATTTTCAACGTTACTTACAAAGGTTGAAGCCATTCTCAACTCTAGGCCTTTATGCAGTCTCTCTCCTGATCCAAACGAGCTTGAAACCCTGACACCAGGGCATTTTCTTATAGGTGAGCCGTTAGTAGCCCTTCCTCAACCTGACCTGACTTCAGTAGCAGTAAATCGCCTCTCTCGTTGGCAGTTAGTGCAACAAACGCAACGTACTTTCTGGAAAATTTGGAGCAATGATTACCTCCACCAACTGCAACAACGCTACAAGTGGAATCAACACCGACCTAATCTGAAGATCAATGATCTAGTACTAGTTAAGGACAAGAATCTTCCCCCTCTCCAGTGGACTTCTGCCAGAGTCATCGACATTCATCCAGGAGAAGACGGTGTAGTCCGGGTCGTTTCCCTGAAGACTCCGACTGGGCTGCTTAAGAGGCCAGTGGTTTAGCTGTGTCCTCTCCCCCAAGAAGATTAATTTATTTTCCCACATCAAGAGGAACTTTGTGTTTTATTTTATTTTATTTTTTCAAGAGACTGTATTCAAAGAAGCTATAATTTAAGTGGAAGTGACACCATTTTATTTAAAAAAAGGACTTGCCCTTTTTGGTGGGTGGTAATGTTAAGGCCAGACTTAATTTTATTTAATTTCATTTAAAAAACAATCTTAATATTCATTAACAACCCTACCATTCACCATCCATATCATCAAACAGTAACATTCACCTCAAAACCTCAACCAAGTTCAAACCATTTTAAATTCCCCGCCAATTAATACCCTCCTCAAGAAGTAGAAGTAAGAGGATCATCCCAGTCTTAAGATGGCAGCCTAGACATCAACAGGTACCTTCCATGTCATTCATTTTCCTACATCTCAGATTCGCTGTACCTAAATAATTTTTATCACTCTACATGCAAATCTTTCAAGCCTAACAAAAAATAAATCTTGGCAATTAAAACACATTTAGGAGAATGTGGGAGAATTTTAATTAGCAATAAAAATATCATAAAATTTTTTTATTGAGTAAAAGATTAAACTTTATTCTTTATACTTTTATACACAATTTTATACTTGAACATGTCTGATTTGTAGGTTTTAGGCTTTCTTGAAACCTAACCAAACTCAACAAATAATAATTAATGTTATATTTTTTGTATTTATTCCATTTTGTGAGTTCTCCACATTACTTAAACCATTGTCTTAGGTCACCAACAAAGGGTTGACCTGAGTATTTTCATCACATATTTTCATATTTCCATGCAATGTATTTCTTACCCTAAAATGTTTTTCAACACTAGGGCACGTGTTGCTCGACATCGAGCAATTTAATTTGATACAATACAAAAGTAACATTTAGTTCTAAATCAATGAAATCCGACCAGTAGAATATTGTGAATATCAGTGGATCACCATAAACTAAAACAGATGTTTAAAATGCTCGAACCAATCTCAATGTTATTCTCGTGGGAAAATTTCAAATTTAATTCCTGGATAGCGCACTTATTTTAAGTCCGATTCTCATCAATTTTTGGCAGAAACAACTACAGGTTCTCTATAGCATTCACTTGTCTTATCACTTCCGATTCGTGGTCGTGCCTGTAGTGGTGTTTTGAAGTAGCCTCTGAGTGGCTTAGTTGGTTGGCTAGCTGTTTACACAGTGTTGTGTTGCAGCTTTCGCCAGCTAACGTGCTAATAGTGGCTCTGAAATGATTTATGGTTATTCTCTTCATACTTTCACGGTCTAGTTTTGCGTTTAGGCTTAAAAAGAATCCCAATGGAGTTCGATAATGGGTGTCCCGCGGAGTTGATGAAAAAGGTTTTTCGATCCTTCTCGTCATTAACGATTTTAACCCTTAGTTTCATAAACCTTTTGAATATGTCTAAATGGTGACAAGGTATGGCTACGTCAGCCATCGCTTGAGCTTCTGTTTTGTGATTCATTACTCCTAACGTATAGTATCCTTCTGTTTTATTTTCCCTTCCTTCTTGAAATTCTGCCAGGGTTATATTTTCTGCCACTCCTGAACGGTGCCCGTTTGTCACCAGGACGATTGTCGCCAAATAGTTTATAATTTGTGACCAATGTTTGCGGATGTTGTTATTTATGGGATGTAATTTCTTCGATTTTCTATTATGGTCTAAATACAGTTTAGTTGTAGAGAGGATACCACATTTGGAAACGTATTCTTCTAAGTATAATATATTTTTTATAGTTTCTTCTTTGTCTTCATAGACAAGTTCTTGAATAGTCCGATAATATTGCAATACCTTTTCTTTATAATGAAAAAAGTTTTTCGTCCGATAGTTCTTCCTTTGTACTAATAAGCGGGATATTTCACGGTTGTTCTGTTTAGTATAATCTTCTAGTGCACATCTTACACCCTTAATTGCTTGAGTGTAATCATCCCTTTCTGGTCTATCATAGTTACCACTTGTTAGAATAAAAGTTTTAACAAATTCTAATGCTTTCTCCAACGATCGGACATAATTCTTTACTGTCTCTGAACTCATTTCAGCCTCTGATTTCAATTTATTGAAAAATCTTAAATGTGCATTTATGTCTTTTAAGTAGGTTATCCAATCATAGGCTTGAGGGTCTTCTAGATGAATTTTGCTAAATTTGCGGGAGTAATTCATGATTCTTCGTAACTGAACAAAACAGTTCTTTATGTGACGTTTTTCACTTTGTATCCCTAACGTTGCCTGCCAACGATTTCCTACCATCGAGATGGAAATGTGTTCGTTGTCGAACACACTAGTATCGTTAAGACCACTTGATTTTACCGCATTTCTGACCTTAGCCTGTGGCTTATTGAATGATTTTCTTTGGTTACATTCCTCCTTGCTGACGAACATGGGACTTGCAACTTGAAATTTTGTTTTTCACCCTCTTTTAATAGTTTGGTTTTTGAAAAAAACTTTTTCTGTCTACTCTGAGAAAGTAGTTCTTGAGAGGTTGGTGAGTGGCCATGGTGATTTTGGATTTGTGTCGGTTTTTATGGGTGGGGAAGTACTATTGCTATTGGTATATGACAATGATGCACAGTAGGCTCCTGGTGAAGACATAGGAGTGGTGGTTGATGTAGGTATAGCTGGGAATCCGAGAGATGATGAGCTTCTTATTGTAATTTATGATAAGGGACTTTGAATGGTTTGGGACGACATGTTTGAACTAGGTGATACATCGTAATTTTTTGTTTGTTTATTTGGCGTCAAATATTGTGCGTAAGTTGGTGATGGTGACAAGCAGTTTGGTAAGAAACCTGAACATGTGAGATTAGTGTTATCTGGTTTCCTCGGCGTTATATTTTGTGGAAAGACTTGTGGAGAACTTTGGGAGGACGATTCTGCCAAAATGTTGGTGATCGGTGAACTGGATGATGAAGGGTATTTGGTGTAAAGTTTTGTTGGTAGATCGGTGAAGGAGTCAAATTGTAGGTTCTGGTGAAGTTGAATTCCTTCTGGTTATTACCCTTTTTCTCTTTGTTGCCATATGCCAGCTGTTCTGGAATAAGAGAATCATTTAGTACAGCTTATACTTGACTGTTTTGAAGTTTTTCTAGAATATTTTGTAATATTAGTTGGCCAAGATAATGACTAACCATTTGAGCTCAAAATGTTTCTTTAAGAAATGTCCTCTGGGGTTGCATGACAACTGTCTGTGGGTACAGCCATTTTCCCACCAGCCAGGATTATTCTCTGTCAAATTAATGCTCAGAGATCGCATGTCCACGCCATTTGGACGGAGTTAAAATGGTGTCAATGGTTCGTGAGATTACGTGTCCACTTGTGAAGATTACACTCAAGCAATTAAGGGTGTAAGATGTGCACTAGAAGACTGTACTAAACAGAACAACCGTGAAATATCCCGCTTATTAGTACAAAGGAAGAACTATCGTAGGAAAAACTTTTTTCAATATAAAGAAAAGGTATGCAATATTATCGGACTATTCATGAACTTGTCTATGAAGACAAAGAAGAAACTATAAAAAATATAGTATACTTAGAAGAATAGGTTTCCAAATATGGTATCCTCTCTACAACCAAACTGTATTTAGACCCTAATGGAAAATCAAAGAAATTACATCCCATAAATAACGACATCCGCAAAAGTTGGTCACAAATTACAAACTATTTGGCGACAGTCGTCCTAGTGACAAACGGGCACCGTTCAGGAGTGGCAGAAAATATAACCCTGGCAGAATTTCAAGAAGGAAGGGAAAATAAAATAGAAGGATACTATACGTTAGGAGTAATGAATCACAAAACAGAAGCTCAAACGATGGCTGACGTAGCCATACCTTGTCACCATTTAGACATATTCAAAAGGTTTATGAAACTAAGGGTTAAAATCGTTAATGACGAGAAGGATCGAAAAACCTTTTTCATCAACTCCGAGGGACACCCATTATCGAACTCCATTGGGATTCTTTTTAAGCCTAAACGCAAAACTAGTCCGTGAAAGTATGGAGAGAATAACCATAAATCATTTCAGAGCCACTATTAGCACGTTAGCTGGCGAAAGCTGCAACACAACACTGTGTAAACAGCTAGCCAACCAACTAAGCCACTCAGAGGCTACTTCAAAACACCACTACAGGCACGACAACGAATCGGAAGTGATAAGAAAAGTGAACGCTATAGAGAACCTGGCACAGACACAAAATGCAGGTGAAAACCAAAAAGAAATAAATCCCCGGTCGGGGGATGTGCTACCCTCCAATAGTGAAGACAGATGACTCTTGCTACATAAACTAGGTATAATCATAGCTTATAACTGTTACAAAATTAATAGTACTTATTTCCAATATAATGTAATGAACGACGTAATAAATCAATACAGTTTTAAAATTGAAAAGTCAGAGTTTGACAAGTTTAGAAAATGTGTAATAGGTATTACATCAGTTACAAAGGTGGTAAACGCAAATAACATATAATTATTCCGGGAGTGAATTTTCATCTTTACAAAACGTAAATTGAGGATATTTATACATTTTGTTGTGTGGGAATATAACTAAAGTCTAAGAAAACTTATAATTTTATTTCTGTGTCCCTAATTAATATGAAGAATGAACAAAAATTGAAAATATTATTAGGAAAATTATAGTATACATTTGTAAAATCATGATAAAGTTCCGAAATTTTAGATAATAGTTTTTACATAATACATAAATTTAATTACCGCATGGGCAACCAGAATAAGGCGGATATGGGATGGTTATTGCGGTGGTAAATTATGATGATGTAGGGCTAATATGAGTATATAGTTAGTATTTCAAATAAAAAAAAACGGACTAAAAATGAAACCGACGAATATATGAAAAAGAATTACATTTGACATTATAGGGCATTTTGGGGTTGCTAATGGGCACTAACACTGCTCTAGAGGCCCTGAGGCATGCGCCCTTACGCATATGTGGAAACTTGGTTCAGTGCGGAAGCCTGGCTTACTTACCTTTTACTCTAATAATATTCTTATTAGTTTTAATAATTAGAGTCAAAGCTCAAGATATAGATCTTGATGAAGCGTTTATTTATTTTATCTCAAATTATAAATCTATTGGCATCAAGGGATTAATAATAGCTGCTTTACTTGCTGTTATAATGTTGAGTGCTGATTCTTGGCTAAATACTACAAGTGTTCTTGTTACTCATGATATTATAGGTAAGATTATACCTTTAACTGCAAAACAAGCTTTATTAGTTGCCAGAACATTTATGTACGCTTGCTATTGAATGAATCAGAAAGAATCATGGAATTGTGGAATTATAATGGCTAGCAAGTAATTTTTGGCGCACAATTATTGTAATACCGCTTATTGCTGTATTTCTAAAATTTATAAGCAACAGTCAGTCATTTATAGCGACTACAACAATAGCAATATTATCTACGACCATTAGCGGATATATAGTGGGGGATTTGGCTACTATAAGCCTAATGTGTGGTATGATAGGCAGTACTATAGGGATGGTTTGGAATGCATTATTGGCAGGTATATCAAGTTCCTCTCAATATTCATACTTATCCAACCAAATTAATAAATATTAATATCAACGAAAATGCGAATATGGATAGCAAAATTGCACTAGCAGAATCTTAAAGCAGACACATGTTGCAAGCAGTATCCATGAAACTGATCAAAAGCTTCATTCATATGAAAGAATAACCTGCATTCCGGTGATGAGGTGTCGAGATTCTGAGTAATCACTTTTAGGCTAATTTTAAGCTCGTATAAATCTTTTGCGGCACTGATTTATTTGAGTCAAAGAGCGTGCAAGGCGTGATCACTTTCAGACGACAAGCGTATCGCTTTCTCGCCTATCATCTAGCGCTTCTTTTAGTTGTGTTCGTTTTTTTCTGGCGCCAGAAATTTCTTAGTGAATTCTTTTGCATCTGGTTTTACTATTTCTTATTACGCTTAGTTTATAATCTATAGATGCATTATCTGGCAATATAACGGATACTAAGGATACTAAAAGCAAATTCCTTATCCTATCTTCTGTAGCAATTTCTGGGATGCGCAGCAAATACCCAGCTGTGCCATAGTCTGCAAAACCATCTTTATCTGCAAGGTGAATTTTTTATCAAGCGGTGCTTCTTTAAAAAATTGTCCTGAATTCACTAAGAAAAATAGTGTTTTTTGGTTATTAATCGCATAGTTTTGAGTGCTTTATTTGTACTTATAAACCAATTAGAAAAACAAAACTAAGTTTAGTATTATGTATTGAAGTTTTTAAGCTAATAAATCTCAGTTATTACTGAATTATGTTGAGAGGTTACACGAGAATCTCAAAAAGTGACGGTGCCATAAATTTTAATGTGATATACCTGATGAAACTACATTTTGATAATACCTGGATGTACCGGCCAATAATGCATTCCAAATAATCCAATCACACTCATATATTATACCTAATATGAAGCTTGCTTGAAGTGGCTAAGTCTCCTACTATGTCGTCACTGATATAAGTAGATAATATGGCTATTATCGTAGATGATATAAATGATTTACTCTTCATTCTGAATTTTAGAAAGCCTGTAAGTAATGGCATGGTCACTACAGTCCCATCCAATTTTTAGCACTGCCCTACTATCAATAGCATCAAAGGCAGATATAATAAATATAAGAAATGTAAATATTTTAGCAAATACTCAAGTACGAATTTCAGTGAAAGGTATTTTTTCTTATGATATCATGCACAAAAATAATGCTTGTATTATTCAGCCAAGAATCAGCTATTGACCATTATCATTGCAAGCAAACCAGCTATAATGAGTCCTTTAAATCCAATGTGAGGAATATGATGAGTAATAAAGGGAAGAAAGACAACATAAGGGAGAAATGCCTGCTTCTTTGATTTGAAAAGTCAACCCAATTGTACATGTCATAGTAGTAAAAATGAAATGCATCACTGCAATAACATTGAGACAATGAGTAAGCTTAATAGAATCTCTGTATATTAAAAACCTTGGTATATAAACACCTGCGGAACAAGGGAATAAAACATGGAAAGTAAGACTGAAGAATAGCAAAATATCACCCTTCTCTCTGTTGAAATTGATTTCATCCTATGGCAAAGATTATATTATACCTTTGTATCCACCAACATCGTGATATAAAAAAAGAAAATGCGACTGGTATTGCAATCATTAGTACAGCAAACTGGAATACATCTGCCCAGGCCGCTGCTCTTTTACACCACCAAATGCTAATAGCTATTGTAAAGATGGAAACAATGCTACTATACTGGTAGATAATATCTAAGAAATAATTGATTACATAAGCAATTACTATCAATTGGTTAGATAAGCATCCTATAGAGAGAAATACCCCCACTACGTTAGTAATACATCTAGTTACTTTACCATATAGTAGCTCCCTTACCACTAGGAAATTGATCTATGTTTCGCCTTATATCTTAGCCATAATTATCTAGGATAAAGGTGGGAACAAAAGAAAAGTGGTAATCATCACAATATTAGGAAAGATACCTACCAATCAATATGCATAATATGTGAATTATTTATTCAACAATGTTGTGATAAAATATATTAATCACACAATATTATTCAAGCATATGCTACGCATATTCAAGAAGAGATATTCATATTCATTCAGATATTCATTCCTCTGGAGAGATATTCATATCATTTGCTAAAAGCATGGCTTCTTGATTAGTGACAGTGACAGGTATTAGTGGGGTTTGGTTGCTTTCAAAACGGAAGTCGTGCCATTTGCCAGTAGCTGCCACGCCAGCTGCCAGCGGCCAGATGGCAAATCAGATGCTGTCGCCATATGCCATGCCATATAGCTTCCGGTGGGCGAGCAGATGTTATTTGAAATTTGAAATTCAACTTGACAATTGGGTTATGAAAAGTATGTCAAGGTCATCCAGAGTAAGTTTTAAAAAACCCTATCCCGCTACCACCGGAGTAATAGTTCGGAGAGTCGAACTAACTTTGGTGATAGCGGGATAGGTATAGAATTAGGTTTGTGAATTTTATTTGTGAAAAACATACAATCAATGTGTGACAGCAGTGTTTAAACAAGTTGAAGTTTTGTGATGAACTACAGAGTTGTGAACACAAACACCGACGACGATGAGAAGGTAAACGCAGAGTCCCCAGATGATGTATTTAAAAAGTTTGAACAAACGTAACATCTCGAGTTGGTTTTCCCGTTCCATTTCCAATCGTTTGATTTCCAATTTCAATTTATCCTCTTCCATCCTTGTTACAAATGGAGCTTCATCCATCACATCCATCATGTTTGTGTTTTTTGAAATTTTGAAACAAGCGATGTTGATAGTTGAAGAGGCGACGATGGAATGAGAATTGAAAGAAGGAAATGTCGGTTAAATAAAGAAGTGGTGGGGGGAAAGAGCGTTGTTATGTAGAAGTGGTGGGGGAAAGATGTTGCTCATCATTTGCTTCAGAAGTTGTGTCCGACTGTAGAGGGGTAAGAGGAGTAAGATTTAGTAAACTGTCTTCATCAGAACTTTCAACCTTATCACAAATAGGACAAGCGTTATTTCCAAATTCATTTTAATAGTGTTAAACTTATTTATAATTTCCTTTAAAGTATTGAATATTTCTTGTAAATCTTTTGAGTTTATTTCAAAACTAGAATTCATTCGTGCCAATGGAGAGGTGTTCATCGTTAGAGAGTTGGCAATCGAATGAGGATCAGCGCCTAGGGAGGGGGTTTATATAATGGTGACCTTGAGCAGGAGTCTAGGGAGGGGGGCTGTCTAGGGAGGGGACTTTTATATAGGGGACCTTGAGCTTATGATTGAATAAAACGTTTAGTTCTTCTTCTTCTTCGTCGTCTGTTAATTCAATTATTTGAACCGAAGTAGTTGTTTCATCTTCTTCACTCGATGAAGAAAACAATTCACCAGGATTTAAATATTGAACTACAATTCTGAACCATCTTATAGGATATTTGTCAATGATAGAAAGTAAGTTTTGAAACAATTCTTCCATCTCCTCCCTGTCTGTTATTATATGTTCAAACTTGATAAATTTTTCTTCCATGTTGTTAGTTAGAGTGTTGGAAGTGGAATGATTTAATATTATATAAAAATTAGAACTAGTGGTGGGGGAAATCTCAAGGTCATCCAATTGAAGTTTTAAAAAAGAGTGTAAAACTGAAATTATACATTTGATGGTTCTACAGGATCGGAATACCAATCTGACCTGTATTTACATCTTTTTATCATATGTGTACAAAAATCATCTTGATGAGACTTGGTGCGTTGACAATGAGCAAGATCTAGAGGGTGAAATTTAAAACATCTTTGAGGACAACATGTATGAAAATATCTTGATTTATAAAATTTGAAAGTTCGCAATTCTGGTGGCGGTAGTTGCTTTGTTTTGCATTTGCAGTAACAAGATCCGAAGAATTCGCATTTAGTACAAGCTAACCCATCCACCATCATTGGTCCTAAATCTGTACACTGTTGTTCACAACAGTAACGAGGTTTGTACTTGTATTTTTGCTCTTCCACGTTGACGCTGAGGAGTCTAGTGAAAGAATAAGAGTGTATAGTAATGAATAGCAAGTTTTATGTACTATGAAATATGGTAGGGGTAATTTCAAGGTCATCCAAATGGAGTTTTAAAAAATTATACCTTACAAGTGTAAGGATTATTGAAACTTAGGAAGTTTCTTTTTGTTTGTTTTCTTCAGACTTTTTCTCTCTCTCCGCCTTAGCCATAGCAACAAGTTCTTCTGTTGATAATGGATGTACTTCAGGAAATTTTAAAATTAATTTAGCTTGATATCCTTCTTTAGTTAATACATCTAAATCTTGGTTCATTTGTTCAACGGTGTTGTAGTCTTTTCCATAGATTTTTCCATCAAGTTCAATCATCATTCTGTATAACATTTTGTTGAATAGGTCTTGTCGTGGCGAGAGCTGAGAAACGAATGATTATCCAACTGTAACATCCTTTTTATAAACTTCACATTGATCATGTGATTCCTTAGTTGTAGTTTTATTTGTCAAAAGTTATTTAACATTGGTAATACTTTTGGAACTTAACGTTATGTTGACCGGTTGGTGATGATGAAGTTGTAGGTTGTGTAGAGAAAAATATTTCATCATCGCAATATTTTGTTTTAGTGAACATCCTTGTATTAGTAGCACTAACATCAATAGTTAAGTGATAACCACCGGTAAGTAAAACTCGCATTTCATTAGTTAAATCTTCAAGTTGTTCAAAAGTAGTTATGGTGTTAGTATCATAAGATGCACACTTGACCTTTAGGGACATGTTGTAGTTTTATATTCAGGGATTGAGAGCGAGATGTGTACGGTATGAAAGGGAGCAGTAGACTGATGAATTTTGCAAGTACATTTCCCCTTTTACCATTATACAAAACTGGGTCAAGGTCATCCTGTGGAATTTAAAAAAAAGCAACATATTGTAATGTACAAAGACATCACAATATGTTGCTTTTTTATTATTATTTTTTTTTTTTTTGGTTTTATATCATATTTATTGAAAAAAAACAACTACAAAGAAATATTTACAATGTTATGTACAAACTAATCAGTAGTAGGTGTTACATGAATTGTAAGTTCAGTAGAGTTGTTTCCACTGGGTCCATGTGATACTAAATAGAGTGCGCCGGGTTGAATTATACGAAGATCTTCATTTTGAAGTAGTTGTACGAAGCGCTTTGGTAAGATCTGAAATTTTGCTTCATCACCAATTGTATAAGGTGCCTCGCTCAAAGTGCAATTTATAGCATCACCTACTGAAGTTTCCATCTTTTTTATTGCATGAATGATGTAGTGTTTTTCTTCTTTCAGCTCGGAACATTTCTTCGTTGGTAAGATTGTTGATTTTGAATGAGCGTTGAATTGTTCAACTAAATTTTGAAGTAAGTTGTTTGATGCCATCTTAATGTTTTTGCTGTTGCTAATCTTCTTGTTAATAAGAATGTCCGTTGGAGATGTTGTCTCTTCGGAGGTTCGAGTAATACTCATGCTGTGTCATGGTAGCGCTCTCACTTTTATAATCGACACTACCCCCACCACCGACACTACCCCCACCATTTTGTTGAAGGAAACTATTTAAGCGGTAGGCATTCTTTAAAGCGCATTGTGACCTTCGATGTTTAAAACTTTTTGATGAAATACAAATCTCGTTGAAGTAGCATTGGAAATCTCTATCTATTGTTGCATTAATTACTTCGTTGGTTGTAAATGATTGTATCCAATTTGCTTTTTCCAATCCTCTTGTGTAGATAGTTTTAAACTCTTTACAATAATGATTCATAATATGTGGCATCATGTTATAATGAATAAAACCTTCATCCCATTTTAAGTTGTGAAAATGTTTGTTCAACCATTTGTTTGTAACTTTCGCTTTAGTTGTTAGTTTATTGAATGGAAATGGAGGTTTGAATAAGTAATGATAAATTACAGATGTGTTCATATCCAAAATTACTAATTCTTTAATAATGAAATTTCCATCATTCCCTCGAAAAGCTTGAAATTCAATTATACCTCTTTTAACTTCCATTAACTGTGATGCAGTAGAAAACGAAACCCGTTTGTTCATGATGAAGTCTCATCCACAACTGACTGTTATTACAAACACGATTGTTCTTCTTTTATTTCTTGTGCTTCTTCGTTTATATTAAAATTGGTGTGATAGTTGTTTAATTGTCTCCACATATCTACTTCTTGAGGTATTCGATTAAAAATTGAAGTATCCACAGGACCATATAAAATTGGAATGAATGGTTGTCTGTCTAAAGTATCGATTAGATAATCTTTGATTATTGTACTTGAAAATACTAGTTGTTTTAAGTATCTAGTGACAGGACCGGTAGTACAACTTAAAGTGTAAAATTCTTCTTTAGTGAAATGTAATTTTACATCATGTCTAGTTAAATCTTTGAAGCGAACAACTTGTCCTCCACGATGTTTGATTATATCAACTTCAATATTTGATTCTAATAAACTTAATCTTGTTCTTTTTCCAAATGTGTTGTTACTTAAATAACATTCCAAAAGATGTAAATGTTTCATTAGAGAATCCCAAGAAGTTTCAGTAAAGATAACCATTTTACTTCCTTGATTTAACATAACAATTGGTGAATAATCCAATGATTTTACAATTCCAACCGATATACTTTTTGTCATGCATGAAGAAATAGGGTAGAAAATTCGAAGAAATACTTCTGTTAAAATATTTGTTGTAATGTTAACTTCAACCTTTTTTCTTTTTACTTCTTTTTCATCTTCTCCTTCTTCTTCTTCTTCTCATGTTTGTCAAACTTGAGGAATTCATCCATTTCTTGTTCAACTTGCTTTTCTATATCAGAACTATTTTCATCCATTAGAGGTGTATTTTCTTCTCCGTTAGTAGAATTCATCTTGCGAACGATGTTTCCCATACGACGGTTGAAGATAGAATGAAGTTTCTACTAATTATTTTCCTGCTTTTATATTTTTTGTAAAATCCTTGAAATTTATACAATTATATAATTGTTTATTTTCAACTTGTCTTTTAGAAACAAAATTCTAACCTTAAAAATTGAGGAAGATAATTCTAACCTCAATATTTTGCAGTAGTTGTACTAATTCTTCTTAAAGTACATTCTTCACTATTCCGGTCAGCGGTGTGTAAGTAACTATTTTATCATGTAGAATTAGACAGTATGCCGAAGTTCCATCCGCTACTGGTTCTTCAAATTCCATTTCAATTTTTATATCCACACTTGATGATTTTACTGATTCATTTTGTTTTGAACAATCGATTACAATTATTGGAGCCTTGGAATAATACTGATCAGGTGATAATAGTGGTGTATTAGTCTTTCCATAATATGATGATTGAAATCTTGCATACATATCATATAAAATGGAAAAACTTTTTTTGCTAAACATGACATTTAAATTGTCATATGGAAAGAATTGAGAGTTTAGGAAAACTTTACAATTCTTTATTTTACAGTGATCGAATTGACCAGCATTTGCAGTAATAACATCTTTTCGCTTAGTTTGAAAACCGAGTATTATGTACCTTGCACGTTCTAAGTAAGTTGATGTTTTGACGGTCCATGTTTGTCGTTCTGTTTGAGGTAATGTAGGGTATTCATGAAATTCCCAACTTCGGAATGGCATCACAATGTCACGGTCAGATTTTAACTTTCTCAACAATACGATTCTATGTTCATCAGCCAATCTTACATGAGGTACTCTCCAAACAACTTTATCCAACTGTAATTGCCATTCCAGTTTATTTTCCGTAGTTGCAGGGTCTGCAAGTATTAAATCCTTATTAGTTGAAGATCTGAGTAATACTAATTCTTGTTTCACATTTATTATAACCCGTTTGTTATCTTCAGCAAATCCCAAAAGCAATCGTAAAGGTACATGAAAATCAAAATGACCGTTGGAAGCAGGTGTTATAGTGTCTTCATCGGGAGCAACCCATCCGGCGGTGACTATTGAATTCTTCTCATGTGGTGTTAATGATGTTAATCCTTTTAATGTAGTTGTTATACCAACCTTTTTTGTTGAAACAACCGTCACCCCTGATATCTCATATCTTATTTCATCAAAAAGATATGCCATTGGGTTATTTATAAAAGGAACTGTTGAAGCAGTTTTTCCATCCAATTTTAATACCCTTTCTTCGATGTACAAATCACTTTCACATGGTAATGTGTAAATATCTTGTTGTTGAATGGGAATCCTTATTTCATCATTATTGTTTAATTTTGATGAAGTGTAAGGGTTGTGTGTGTGATATTCCTTCTCCCATAGTGTTTCGTCGAATGTCGGTCCTTGAGATATATCCAGGATATCCATCGTTGTTAAGTTTCAATCCAATCTTCTGTAGAAAACGAATGTTGTCCGATGTTAACTCTTCCAATGTCGAGGAGCTACTGAGCTCCCGACTCTTCCGTTGCGGTTTAAATGATAATCCCATGTCGACCTTTATGTTGCCGCTCTGATGTGTATCCGTATAGTTATCGTTTCTCCTCTAAAGTCAACACTAACACCGTCTTGATCCAATATGTTCAGTACGATGTCTGAAATGAAACTGGTGTTTAACGGTAGGTATATCAAGTTTTGTGGCTTCTCAACAATTTTAAAACCGGGAGCCACTGTTGGATAAAATGTATGTAAAATATGCTGATTCACTCCTTCTCTATACGATCCATGTATAATATTACACGTTACATCCATACTATTGACTTTCAATATTGTAAGGTATCCGTCTAAGCAGGGATAACGCAGCTGAAGTTATACCACGTCCTCTCTTGTTGCTGTCTTGATGATGACTGAGTGATATGGCCTTCATTATGTAGTCTTATATAAACTGGTGTGTTTACTCCACAAGATACATTACATAAATGACTAAGTTATGTATAATTTTTTATATTTAAACACTTAGTTATTCAAATTAATTATATATTGATTTATAATTCTATTTTTAATCCAAGCTTCCCGTTCATCGGGTTGAATTATCACATGACTCGTTGTACTAGCTATATGATTGTGGGTATCAATAAGTAAATTGCCTACTATTCTTATTAAACAATCTAAATTTACAGCATCTTTTGGATGTTGAGGATCGTGTAACTGCATAATACGTTTATCATTACACGTGTAAGCGGTCGAATCACTTTTTGATGTTGTTATGACTTGTCCAATAGTAGCAGCATCATTGAAAACTTCACCTGGTGAAACATTAATTATTTTCTTCATCTTAGCATCAAATTTAGTTCCATTGCGTTTATCCCAAGTTATTGTTTGTTTCACTGTGATACAATCATCTTCTTCATAACCAGGAATAATATTTTTTATTCTTCTAATATGACCTTCGTATGTACCTAATAAAGGACCTTTCGCAATTAATGTTTGTGCCATTATAGGTACATCCGAACTTTTTTCACCAAGTCTTCCATTTGTTATTTTTTTACCTCCCGCATCCCATTCATTATTACTTCCTTGCATTAAATCAAACTTTTCATTTCCATGTATGAATGTATTTCCTCGCTTTAGCACGGCATCTTCATGTTTTACAAAATTCGATGTTTCCTTTTTTAATTCTTTAGATAATTGTTCCATAGTAATAGCGTCTTTTGGTTGAGAACCAAACTTTACATTTGTCAATGTTTTACCATGACAATCGATTCCATTAACATCTTGTAAAATACAGTTGTCCTTGATGTATTTTAGGTTTACAGCATCACCGTCTTCCTTTGGGTATCCAATGTCATTTATAATAAATTTATAAAAAGAAAATCCATGTTCAGTTTTTTCCGGTATTATAGAATGTAAATATTCTTTATTAACTGAATCTTTATCATTTTTGGGATTTCCCACGTTGGTTATTCTATAATTTCCAGCATCATACGTTTGTCCATCTTTTAAGTTGTTACCCCATTGCAATTTTAAAGTATTTGAAAGTTCAGATGATAAGTACTCTTTAGTAATTGCATCAGAACCTTCAGTTGGTTTACCAACATTAATTAATCTATGTGATTTAACATCGTAAGTATTCTTATGTAATTTCAATGATGTTGAAGTAGCTTCTTTTACTGTCTTTAAATTCGCTCCATCAGTATCTTCTTCTGGATCTTTAACTAATTTTAAACGTTTATTACTTATGTTATAGTCACCTTCAGGTGTTTGCGGTAATCCGCTTCTTTTTCTGTCTTCTCCAACTTGCACTCCTAATGCGGAGTAGCGTCCGAACTTGTCGACACTCATGTTAGAACTGATACATCTTACACTTGCAACTTCTTTATATTCGCGGACAATTGTACAACTATGCCGCGATTTTTAAGTTCATCAACTAGAGCCACCCATTCATTATTTAAACCAGTATGACCGGCTTCCATAGCTTCATGCAATAGTCTCATTCTGTCAACTAATTTATTGATGTCGTTGTAGTAGATAACATTTGTATTGTATAGATTTTTCATTAATCCTTTACCAGATGTTGAAGTATCTCCTTTACTCTTTTTACCATGTTGTTCAAGAAGTGATAAATCCATAAGTGATAAAGATTTTCTTTTTAACGGTTGTCTCACAGCCGGTGTGGTACGTAATGTTGGTAATTTTCGTGGGGGAAACAATTTTTTTATAACAATATTATATTTTGTTGCACGTGAACGATTAATCATTGCATCCTTTGAGTAGTTTCTTTTATGAGCGTTAGTATTTTGTAAAATTTCTTTAAAAGTATTTAAATCTTTTGCCGAATATTTTATTGGTATATTTTTAAAAATTAATTCATATAATCCTTTTGTTCCTTTATATCTATGATCACCAATAATGATATATTCGTCTTGAGTTACTTCAAGCTTAGAGTTACCAATTTTCAATTCATTCCCATCAATTCTTGCTCCATATACATGTGATTTACTTAAATTTGGATTTGATTTCATGTCATGTAGCATTTTCATTATATATTTTCGTTCAAGAGGTCCATGTTGTAATATATCACTACTCAATTGTGTTAAATTTGGAATAGATTGTTCTGCTTCAGGTATTGGCTGTTCTTCCTTTTCAACAATTGATTCTTTTTCTTTTGTTTCTTCTTGCTCACTAGCACTTGTATATGAATCATCATCATCTTCTTTTTTTAATGCTTGTACTTCTTGTTTAGAAACTGGTAGTAAAACATCTCCTTCTTAACGAGGTTTACCAGTAGTTTCTGATATCTGTTTTAAAGGTTCCGTGATAGGTTTAAATGTATTCTCTAAAAATTCTTCTCTTTCACTTAAACCCATCCTTAATGCACGATTCTTTATCCTAATAGAATCACTGAGTGATTTTATTTCTTTTAATAGTTTTTCTTGATTCATCATGTTTACACTGTGAAGTTCAACGTGTTACTAGATGTAGCATAGGTAGTTCAACGTATTAATACAAATTTATCCAATCCTATACGATATCTACCATTTTTAATATCTTCTTCTTTCATAATAACAAGAAATCCATATTTTTCATTCCATGCTTCACCACACATTTCTTTAAATTTGTCAAATGGCATATCCGCATTAACATGATCATTATATATATGCTTTAAATTTGTCTCATCTTGCTTAAAGATGATCAACATATTTGCATTGTCTCTTATAAGTTGTTTTGGAATTTTACTGTATGTTTGACCAATATAAATGCTATCAATATTATTATGTCTTCCCATAGCAAAATAATTTCTTATAGTATCATGATTTTCACAAGAAACGTCGTCAAATATAAAAATGGAAAATGGTTTTGCTTCATTTGGTTGCATTATTGTTTCACTGGCATTAAACTTGTAAAAATTCACTTCAGGTACACTTGCAAGTATTTTATCTAATAAATGATATTTTGGTTGTTGCAATGATTTTGAAAATATATATATATATATATATATATATATATATATATATATATATATATATATATATATTGTTGAAGCGTAAACCTTTAGGATTAGTTATAAGATTAAAGACAACATTAGTTTTTCCACAATTTGAAGGACCAGTTATTAAACATCTTATCGTATTTGGTAGTAATTCACCATGTTTACCATGATTTAACTTATTATTGTCAACTGTCAATTCATCAATATTATTAATATTAAATCGATCTTTTTGTTGTACAATCTCCATCTTGTTTAAAGGTTAAACACATAATGAGCTATTAAATAACTAAACCAAGTCTTTTGAAGGAATCCAAGAGTCTTCACTTTTATCAAATCCTAACCACCTAACTTTAACCATATCCTTTTTCCTTTGTAAAACCTTTTCAACAAGATATACATCACCAACTGTTGATTTTAACAACTCATGTCCATAGAATCCACCTTGAAGTAATTCACCCTTATTATCCTTTAAAATGTAAGTTTCAGGTATAGTTGGTTGCACTTTATAAATTGTAAATACTTCATTAGTCCAATTTGGCAGATATCTTTTACTAAATACACCTTTGTATTTGCTTATACGAACTTTATCATTAACCTTAAACTTTTTTGGTTGTAACTTTTCTATTTTTGGTGTTGTATTATTTTTGATGCGTTGTAATACAATTTTAGCATTAGAACTGTTTACTTGGATAGGTTTCATTCCAATGGTACGATGATATTTGTTGTTATACTCTTTTATAAGTTGTGGTAATATGTCATACCACACATATGATCCTCGTTTTGAAAATTGTTTATACATAGCTCCTTTTAATGTTCTATTAAATCTTTAAATTATTGAAGCTTTAACTTCAGATTTTGTAGAATAATGATTTATTTTATATTTTTTCATCAAAGCTCCAAAATCTTTATTAAAATATTCTTTTCCATCATCCGTTTGTAAATGTTTAATTTTAAATTTATTTCTTTGTATTGTTGTTTCCATAGCTTTGGTAACACTTTTACCAGTCTTGTCCTTCAATGGTAAAGCATCAGCTATTTTAGTAAAACAGTCTATAATTGTTAAAATATATTTAAATCCTTTGTTTAATTTACTGTGTGGTATCATTTCAATAAGATCAGCTTGGTAAAGATCATTCATTCCTTTAATGATTGTACTTCTTCTTGGAAATCTTCTTCTTGCTGGTTTATGTAGTTCATTTACAATCTTATCCTTTACACTTTCCATCTTAAAGTGTTGCTTGCACACCGTTTGTAGAAATACTGATCCATACAATGGTTTATTCTCTTATATATAGTTGAAATATGGGTCAAGGTCATTTAATATTAGTGTAAAAAAGAGGGAACATGGCATTGGGCTTGCCATGTCCCCTCTTTTTTACGGAAAGGAAAAAGGAAGAAGGTAAAGGACGAAGAATAGGTTTACTGGTCGATAGGGTTCAAGGAATAGTGGCCAAATGGTAGAGTATTAATTTTATCTTCTAAAATATGTCGCTTGTCGTCTTTGTAGCTTAATACCCACTTTGTTTGTTTGACACTAAAAAGTTGGTGGTTATAACTTCTAATAGTGTTGAATGTTGCAGTTGTTTCAACATTTTCAAACAAACATCTTTTATAATGTTGAAACTGTACGTTCTTCTTTAGGAAAGATGTCTTTATTCCTTTGGCTTTTTTTGTGACTTGATATTCGTTCCTTTCATTTATGTACAGTTGAAATGAATACAGTTTAGACATTAATGCTACAATTTCCATCATCGGCACACCATTTGTTTCATCTTTAAATTTTCCCAATACTTTTTTGTTTTTGTCATAGTCGTAATTTGGATGGTCCTTAGGATAATCGGAAAAATCAAAATCATCTTTATATACAAAGGTCCGTAAATCCTCATACATGTCATTTGTTTTAATCCAGTAAATAAGTGCATCCGTATCCATATATGCAATACCAATGTTATCTCTTCCATAATAATTAACCATCTTCTTATAATGAAACTCGTACATGTGTGTTTTAGAAATATCCAATATTGACATTCCAAGATATAAAGGACGATCCAATACAACTGATTTTTCGTTCATAGAAATGACGACAAGATTTTCATTTATAATTACGGATGAACCAAAGTTTGGTTGTTGCACTAATTTCTGTAATTTTACTGGATCAGTTACTAATTTGATATTCTTATGTTTCCTTTTGTTTTCTAAAGTCTTGCCAAATATTGCATTATTCATCAGTTTGAAGAAATCCTTTTGAAAACTTGACGTAGCGGCAGCTCTTCTTCTTGTGTTGTTGTCAATGTACGGTTTCAACCAACAAGATTGAGAGAATTGTAGTATTCGATTAATTTTTGTAATTTTTAATCCCAAGTCTAAAGCCTGTTGTATCATCCAATAATGTCCAACATACCTAGACTTATTGTTTAAAGTCATTAATAATTTCGGCCATCTTCCAGTAGGGGAGATTTTAGTCTTTGGAAGAAGTGGTAAATCGTAATGATGATCGTGAAGATGTTCAGGATATTCAAAATCAACATCAAAAATGTAACCAGTTTCACCATGCTTTGGTAAATCCATAATGTTTCCAATCGATTCTGGATCTATCCATTTAAAATTATCATATGGAAGGGGATTTGACATTGCCCATCCGTATAAGTTATTTGCATCGAAATAACCTAGGAATGTTGTTGGTTTTGATGCATCATAATCGGGCAGATACTTGTTATTCGCCTTAACATGTCTGGTTACACTTTGCGTCAATCTTCCTCGAACTCCTGATTCTAACATCAAAACCATATCTATATCAGTAAGAAGTTGTAATTTACAATTTGTTTCTTTCAACATGGCTTGCCATGCTAGTCCAGGTGAAGTGTATGAATGAAGAGGGTCCAATCCATATGCTGCAAAACACGTATTTCTAAATTCTTCCATTATATCACATAATAAAGTTACATCTAATTTAACATAAAAATCTGAATATTCTCCCAATGTTGTAAATCCTAATTCATTCCATACTTTACATGCATGATCATAATCCTCTTGAGATATGTCCATGTCGTATAGTTTACTTTTGAATTCTTCTTTTGGCGGAAGTGATGTTTCATTAAATTTTTCTAAACTGTCTATATAATCATATGGGAAAACACCTTTCCGAAGTACGAGATCCAGTTTGTCGTTACTTACAATCTTCTTTGTTTCAATAAAATCTTGTTTCCTTAAATTTTCAGAAAGTTTAGACAAACTCGACGGCATAAATCGGTAGGAGTCTAAGAATCTTAATTTGACATTTCCAACTGTTTTAGAGAAACTTATAAATTTTTCTGAAGTTTCAGCCAACACATCTATCGAACCATTGTCTCTTCCTAATTCAGGTATTATAAAATGAGCATCATACCCACTGAGGTTATGCAGAACCACAGGAATAAATAGTGGTAAACGATAGCTCAAATTGCATTTATTACAAGCAGCACCCCTGTAATAACCTGTAAGGTGGTCATGATCTTTAACTTTATAATTGTCAATGGTAAATTCATTTTTACATAAGAAACAAAGAGTTGCATTTTCATGTTGAATTTCCTCTTCTTCCTCCATCGGTTTCATTGGTATGATATTCGTATATAATCTTTGTACATTTTCAGCTATTAAATATAAATGGTCAAGAAATATTGTTTCCACATTTTCACCACGATATACTAGAGGTTCTGAAGTTATTCCAAATTGGTTTAAATGTTCTTCTGATAATGTTGATTTAACCATTAAACAAAAACTATTTGGTTTATGCATTTGATATTTGACACTTTTTCTAGCTTCACAATTTTCATCTTCTATAGGAATTAGTGTTGATTCAAAATCCGCATATACAACTATAGGGATACGGTATTGATGATGAACTTTTTGAAATGTAACAAATGCTCTGCTTTCTGAAGGTAAAATAATTTTTGCTTCATAATTATTGTTACATAATCTTTTGTGCTCTTGTAACCATTCTATTCCTTGTCTTCCTTCTCGTTGGAAATTAAAACATCTCTTGCAAATCTGCTTTTTTTTCGATTTTTTGAAAGTTGCTTGTTAACAAGAGAGTCAAATTTCTTTATATACACATAATGAGATACATCTCCTTGCGTTAGTAGTAGTAAATCTGTATGATCTGCTAGCTCTTCTTTAGCAATACGTAAGGGATAAACTTTATTCGAACTATCTAATCCAAAAACATTAATAGATGTGCCGGGATTTTTGTTCTCAAATTTTGATATATCTTTTAGTGATACAGGATAACTAATTCCTTGAAAGTTATATCTATATCTTTGATTTTCATAGTGCTGGTTTGGTTCATTCCAATGATTTGGTACAAATTTACATGTCATCGCATATCTAAAACATTCGTTATCTTGATTTTTCACATTAACACATGATTTTGTATCCTCAATTATTTTTGGCAAACGAATATAACTAGATCCCATTAGTCCATATCCATGTTTATGAACTCTTATATTTAATCCTTCAATACTTATAAGACTCCACCCTGATCCTCGTCCTTCATGTTCCTGAATTTTAGTTAATATTTCTTCTATACATTTTTCAACTATTGAATCAATGTCTGAACTTCCTATGATAGTTTGGTTTTTAGTTATAAATCCTCTTGGTGATAATTCTTCTTGTACATTTATAAACATAGCTTCTAGTAGCAAACCAAATTTGAGAAAATTTAATCTTTTTAATTCTTCTTTTAAAGTTCTACTGATGATTGGTTTTGCTTCTCTAATAAATTCTTCTAAGTTTAAATCTTCATTTTGAATCTTATGATGCATTATTACCTTTCCGGGTAAAGCTGATACTTGTAAATTAGGTAAAGTTGTTGTAGGTCTTGTTGTTATTTCATTTTGTTCTTCTTGTTCTTCTGTGTTGTTGTGAATTAGTTCTTTATGTATTTCTAACAGAATATCATCGTTAAACGATTCCAAACATTTATCGCAATGATACATGTTTGGTGGTGTTCACTCTTCAAAATTTCGCCAAGAAATGAAATGAGCTCTCCCTTTCCTTCTTTTATAATAGTTCCCCCACTACTATTTGATGTATCAATGGTTGAAACCCCCTCCACCTGTCTACTGTACATTAGAAAGTATCAGATAGATAAGTCAGTCCAGTCTGGGATGTCCACAAGCCAACATGTATGTTCCAAGTGTAACCTAAATAAAATTCTACTATTTGCCCGTTATTAAATGTATTTAGATACCTTCCACATCGTCCACCTCAAGAATACATTACTGGCGACGATAAAATGTGTTTAAATGAACTAAAAAACAATTAAATACAGAGTAAGTGTACAAATTAAAAAAGTGAAAGTTGCTGGGTGAGTCTCCATTTTGTTACTGTCTAGTTCATGTCTGAAACTGTGTGTCTCTCAAAAATTTGAAAAATGTCTAAAGCACCAATTTTTAATCCTGACGAGGAAGATTTTTCTTTGTACATTGAAAGACTAGAACTGTATTTTAAGATCAAAAAAATTGATGATGATCTGAAGAAAAGTTATTTATGTGTGAATTTACAACCTTGTATTTATGCTGATCTTAAGTCGTTGTTAAGTCCTATTGAATTTTCCAAAGCCACTTATAAGCAGTGTACTGAAGCTTTAGGGAAAAAATACACTAAAGTCAAGAAAATAATTTCGGAGCGTTATACTTTAAATTCTAGAAAGCAAAAAGTCGGGGAATCGATTACCGACTACATAACAGTGATAAAAACTCTAGCCAATTCATGTTCTTTGACAATGCTTTGAGAGATCGTCTAGTGTCCGGACTGTTGAATACAAATATAGTCAGTCGTCTTTTGTCAGAAGCGGACACAATGACATTTGAAGATGCTTGTAAAATAGTTTTTGATATGGAGGCCGTGGAGAGATCAACAAAGATTATCTCGGGAAATGACGTCACTACCAACTACGCCGCACAGAAGAGTCGGCAGCCCACGTCACAGTCATGGAGGACCAATCAGCGAGCCCGCTCCCCTTCCCCCGCCTCTTCGAGGAACGCTTCGCCTTACTACAAGCAACGCTCCTCATCAGCTGGTCTACTACGTCATCATCGCACCGGACGGAAGTCCCCATCCCGAAATAGATCTCCGTCTCCCCGCAGCCGTCTTGCGTCTGACCTGCCCTACTCCAGGAAAACGTGTCATTATTGTTTTAAAAGACACAATCCGCGGGATTGCCCCGCCAGGAACTGGATTTGTCATAAGTGTGGTAAGCAAGGTCATGTCTCTGATTTTTGTTTTAATGCTAACTTTGTCAATATGTCAAATTCCTTTCATGTGGCTGGTCCCTTATCTGTAAGTTTACAAGTAAATGGAACTCCTACTGACTGGTTAGTAGATACCGGCAGTGGAATAAGTCTGACCAGTGTAAACTTGGCAAGAAAATTAAATCTATCGAAACTGTCTCCCTTTTTAGGCTTGATAAGAGGTGTCAATGGTCAAAATTTAAACATTTTAGGCACCTGTCAAGTTGAGGTTAAACCACTAAATCGAAACAAGTTTCATTTATTGAATGCAATTGTTGCTGAACAGCTGTCATGCCCTGCTATTTTGGGAAGAGATTGGTTATCAGTACTGTCCCCCAACTGGTCTGATGTGTTATCAGAGAATTTGTCTATTGCCGAGAGTTATCCAGTAAATTACACAGCCGATAAAAATGGTAGTAGTCAAGCTGAGTCAAAATGTAAATCAGATGTAATTGTAACTTTAGAAAAAAGTTACCCTAACGTTTTTTCGAAGAAAAACAATGATTTACCTATCAAAGATTTCAAGGTTAGTGTAAATCTGAAAGATAATGTTCAACCTGTTTTCCACAAAGCGTATACTGTTCCCTATGCCCTACGCGATGAAGTATGTAATGAATTGTCTAGATTAAAATCTGAGGGAGTTATAAGTAAAGTCAGTCATGCAGATTGGAGTAGTCCTATGGTCTGTGTCCCTAAAGCAAATGGTAAGTTGCGTATGTGTGTTGATTTTAAGACTACTCTGAATAAACACTTAAAAGTAGATCAACATCCAATCCCGACACCAGATGATATTTTCAATAAGTTTGTGGGATGCAATGTCTTTTGTCGTTTAGATCTTTCCCAGGCTTATTTACAACTTGAAGTCCATGAAACAAGTAAGCCGTTACTGGTTGTCAACACTAATAAAGGTTTGTATATGTACAATCGTCTCCCTTTTGGATTAGCTTCTGCTTGTGCGATTTTTCAATCTGTCATTGAGTCAATCTTATCTGGGTTGAATCAGGTTGCACCTTATCTTGATGATATTTTAATCGGAGGTAAGGACTTGAGTGAGTGTCAACAGAATTTGCATAATGTCCTATCGCGTCTAGAAACGTACAACGTCAAGTTAAATGTGGAAAAGTCTGAGTTTTTTGTGAAATCAATTGTATTTCTTGGATTCGAGCTGTCAAGTACAGGTAAAGCCCCGTCTGCAACAAAAGTGCAGCAGATATTGTCCATTCCGCCTCCCACTAATCTAACTGAGTTAAAGTCATTTGTGTCTATGTTTAATTATTATAGAAATTTTATACACATGTGCCCTGACCTGCTTGAACCATTCCATAGGTTAATGAGGAAAGATGAACCTTTTGTCTGGTCATCTGAGTGTGAATTAGCTTTTGTTAAATGCAAAACTGCCCTGTCCGAAGCAACTATGTTAGTTTTATATGATCCTACTAAAGAACTATTGTTGTCAGTTGATTCAAGTTCATTTGGCGTCGGAGCTGTATTGAGTCAAATTATAGATAATAAAGAGTATCCGATCGCATTTGAAAGTGCCACTCTAAATTCCGCTCAAAAGAACTATTCACAGCTAGAAAAAGAGGCACTAGCTTGTATTTTTGGTCTAAGGAAATTCCACAAGTATTTGTGGGGAAGAAGTTTTACAATCTGTACCGATCATTTGCCCCTGAAAAATATTTTGGGTGAGAACAAAAGAATACCCACTTTAGCTTCTTCAAAGCTTATCAGATGGGCAACTATATTGTCAGCTTATCAGTATAAGATTATTCATAAGAAAGGCACTGTGGTACCACATGCCGATGCTTTGTCCCGGTTGCCTAGTTATGATCTTGTACAAGATGAAAATTCTTTCTTTACTTACCTCTCTACTCCTTTAATATCTAATGAGGAAGTATGTGTAGAAACTAAGAAAGATAAAGTTTTGTCAAAAGTAATTCAATTTGTTCAAAATGGCTTTCCAAAAAATGTGCCTAACGAGTTGAAAGTGTATTCTAAAAATAGTCATTACTTGAGTGTGCACAATGGATGTTTATTTTTTGGAAGTAGAATTATTATTCCTGAATCACTAAGACATAAAGTGTTAGATGCAATTCACTTTAGTCATGCTGGTATTACAAGGTCTAGACTATTTGCTAGATCATATGTTTGGTGGCCAACCCTAGATAACGATCTGTGTCGAGCTATTTCTAATTGTAAGATTTGTCAATCACATCAGAACAAACAGAGTAATCAGTTCCGTGTTCCATGGCCTAAGCCCAAGTGCCCTTGGGAAAGAGTACACCTAGATTTATTTCAATTCATTTTGCCTCTGGATTGTTTGATTAATATATGTTGATAGGTTATCTTACCTTAACAATCCTAATTGGAAATATCCCTCCCTCAAAATCGATTTCGAGTTCGAAAACTCATCATCAGTTGAAGGACCAGGTTGACTAGACTAATTAAAATTTTCCATCCGGAGGACTTCGTTACATTTAAACTCTTCACATTTAACACATTTCACATTAAAAACACAGTACATGACGATGAAACACAAAATAATAACACTAAGAACCATGGTTCAAAACTTGTTGTCTAACCTGATAATAACCTAACCTCACTTTCTAAAAAAAGCACATTGTGACAACTGGGGTGATAACATGTTTGCAGGTTAGATGATCATATGGTTTGTGAAAAAAGGTAAAAATATTCATGGGTCAGTTTGGCTGTTGGAATATTCTGCTAGGTGTTTGATTGTATATTTAATTTTAATATGGTGTCAAAAATGATATTAGCAGAAAAACTTTTTTGGTCATTGAGGATTTTGTCAGGGTTGTTTTTTGTGTTGCTATATATATGAAACTGTTCAATTATATCTAGTCTGTTACTCTTGGGGGCTTTGTGTAAAATTTCAAGATCTTGTTCTATTGTTGAATATGAGTGGTTATTGTTTATCAGGTGTTCAGCAAATGTTGATGTATTGGTTTGACGGTTTTTGGGGAGATGTTCTTTGTAACGGGTTTTGAAACTTCGCCCTGTTTGGCCTATGTAATATTTAGGGCAAGTTCCGCATTTTAACTTGTATACTCCCGTTCCTTCGAACTCATCAACAGTTCTTTTTTCTGGTCGGTTTAAGATTTGAGATAGACTGTTCTTGGATTTATATGCAACCTTGTGGCCCTTGTTCTTGAGTATGTTGTGGATTGAATTGTTTACGGTTCCGTGGTATGTCATTACAATAAATTTATTTTGGGGATCCGGATGGTTTGGTTTTTGTGGTTTGTTCTTGTGCCGCCAGATTAATTTGTTTACAATGTTATGGTTGTATCCGTTATTGATCGCTATCTGTTTTATTATGTTGAGTTCAGAATGATAGTCTTCTTTTGATAATGGGATGCTAAGGAGTCTATTGATCATACTGTGAAAAGCTGCATATTTGTGTGATGATGGGTGGTTTGATGATTGGTGGATTACTTGGTCAGTTGATGTGGGAGTAGTGAAGAAATAGCAACTTTACCTCAGTGTTGGCATGATTTTATAGGGGGATTTCCTATAGGGAATTTTTTTGGACACAGATTTAAAATTTTGATTCCGAGATTTGATATGTGCTAATGTTTATGTATAGTTATATTATATATTTATATATTTGTGTATAGGTTTTCTGCATTTAACATGGGGTTACTTTTTAGGAATTTTCTTGGACATATGCCTATGAGCTTATTTTAAAATATCTGATTCTTTGATATAAGAATTATGACTATTTGGGAATCCTAACCATTTAACATATAGTTGGTTTCCTTTACGTCTTAATACTTTTTCTATTAAATACATGTCTTTATAATTTGTCTTTAACAATTCATAGCTGTAAAATCCCCCCTTGATAATGTTTCCATTCTCATCTTGTAAAATATAAGTTATTGTTTTTGTGTTTTTAATTTCAACTATTGTAAACAATTCAGCAGTCCAATTTGGAGTATATCCTTTACTAAATATATGCTTATATTTTGAAATTCTAACAGTATCTCCCAATTTAAATTTTGGTTTATTATTTTTTAATTTATTTGCTTGAGATGATAATATTATGTTCTTATGTACAATTTTGGAATTTTTAATATTTACTTGATTTGGTTTCATGCCAGTAGACCTGTGAATTTTATTGTTGTATTTATTTATTAATTTGGGTAGTAAATCTAACCATTTATAACTGCCCTGTGCACTAAATTCCCTGAAAAACCAAGTTTTAAGTGTTCTTTGAAACCTTTCAACAATAGCAGCCTTAGTAGGAGAAAATGTGTGGTAGTGATTAATATTTAGTTTGTTCATTAGAGCTTTAAAATGTTTATTAAAAAACTCCGTCCCATTATCTGATTGAATATTTTTTACTCCATCTGGCAAAATTGCTTTCATCGCCTCAGTTACAATTGGACCTGTTTTATTTTTTAAAGGAGCAGCATAAGCTTTCTTTGAAAATGTATCTATTAAAGTTAAAATATAATTATACCCAGAATTTTCCTTGGCATATGACTGCATGTCTATTAAATCAACCTGCATTGTTTCATTGATACCCATTACTTTAAATGCTCTTCTAATAAAGTTTTTTCTTACATTTTTGTGTAGTTCATATGCGATTTTTTCTTTCATTTTTTATCAGATACATTTTCATAATTTCCAGCACATTTAAAATAGGTTAAATTTGCACTAATTAATGCCCCATCTGATTCATTTCTAAATACATGATTTTTATGAATGAATTCTTCACCAGACAATTTTCTAAATCCGCTAAATGAATTTGGATCAGCAATTATTATATTTTGATAATCATTTACATCCATTAATTTAAATCTTTGGGTATTATAAATAAACTCTTTATTTGCACTGTCATATTGTAATGTTTGTCCTACTGTTGCGGCATCATTTGGCTCTGTCCCTGGTGCTAAGTTATTTATTTTTATATTTTTTGCATCAAAATTATCAGTTTTGTAATCTATTATTAAAGTTTGATCCACTGTAACACAATCATGTTTATCTATACCTGGAAAAACAACTGATAGCTTTTTACCTCGACAATTCCAAAATTCACGTTTATTATGTGTATTATCAGCATATATTGATTGATTTAAAATAACCGCATCACGATCCTCTTTAGCTGGCTTTAAATTTGATATTCTCTTTGTTTTCCCATCCCAACTATCGTTTTTTAGTTCTAGTAAATTAAACTTTTCATTACCTTGTATAAACTCATCACCTTGTTTGGTTAGTACTTGACCTAAAATAGGAATCTCATCAAGCTTTTTAGCTTTCTCAACATTATGAATAGGATGTTTTCTAGCGTCCCATTTACTATTTTTTAACTCTAAAAATTCATATTTGTTATTTCCTTGAATTGAATTATCACCTTTTTTAATTAATACTTGCTCCAATGTGGGAACATCATTTAATGTTTCAGCATTTTTAACATTAGTAATTTTACGTTTCTTTGCATCCCAACTTTCATCTTTTAACTCTAAAACTTCGAATTTATCATTACCCTGAGTAAACTTTTCACCTTCTCTTGTTAAGACTTGTCCCAGTATTGGCACCTCATCATATTCATCAGCCTTTTTTACATTGGTAATTTTGCGTTTTTTAGCATTCCAATTATTATCTTTTAATTCTAAAAACTCAAATTCAGCATTACCTTGCATAAAAATATCATTTTTTCTTGTTAATGTTTGATTAATTGTTGAAATATCATTTTTATCTTCCCCATCCCTGACATTTATAATTTTTTGACCTTTAGCATCCCATAGTTGAGAGCTTCTACCTTCAGCTTTAGAATAAGGGTTATAAACTCTATAAAACTTATCTATAAACATCTTTTTAATTAATAAATAATTCCACACTCTCTCAATTCCTCTAATATTGAATCGATTTCATTATCTACACCAGTGTTTCCAGCTTGTTTAGATAAATATGATAATCTTAACCGGTCGACTAGCTCATTGGGACAGTTCCAATAAATATAATCTATTTTATTACCTGTTACTTCTCTTAACCCTGAACCAAATAGTGGTTTAATTATATTTGTGTATTTTCTATGTCTATTAGCTGATATACCCTTCTCAGGGTCATAACCCCGAAAATGTCCACTGGTAATTTCTAATATTTCTTAATATGTTTGCAAGTCTGAATCTTCATATTGTGAGGGAGTTTTTAAAGTTAATAGTTCCCAAAGCCCTTTAGTGCCTTTATAAATTTTGTCATCGATTGAAATGTCATCGTTGGCTATTTCCACTACCTTATTTCCAATAAAGAATTTATTTCCTTCTCTCCTTATACCATAAGTGGAATCTGTAATATTATTTTTATTTAAATAATTACCTAAATATTTTGAAGCCAAGAGTCCAAAATCTAATCTGGGTGGGGTTGGAGGAGTAACATTTAAAATTGGAATCCTTGATGGAGTCTTAGGTAATGGTTGTTTATAAGGAACTATTACTACTTGTTTTTCAGATGCTATATTTTATAACTCCTGTAAAGGCTCTATTAATGGTTGAAATGCTTGTAATCTTTCTTCAGCCTCTATAAATTTACCCCTCTTTAAGGCTCTATATTTTTCCCTAATTTGTTTAGCTGACTCAATTAATTCTTTTTGTACATTCATTTTTTATTAAAAATATTTCTTACATTTTATTAACTTCATTAGTTAGTGGGTTGTATTCAAATACTTTATCATGAATAATTAAACAATATGCAGATGTATTTGCAGGTACATTTTCATTGGTTTCAATTTCAAGCTTAATATCTACAACCCCCTCCTTAATTGACTCATTTTGTCTAGAGCAGTCTACTACAATTAAAGGATATTTATCAATAAAATCTAGTCTACTAATTACAGGATCAGGACTTGTGTTATAGTAACTTTCTCTAAACCTTATAAACATCTCATAAGCTTTGGAAACATCTCCATTCTCAAAGTCTAAATTCAAGTCACTATAAGGATAATACTCTGAGTTTAAGAATACTTTTAAATTTTTCAGTTTACAATGATCAAATTGATCCATTCTTTTACGTGCTTTATTGTCCCTATCAGTTTGAAACCCAAATATTATATACCTGGGAGCTTCTAATGAAGATGATGTCTTTAATTGGAATGTATGCTTTTTAGTGTTGGGAAATGAGGGTAACTCATGTAATTCTAAGCTTCTAAATGCAATTTGTAAGCTTTTATTCTGCAACAGAAGCTTTTGCAACTGTAATTTTTCAGCATCTGATGGAACTACATGAGGCATAACCCACTGAATTGATTTAAGTGTAATTTTAGGAAGAATATCATCACCTGCAGTTGGTACAGTTGCAGTTGTTAAAAAGCAGTTTAAATCATTTTTGGATCTTTTTAATATTAGTTCCTGCTTAACATTCACTAAAACTTTATTAAAATCCTCAAATACTCCCATTAATAATTCCAGGGGTATGCATGTACTAAATTTTCCATTACTGTGAAACTTGTTTAAATTTTCATCAGTATCAAAAGCCACATTAGTTAATTTTGTTGTTTTACTATAAGAGCAAAGTGTTTTCATTAAGCCTGTTATACCTGGATTTCTGACAGAATCTATAAGTCTTGAGGAGATCTCATATCTGATTTCATCGAATAGAAATGCAAAAGCATTATTTATTAAATGTCCTTTAGCATGGTTTTCAATTTCTCCTTTAATATATAAATAACTCCTAGATGGTAAAGTTAATATATCTTGATTATTTATACAAATTCTAATTTCATCTGAATTGTTTATTGCTAAAGTGTTATGAGGAACATAGGAGTAATTTGTAAATTTTACTATACTATCGTCGAATTGGGATTTCCCTGTAACGTCCAGAAAATCTTCCATTTTTATATATAGAAAAATTTTTAACTTTTAACCCAATTGATTGCAAGAATCGCACATTTTGTGGACTTAAACCCTTACACTGATATATTCTCATATCTTTTTTATATGACAAGTAATTGTAGTTTCTTCACCATTAAAGTCTATTGGCCTATCTTTTTGATCAGCAAATGTAATGCTCATCACATCTAAAGTTGTTGTATTTACTGGAAAATATATGATATTTCTTGGAACTTCAATTATTTTATAGCCTGGTGGGGCTTGAGGATAAAAACTATGAATAGTGTGAGATTTTTTACCATTTAGATAAGAACCATTTGCCACATTACATTTAACTCTAATTACATTAATATTATTTATGTTAATTTTTTCTGTGGAATAAAATGGAACATCTGGAGTTGAAAATCCACGAAATCCCAGTAAAATAGATCCTAGGCAAGGTTTAGTAAAGTCAAATACATTACTACTCACCAGAGTGGCTTTCATAGTGTTATTATCGGCTAAAAGTATAAAATCTGGAAGCTGTTTTTGAATTTCCTTTGCCAATTCAAATACCTCATAAGTTCCCTCTGAATTTCTATTGTGAGTGGTGCTTTGTGATTATAATAGTACACATCTTCACATCTAATATTTCTACTTTGTCATCATTTAATTTATTAAGCTTTGGTATTAAACCTTATATAAAATTTTACCTTTGTGGTTGTGAGTGCTTCTTTTTTATCATTGACAACAACTTTTAAAACACCATCTAATACTTCATTCAACTGATCAATTGTTACTATTCCTTTTGGTGTAACCACTTTTTCCACTTTGTAATATTTAAGTGTATTTAAAGGTTTTCTAAAATTAAATATTGAATTATAACCCTGAAAATCTACAAGTCCAATAACATAATCACCATTAAGCTCAATTGGAGGGTAAAATGTTGACTTTAACTCTGGCTCAACACCTGTGAATGTTACCGTGAATGAATCCATTTTTTATTATTAAAATATTTTATAAAAACCAAACACAACTCTCCACATATTGAAGTATTTAATTTTTGTATTTGATCAGTGGTATAGTATATCTTAAAAGGTAAAAAATAATCAATAACTTCAATTGGAGGTTGAATTCCAAAAGGATCAAAATAAATTACTACATTTTTATTTTTATGATAGGCTGTCCAATGTGTCCCCTCATCATTATCCAAGTTAATTATTCCGCACTCTCTTAGTCTTGGTTTTTGATGTTTTAGCTCGTTTTTTAGAAACACCCCTCGAAAGTGTGGCACGTCTTTTGCGGCCTCTATTAATTGGAAGTTGTCCATCTTTTTTATTAGGAAACTTTAATCCCATCCCCAATTTAGCTTTAGCTTTCATCAAATTAGTTACAGCATAAGCTGCAGCCTTTTCTGCTAAGCTTGCATCATTTGATTTAACCCTAGACCACGCCTGCTCTGCTAATTTCATATCTGCTTTGTTTCTAGAAGCTGTATCTGGATTATTCATATAAAATATATCATGTTCCTTACAATAAGCATCTAATTTATTAATTGGAAGTACATTATTGGCTAAATTTTTACGTACATTAGTGGCTGGTCCGCACCAAGAATACCCGGGTATGTGGAGGGGGGTTGGTAGATGATTAATTAAGGTATTAGTAACCCTTTACCCCTATATGGTTTTAGTCCCTTACCTTGATATGGTTTTAAGTATAAACCTTTACCTGATTTCATTTTTATTATATAAAAAATGTCATTCATTCAACAAAAGAATAAATTTAAAATAACTAATGAAAATATAAAAGAGAAAAACCATCGGGACTGTTTCCGACTAATATTCGTTGCATTGTTTGTGGACCAAGTGGTTGTGGAAAAACTGTAATAATGTATAACTTAATTATTAAAAAGGAAGGTTTAAAGTTTACAAATGTGTACATAATATCTAAAACTTTAGAACAAGAAAAATATAAAAAAATAATTGAAATATTTAAGTTATGCGAAGAAATAAAGCTACATACCTTTACAGAATGTGAAATTACACCAAATGATGTTGAAAGACATTCCCTTGTAATTTTCGATGATATAAACAGTCCAAATATCGCTCCATTCTTTGCAATGGGTAGACATAGAGACATAAACTCTTTTTATCTGTGTCAATCATATGCAAAAGTACATAAATATATACGAGACAATGTAAATTTCCTAATAATATTTAAACAGGATGACTTGAATTTAAAACATATTTATAACAATCATGTTGGGAATGACTTTACTTTTAAACAATTTAGAAATATATGTCATTATTGTTGGAAAGAGAAGCATGGATTTTTAGTAATTGATAAGGAGAGGGAAATAAATAAAGGAAAATACAGGTTTATGTTTGATAAGTTTTATAATGACCAATAGCATAAGTATTTACACCATCTGACATAATCACCCTTTTATCATCGTAGAATGACAACACCTTCTTCATAGTAGTAACTGTTTTTAAATGATGATCAGTTGACTGGATTCTGGTAACATTTTCATAATGGTCTTCTTTAGTACGGAGACAGTCGAGGTATTGTAGATGTCTTAAATAATGTTTCACTGTTGCTCTGTCAGCTCCCTTGGCCTTTTTCACTTCTAATTCACTACTCTGATTGTCCAACCATTGAAGTGGAATATATGAATATAACTTGGGCCTTAAACCACAATATTCATACATAATGGAACCATTCAATTCGTCTTTAAACTTGCCCATGACTTTTTTATTTTTATCCGAGTAAAGAAAGTGGTCTTTGCTATATGCAGATGTATCAAAGTAGTCCAAATCAATTTCCTTATAAAAATCCTGGGTGTTAATTGCATATGACAAACTATCTGTGTCAGTAAAGAGGAGCTTTTTGTTCTTAAATTTATTCATATATAAATAGTGAAAGTCATACATTATCACTTTACTTAAATCCAAGATTGTCATTCCAATATATATGGGCTTATCAAATTTTACGACTAGTTTTTTTAAATGAACAGCATGAAGACCATTGTCAAATTTTTTACTGCAATCTTGGTTTTGAAACATATTTTGTTAACTCTGACTCATCTACTAGGTAAATATCTCTAAACTTTCTTTGATTCATAATTGTTCGACCAAACAAACTGTTGTTTAATAATTTATAGAAATCCTTTTCAAAGTCATTTCTTGCTTGTTTACGTTTGTCATTATTAAAATTAATGTAAGGAGCTAGCCATGCTGATTGTTTAAATTTTAAAATTCTACGATATTTTGTAACTACCAAGCCTAATTCTTCATATTTTTGCAGTGCTTTATAATGTAAAATGTATTTATTTTTATCATTCAAGTTGGGAATCAGTTTACCATTCATATTTTCTGGGGCTAAAGGATAATCATTGTGTAAATCATGTAAGCTTTTATCATATTTTAAATCGACCTCTAAGATAAACCCATACTCCTCTCCACTCTTATTTAAATAATCAGTTTCAGTTGTCCATTGAAATTCACCAATAGGCAATAACTCACACATGGCTGTAGAATAAAGTGCATTACAGTCTAAATAAACTAAATAAACACTCTCTTTATTGGGGTCATAATGTTTACCCATGTATTTATTATTTGCTTTGGCATATCTAGTTGAAATCATGGCAACCCCTCCCCTGATAGCACTTTCAATAAACAAATGCATATCAATATCTTTAAATAGCTCCAATTCAACTTGTGTTATTTTTAAACAAGCTTCCCATGTAAAACCAGGCAAAGAATACATGTGTAAGGGGTCTAATTTATAATCACTTAAGCATAATTCTCTAAACTTTTCAAACACATCTGCTAATAAATAAACATCAGTTTTTAAATATAAGTCATGATATTCCTTAAGATTTTTTATATTAAATTTCCTTCATACATTCTGGGCATGTTCATAGTCTTCTAAAGTAATATGTTCTTTGGTTAAAGTACTATAAAATGACTCCAGAGGAGGGAGTTGTTCAGTGAATTTCTCCGGCCCAGTAAAATATTCATATGGAAAAATTCCTTTTCTTTGTAACAGTGGATCATTAACAAACCTAAAGCTATCTAAATTAGATGCTAATTTATCAAGAGATAGCGATAGAAAATTATATGAGTCTAAAAATATTAAGTTGTCAATAGAAAATGATATGTATTTTTCCATATCTTTTGCTATGCAAGTTAATTTGCGATTCTCCTTAAATTTCCCCAAATGTTGCATAATTAAATGAGCATCATAATTTTTAAGATTGTGAAAAAGAATTGGTATCTTCTTAGTCATTTTATAATTTAAATTGCATTCATTATGAGCAGCACCTCGAAAATTACCAATTAAATGACAGTGATCTCTGACTCTATTATTTCCTAATTGTTTATTACAAATATAACAATCCACTGCAGACTGAAACATAGCTTCTTGTTCAGGGGTCATCATTAAGGGCATATAAACATTCAATCGATCCATAAGATTCTCATAAATTTCAAATAATTTTGTAAAAAAGACCTCCATAACATTTTCGCCACTATAAAATTCTTCATAAATGATATTTGAATCTTGAACAACTACAAATCCAAATCCTGAAGGCTTATGTTCAGAATTATTTATAAAGCATTCGAAGTCAGCATATATTACAAATGGAACCTTCAATTGAAATTTAAAATTAGTAAACTTTAATATTTCCTTTTTACTTAATTCTACTCTTTGAGCATCATATAATTTACAATAATCAAAATGTTTCTTGAGTCCATTTTCAAATGTAAACTTTTGTAAACACAAATAACAGTAATATTTCTTATGATCATATTTATTTGATCTTAACATCAGTTTGTTAAAATCACGAATCAAACAATAATGTGTCTTGCGTCCATGTTGTAACAGTAACAGATTTATGTGAATATTTTTAATTTCCTTGGTAATTCTTAAAGGGTATATAATTTTATTTTGTTCTATGCCAAAAACATTAATGCTGATATTGTTTTGAGTCTCAAATTTATGAATGTCACTTATTTTAACTGGGTATTTAATCCCATCCATATTTAACTTATTAATAAAAGGTTTATAGTAAGTTACTCGATTTGCATTTACACTCATATTGGGATATAAAAATGCTAATATCGACCAAAGAAAACATTTATTATCAATATTTCTTATATTCAAAACAGCATGTTTATTTTTAATATATTCTGGAGTGGGTATATATGATTTTGCTTTTAAGGGATTAAATTTGTAAATATGTAAATGCCAAAATATTGTTTTATCATAAATCCAACCGCTCCCTAATGTTTGGTATGTTTGCAATGATTCGTCAATTTTCTTAAATGACTCATTAATTTGTGACTCGATTTCATATTTCTCAATTGATAAAGTTGTTACATTTCTAAAACTGGCAATTGCTTCCTTATCTACTACAGTCTGATTGTTTTCAACTAAATATTTAATAAATTTTACTCTTCTCACAAGGACCCATTTTATTGGCAATTTATAAGAGAATAATGCATTTTTTATTTCATGTTCAACAAATTCTCCATTAAAAACATTTAAAGTATATGGGCCTTGACAGTTTTGCACATGTCTTGAAAAATGCACATTAATAGACTTATTACAACAATGACAATATTTGTGTTCCTTTAAAATGTGAGATTTTAGAGTAGAAATATTTTCAAAATGATTATTACATATCTTACAAATTTTATTCATTTTATGTATTGTTCTCATATGACGCAATAAATTAAATCTATATTTAAAAGTGGCATGACAAATAGTACAACTTACAGATCGATCCATCCTCGATGAAGTCTAGACACCAAATGAAAAATTGTGTGACAGTGGGTCTATTTATAACCTCGGTTGCAAATATTAAAAACACCAAAATTTTAAAATTCGAAAAACGACATGAAAACGTTTGCTCAGTGTTGGCAGCCATTTGTCAAGGCTCCAGTCTCCAGCACAGAAGGTCACTGTCACTGGCACTCTCTCTCTCTTACATAATAGGTCAAGGTTACAACAGTCCACACACACACTGCACAGGCGGCCAGCACAAGATGCCAAATTTCACACCATAAATAAATATAGTTATAGTTGAGGTAAAATTATAATATTTTCAGGTATTATACTAGACTATATGGTGGCCATTACGGCATAAATTATTACTTTAATTTTAATATTAACATGGCATAAATAATAAATAAAAATATAAAAATTGATTTTTGACATAAAAAAGTTAGTCTGTGAGGAATTTTTTTATTTATTGGTCAGGCAAGTTTTGTCAGTGGGAAAGTTGTAGATAAAGAGTCAAATTTAATATTTTTATTCTTGACATTTTCCTCTAGAATGCTTAGTTTACAAGAAAAAGCCTTAGAATCAAAAGAATTTTTCCTGTCCAAGAAAATTCCTAAAAAGTAACCCCATGTTAAATGCAGAAAACCTATACACAAATATATAAATATATAATATAACTATACATAAACATTAGCACATATCAAATCTCGGAATTAAAATTTTAAATCTGTGTCCAAAAAAATTCCCTATAGGAAATCCCCCTATAAAATCATGCCAAAACTGAGGTAAATTTGCTATTTCTTCACTACTTGTGGGTTTTCGGTAAATTTTAAAAGCATGTTTACGATCTCTTCTGCAAATGGTGAGGTCTAGGTAGTTGATTTGGTTGTTTTCTTCGACTTCTGTTGTGAAAGTTAGGTTTTGATGAATTTTGTTGAGGTAATTACCAAAAATAGTCAACTGTCTCTTATTACCTTGGAACAGACATAGGATATCATCTGCGTACCTGTAGTAGTATGTGATTTTGTGAGCTAGTTTATTGGTTTCACTATTCAATATGTACTGGTTCTCGATGTGATTTAAAAATATTTCGGCCATGATGCTTGAGAGAGGGGATCCCATTGCTAGTCCTTTGTTCTGCATGTAAAACTCGTCATTGTATTTAAAATAATTTTGTTCGAGGACAGTTTTGGTAAGCTTAATCAATTCGTCTATCGATTTCTGGTTAAGATTGTTTTGTTGCATAAGGTGTTGTTTCAATAATTCCAATGTTTCTTCTATTGGTATGCTAGTGTAAAGGTCTTTAATGTCAAACGAGGCTAGGATCTGTGTTTCAGGTAGGTCTCGGTCTTTGATTTTGTTCACTAGATCTGTAGTATTTTTCAGTGATCTGCTGTTTTCGAGTGATATTTCATTTCTGATTATCTTGTCTAAGATTTTAGCTAATTTATGGGATGGGCTGTTTATTGAATTTACCAAGGGTCGAATGGGTTCACCCTCTTTATGTAGTTTTGGGAGACCTCTGAATTTTGGAGCTGTGGGTTTAATAGTTCGACAATGGAATTTTTGAGTGTCTGAAAGAATCGAAGATTTGTTAATTTCATTTCTAATTATAGTGTGAAATTTCTGGGTGGGATCTTTCTTCATCTTATTAATTCCATTTTTTGTTAGAAAGTCAATGATTTTTTTGTGGTGTTCGTTATTGTCTACTATTACTAGAGTGTTTCCCTTGTCTGCTTTTACAGTTGATGCGTTTGCGTTTTGGAGTTTATCCGCTATTTTCTTTGCAATACATTTTTGGTTGTTTCTCAGGTTCCTTTTGGGTTTTGAGTTATATTTGGAAATCTTTTGATGGGCTAGTATTCTGGCTTCGTTTTGGTCTTTGTTTGGGAGGGATTGGATAGTGGCTTCTGTTTCTAGTAGGAGGTTTATATTATTATGATCAGGAATGCAGAATTTTGGTCCTTTTTCGAGTAGTGTTATTTCTTCGGGTTCCAATTGGATGTTAGTTTTGTTTATTAATTTGGGAAAAAACTTGTGGCTTGAAAATTGTTGGTTCTGTGATGATGTCTGTTTATTCCTTTCTTGTAAGAGTTTGGAAATTTTCTTTTCATGAGTGTTTTGTTTAGATAAAATTTCTTTGTCTACCCACACATTAATGCTATTCAATAATAGTTCTGTTTCAATGAAATCAAGGGTTTTAAACATCTCAAGATGGTAATTGAGCAATAGTTTGTTCAGCATATTTTTCTTTGAATATAGTTGTTTGATTTCCTCATTTATCCATATTTTTTGTGCTCGGAGTTTAGTGATTTCTGCTGGTTTGGATTTATTTTTTATAGGGACCTGTACATAATTTGGTGTTAGGTCAGTTTCAAGGCAGAATTTATTGAACTTTATGTCTTCAATTACATGGCGAAGTTTTAGTTTAGTCTTCCTGTACCTGTAGGCTGTATTAGTGTGATACTTGAAGTTACAATTCATTTTGCCTCTGGATTGTTTGATTAATATATGTTGATAGGTTATCTTACCTTAACAATCCTAATTGGAAATATCCCTCAAAATCGATTTCGAGTTCGAAAACTCATCATCAGTTGAAGGACCAGGTTGACTAGACTAATTAAAATTTTCCATCCGGAGGACTTCGTTACATTTAAACTCTTCACATTTAACACATTTCACATTAAAAACACAGTACATGACGATGAAACACAATATAATAATAACACTAAGAACCATGGTTCAAAACTTGTTGTCTAACCTGATAATAACCTAACCTCACTTTCTAAAAAAAGCACATTGTGACAACTGGGGTGACAACATGTTTGCAGGTTAGATGATCATATGGTTTGTGAAAAAAGGTAAAAAGTGATTTTAGAGCAGTTTTAGGCAAACTAGCTGAGGTTTCCCCAAACCATTGTATGTGATAATGGCCCCCCATTTAGCTCTCAAAACATGAGAGATTTTTGTGAAAGAAAGAACATAAAACTAATGTTTTCTCCACCTTATTCACCTCAGTCAAATGGGTTTGCTGAGCGTTCATTACAAACGTTTAAGATTATGTTATCTAAGTTTTATCTGTCCCATAGAAATAGTAATCTTCAACCAGAACAAATGCTACTTGATTGTCTTTTTGCATATCGCTCTACACCATCCTCTGTAACAGGTAAATCTCCAATGGCTATGTTACTTACTTTTGACCCTAATACTCCACTGTCTCCTTTGAAAAAGAATGTTAAGTTTAAGCTTGAAACCAAACAGCCTAAGAAATTTAATGGACACAATCGTAAAGAGAGGAAAACTCATGTAATTCCAAACTATAATGTAAATCAATATGTGTGGGTAAATTTAAACCGTAAATCAAAGCAATCAGGAAATTATGTTGTAGGTCAAGTGGTAGAAAAAATAAGTAAGACCATTTATCGAGTGAGAGTGTTGTCCGATGAAACTTGTCACAGAGTTCATGTAAATCAACTTAGAGAATATTACGTACCTATGGAATATACCAAACCTAAACCTGAACCCACAAAGACCTCAACCAAAACACCTTCACCTAGAAAACCGCCAAGTCCTGCTCGACTATCTCCTGTGCATCCACAAAGTGTGCACAGACGGTCACACAGTCCTAGATCACCTCCTGCTAGCCCACATCAAACCACAAGTCCACCTACTACTCCTTATGGACCACATCAGCAAATGAGCAGCAAAGGAAGGGTGATCAAGCCTACAAAAAGGTTTACTTTTTCTGAGTTTGATTAGTTTGTTTTTTTAATTGTTTTAGTTTTATGTTTGAAGTTTATTTGTAACTCAATCCCTTTTTTATTGAAGATAAATTACGCTTTAATCAATTGAGTTAATTTTACTTTATTGTGTTATTTTTAACTGGTTCATTAATGTAACTTGTACTTAAATTACACATGGGAGGGTAGTGATGTATCAATGGTTGAAACCCCCTCCACCTGTCTACTGTACATTAGAAAGTATCAGATAGATAAGTCAGTCCAGTCTGGGATGTCCACAAGCCAACATGTATGTTCCAAGTGTAACCTAAATAAAATTCTACTATTTGCCCGTTATTAAGTGTATTTAGATACCTTCCACATCGTCCACCTCAAGAATACATTACTATTTCATCTTCTTCTTCTTCACTTTCAGAAGAAAACAAACGTCTTGAACAAAATATTAATCTTCTACAAACAGATTCTTCGTTAGTATTCTCTATATGAATCGGAGTTTCAATATGTATTTCTTCATATTCAAATAATGACGAAGACTCTGATATTACTACATCCATATCCAAATTTTCATTCTCCACATCATTGGCATTTTCTTCTTCTGATGTCGTTACATCCACATCCATATCATTTATAGTTTCTACTTCTGATGTTTCGCTGTTATTTTCATATTCTTCCATATTTAAATCCTCTAGTTGAATTTTATACAATATTTCAATAAGAGGTTTCCTCGGATAATCAGTGTTGTCCACAGGAGCCATTTCAAGTAAATGAGGAATAACTGCTTTTAATCCGGCTTATATGATATTTTGGTAAGTATGTCAAGGTCATTTTTCATTAAGCGAGAACTGGGAATAGATCACTAAGCAGCATGATAATTCATTACTACAAAGTGATCTATTCCCTATTCTCTAAGAAGTGTCCAATCAATAACCAAAGTCCAAGCTCATTTTTTTTGTTTAATTTAAGTCTTTTACATCTTCTTTTATTACAAAATTTATAGGTTCACTGTTCGATGTTTCAATATGTTGTTTTATCTTGTGCTCCAGCTCTTCTATTCTTGCTTCCTTTACCATTAATTCCGAATGTAAGTAACTGATATAATCAGCTGCTAAGTCCACTGTTCTTGATCGTATTTTTCCTAACCTAACACCAGGAATCAATCTCTGTAGTTTGTAAAATCTCATCCTTATTCCTTATTCTCTTACTTTAGCCATTTCCCGATATTTTTGTTTTCTATCTTCTTTGCTTGTGGTCAAGTCCATACTCGTGACAAGTTTGCTTTCAGAGTGATTCGTCTATAGTAGGCTCGTCCTTTATACACTTTCCCCCACCACTTTGAATTTCCCCTACCAATTTCAATTTCCCCGACCCTACTAATGTAGGTCAAGGTTATCCAATATAACGCGAGAACGAGGAATAGAGCACTAAGTGGCATGTTAGTCCATTGCCACAAAGTGATCTATTCCTCGCTCTCTATTCTACATCTACTTTTTTTTGGATTTTGCCATTTTATTATTTTTTTGTTTTTCTTGGGGGGAATGAGTGTTTACTTTTTATGATGTCCATTCTTCTTCAACTTTTCAATTTTGTCTAACAATTCGAATAAATATGCGTTGGTTGCTTCCAAAGTTTTTATTCTGCTACATCCCACTTTAATAGAGGGAACTGTTAACTGTAACTTTGTAAATTCTATCCTTTCCTTCTTGCATCTTTCTCTCATGTGTGTGTTTTTCCTGATTCTTGCTGATTGAGCTGATATTGACTTTTTACAATCCGAATGGGGCTTTGATACTTTAAATACTGATGTACAAAAATTAGTTGATGTTGTCGGCTGTTCATTTTCATAGAAATTTTGTGTTGAAGTAGTAGTTTGCTGATTTCCATAACAATTTATACTTGAAGTGGCAGGTTGCTGATTTTTATACCAAATTGAACTTGAAGTACTAGGCTGCTGATTTTGATACCAATTTAAACTTGAAGTGGCAGGTTGCTGATTTTCATACCAAATTGAACTTGAAGTACTAGGCTGCTGATTTTGATGCCAATCCGAAGATGCCAATACAGGTGTTGTGGAAGGATGCTCCATCGTTGTCTGTCGTTGTACAGAGTGAATCCTTCAGTCATACTCACCTTAAAATACGCACCACAGAGTGCGTCGGTGTTTCAAATAAAGTATCTAAAGTATCTAAGTAAGAATTCTGTTCTACAATTTTGCCGGTTCTATCACATTTCCCCCACCACAATAATTTTCTTCTTTTTATAATTTAAATTAGATACCAAACTTCTAGGGTAACATCAAAATCTTCTTCTTTTAAATATTTTATAAATGCAGAGCTTTCTGATGTTATGTTAGGTGTGTTCAAATATTCCATCACCCTGTCATGACTTTCTTGATTGTGAATATAGCAATGTACATTTATCAATTTTTGATTTTCTTCTTTGGACTTGACAAATCCTGCAACAGAGCTCCATTCTTCATATTTCATTTTAAAATGGCAAACTTCAAACTGCATGTTGTTTCAACAAACGCTGCAACAATATTAAAAGTCTCTTCAAAACACCTACATTTATACAAGTTCTCCCACCACTTTATAATCCCCACTCTTTTCCCCCCACCTTCTTCATATGTGGAAGGGGTATTATGATTTCTATGCACTATACTTAATAAATTCAAACAAATTTTGTGCACAAATGTTACATTTTTTCTTAACTGTTTCAAATTTCATCACTTGGCCTTTTACAAGGTGAACTAATTTACCTCCATCTTCTTCAAACTGTTCAAAATCTGAAACAGATGCTTTTCCACAATCATGACACATTTTTGTTCCATCTTCAAAAATAAAAGCAAGATAAATACCAAATCCACAATTGTCCTTCTTAAATTTGATGAGCATTTCACGAATCGGTTGAGGTATTTCACATTTATTTGATCTTATTATATAATGGTAAAGAAACCCATTATTAATAATTTGTTGTAAACATAAAACTAACAAGCTGTCCATAGTGTTAGACTCGTACTGAAAGTTATATCCATAACTATCTCCTTATATGCTCTTACCCCCACTACTTTTATATAGGTCAAGGTCATCGGATATTAAGCGAGAACTGGGAATAGATCACTAAGCGGCATGTTATTACATTACCACAAAGTGATCTATTCCCCATTCTCTAAAAGGGTGCTGATAATTTAGATTCCTAAAATTTCTTTTTCCTTCTTCTTCACCTTCTTGAACTGTTGTATTACCAGACATGTGTGATATTAATTTCTTCAATTCTCGATTTTCCATTTCTAATCTTTTCAATTTTAGATCTCTTGCTTCAACTTGTACTTTCAAAAATTTGATATAACTTCCAGCCCAGTGGAGGGTTTTCAATCTTGGTGCCTCCAAGTTCAATTCCAGGTATTTGAAATTGTAGTCGATTGAATTCCATCTTCATTTCTTCTCGGTCTTGTCTTTCCTTTTCTAATCTTTTTAATCTTTGTTTTTCCCTGTAGGAAGAAGTCGGAACACAAGGTACATGATGAAACATTTTGATCGACGATTTCTCGAAGAATAAGCTTCTACACAGATAATCAACACATTTATCCACATTCCCCCACCAAATTTAAGCCAGTGGTGGGGAGACGCCAGTAGTGGGGAGAGTTATACTAATGTAATGGTTACTTCTACTGTTACACTCGCTCCATTCTCAAAAAGATATTTGTAATATGGTTCTGGATACTGTTCTCTTTCAGATCCTGCATGTTCTTGAATAAAGTCGAAAGCCAATCTTTTTGAATAATCATTATGAAACACTTCTCTCACACAAACAAGAATTTTTTCTTCCAAAAATTTCACTTGAACTAATGGTATTTTGCTTACATCGTCCTTGTCCATGATGGGTAGCTTGTAGGTAAAAGTATTTGGTGGTAGTTTTTGCGGTTTATCGAGTGGAGAACAAAATTTTCTGTACAATTTCTCCTCAATGTCTGGAAAACGATGTATATCAAACAGATTGTAGTATGAAGGCTCAAAAGGTATTTTACGAAACATCTTCAGTCACTAGTCTCCTTGACTGAACCATCCTTGAATAATACTTAATATTGCCTGAAAGTTTCATTACAATCTGTCGAGCGGTTTCAGAGTCTATAGGCAACATACTTATATATATATATATATATATATATATATATATATATATATATATATATATATATATATATATATATATATATATATATTTATATATTGAAACAGAGTAGGAAATACATACCCGTCTCCGTGACCATGCTCTCAAATAGCAGTGGTGAGTATGTGTGAGGGGAGACAGGGGGGACTGCTTCTGGGCTTTTCGGGCTTGAGGGGGAGGTCTCGTCCCAGGGATGGAAGCCCTTGCTGGGTGTTGCTAACCCTGGGTAAAACAATTTCATTGGGTCATTTTGTCATTCATGAACAAATCGTCCATGTCAAATTTCAATCCCAAAGGTCCTAAAGTAGTTTTTAAGTCCAGTAGGGCGCAGCCCTAAAGTGCTTAAAAAAACTATATTTGCAAAACCGTTTCTTAGTGAGCACCTATGAGCAAAGAATATCAATCGTCCATCAAATTTCAATAAACGGTGGCCCTAAAGTAATTCTGAAGTCCAGTGGGGTTGAGCCCTAAAGAGCTTAAAAAATCTATATTTGCAAAAGTGTAACCTTGTATAACCTATGAGCAAAGATAATCGTCCATCAAACTTCAACCTCCGTAGTCCTAAAGTAAATTCAAGTTCCAAGGGGGCGGAGCCCTAAAGAGCTTAAAAAACTATATTTGCAAAACTGTTTCTTAGTGAGCACCTATGAGCAAAAAGAACCATCCATCAAATTTCAACCGCGGTGGCCCTAAAATAATTTTGAAGTCCAATAGGACGGAGCCCTTAAGTGCTTAAAATTTATATTTGCAAAACCGTTTCTTAGTGAGTGTACCTCAATGTGCAAAGAGAATCGCCCATGTCAAATTTCACCAAGTATAGGCTACTACAGTAATTGTGAGCTTCTGTGGGGCGGAGCCCAAAAGTAAAGACAACATAGACATGTGCATTATACCTAACAGCTACCCTCCTATGATTATAAACATTTGCTATAGTGAAAATTTCAATTTTTTAAAATTAATTATCTTACTTTTGTAAACATCAAATTTCTAAAACCTGACACAGCACCATTGTATGCCCTATGGGTCAGAGCCCTTTGAGCAGAATTGCACCAAACTTCACACAGACCATCCTTAAATAATACTTAATAATGTCTGAAAGTTTCATTACAATCTGTCGAGCGGTTTCAGAGTCTATAGGCAACATACTTATATATATATATATATATATATATATATATATATATCATATATTTATATATTTATATATTAAAACAGAGTAGGAAATACATACCCGTCTCCGTGACCATGCTCTCAAACAGCAGTGGTGAGTATGTGTGAGGGGAGACGGGGGGGACTGCTTCTGGGCTTTTCGGGCTTGAAGGGGAGGTCTCGTCCCAGGGATGAAAGCCCTTGCTGGGTGTTGCTAACTCTGGGTAAAACAATTTCATTGGGTCATTTTGTCATTCATGAACAAATCGTCCATGTCAAATTTCAATCCCAAAGATCCTAAAGTAATTTTTAAGTCCAGTAGGGCCCAGCCCTAAAGTGCTTAAAAAAACTATATTTGCAAAACCGTTTCTTAGTGAGCACCTATGAGCAAAGAGAATCAATCGTCCATCAAATTTCAATAAACGGTGGCCCTAAAGTAATTCTGAAGTCCAGTGGGGCTGAGCCCTAAAGAGCTTAAAAAATCTATATTTGCAAAAGTGTAACCTTGTATAACCTTTGAGCAAAGATAATCGTCCATCAAACTTCAACCTCCGTAGTCCTAAAGTAAATTCAAGTTCCAAGGGCGCGGAGCCCTAAAGAGCTTAAAAAACTATATTTGCAAAACTGTTTCTTAGTGAGCACCTATGAGCAAAAAGAACCATCCATCAAATTTCAACCGCGGTGGCCCTAAAATAATTTTGGAGTCCAATGGGACGGAGCCCTTAAGTGCTTAAAATTTATATTTGCAAAACCGTTTCTTAGTGAGTGTACCTCAATGTGCAAAGAGAATCGCCCATGTCAAATTTCACCAAGTATAGGCTACTACAGTAATTGTGAGCTTCTGTGGGGCGGAGCCCAAAAGTAAAGACAACATAGACATGTGCATTATACCTAACAGCTACCCTCCTATGATTATAAACATTTGCTATATTGAAAATTTAAATTTTTAAAATTAATTATCTTACTTTTGTAAACATCAAATTTCTAAAACCTGACACTGCACCATTGTATGCCCTATGGGTCAGAGCCCTTTGAGCAGAATTGAACCAAACTTCACACAGACCATCCTTGAATAATACTTAATAATGCCTGAAAGTTTCATTACAATCTGTCGAGCGCTTTCAGAGTCTACAGGCAACATACTTATATATATATATATATATATATATATATATATTTATATATATATATATATTTATATATATATATATATTTATATATTTAAACAGAGTAGGAAATACATACCCGTCTCCGTGACCATGCTCTCAAATAGCAGTGGTGAGTATGTGTGAGGGGAGACAGGGGGGACTGCTCCTGGGCTTTTCGGGCTTGAAGGGGAGGTCTCGTCCCAGGGATGAAAGCCCTTGCTGGGTGTTGCTAACTCTGGGTAAAACAATTTCATTGGGTCATTTTGTCATTCATGAACAAATCGTCCATGTCAAATTTCAATCCCAAAGATCCTAAAGTAATTTTTAAGTCCAGTAGGGCGCAGCCCTAAAGTGCTTAAAAAAACTGTATTTGCAAAACCGTTTTTTAGTGAGCACCTATGAGCAAAGAGAATCAATCGTCCATCAAATTTCAATAAACGGTGGCCCTAAAGTAATTCTGAAGTCCAGTGGGGCTGAGCCCTAAAGAGCTTAAAAAATCTATATTTGCAAAAGTGTAACCTTGTATAACCTATGAGCAAAGATAATCGTCCATCAAACTTCAACCTCCGTAGTCCTAAAGTAAATTCAAGTTCCAAGGGCGCGGAGCCCTAAAGAGCTTAAAAAACTATATTTGCAAAACTGTTTCTTAGTGAGCACCTATGAGCAAAAAGAACCATCCATCAAATTTCAACCGCGGTGGCCCTAAAATAATTTTGGAGTCCAATGGGACGGAGCCCTTAAGTGCTTAAAATTTATATTTGCAAAACCGTTTCTTAGTGAGTGTACCTCAATGTGCAAAGAGAATCGCCCATGTCAAATTTCACCAAGTATAGGCTACTACAGTAATTGTGAGCTTCTGTGGGGCTGAGCCCAAAAGTAAAGACAACATAGACATGTGCATTATACCTAACAGCTACCCTCCTATGATTATAAACATTTGCTATATTGAAAATTTAAATTTTTTAAATTAATTATCTTACTTTTGTAAACATCAAATTTCTATAACCTGACACTGCACCATTGTATGCCCTATGGGTCAGAGCCCTTTGAGCAGAATTGAACCAAACTTCACACAGACCATCCTTGAATAATACTTAATAATGCCTGAAAGTTTCATTATAATCTGTCGAGCGGTTTCAGAGTCTACAGGCAACATACTTATATATATATATATATATATATATATATATATATATATTTATTTATATATATATATTTATATATTTAAACAGAGTAGGAAATACATACCCGTCTCCGTGACCATGCTCTCAAATAGCAGTGGTGAGTATGTGTGAGGGTAGACGGGGGGGACTGCTTCTGGGCTTTTCGGGCTTGAGGGGGAGGTCTCGTCCCAGGGATGGAAGCCCTTGCTGGGTGTTGCTAACCCTGGGTAAAACAATTTCATTGGGTCATTTTGTCATTCATGAACAAATCGTCCATGTCAAATTTCAATCCCAAAGGTCCTAAAGTAGTTTTTAAGTCCAGTAGGGCGCAGCCCTAAAGTGCTTAAAAAAACTATATTTGCAAAACCGTTTCTTAGTGAGCACCTATGAGCAAAGAATATCAATCGTCCATCAAATTTTAATAAACGGTGGCCCTAAAGTAATTCTGAAGTCCAGTGGGGTTGAGCCCTAAAGAGCTTAAAAAATCTATATTTGCAAAAGTGTAACCTTGTATAACCTATAAGCAAAGATAATCGTCCATCAAACTTCAACCTCCGTAGTCCTAAAGTAAATTCAAGTTCCAAGGGGGCGGAGCCCTAAAGAGCTTAAAAAACTATATTTGCAAAACTGTTTCTTAGTGAGCACCTATGAGCAAAAAGAACCATCCATCAAATTTCAACCGCGGTGGCCCTAAAATAATTTTGAAGTCCAATAGGGCGGAGCCCTTAAGTGCTTAAAATTTATATTTGCAAAACCGTTTCTTAGTGAGTGTACCTCAATGTGCAAAGAGAATCGCCCATGTCAAATTTCACCAAGTATAGGCTACTACAGTAATTGTGAGCTTCTGTGGGGCGGAGCCCAAAAGTAAAGACAACATAGACATGTGCATTATACCTAACAGCTACCCTCCTATGATTATAAACATTTGCTATAGTGAAAATTTCAATTTTTAAAAATTAATTATCTTACTTTTGTAAACATCAAATTTCTAAAACCTGACACTGCACCATTGTATGCCCTATGGGTCAGAGCCCTTTGAGCAGAATTGCACCAAACTTCACACAGACCATCCTTAAATAATACTTAATAATGTCTGAAAGTTTCATTACAATCTGTCGAGCGGTTTCAGAGTCTATAGGCAACATACTTATATATATATATATATATATATATATATATATATATATATATTTATATATTAAAACAGAGTAGGAAATACATACCCGTCTCCGTGACCATGCTCTCAAACAGCAGTGGTGAGTATGTGTGAGGGGAGACGGGGGGATTGCTTCTGGGCTTTTCGGGCTTGAGGGGAGGTCTCGTCCCAGGGATGGAAGCCCTTGCTGGGTGTTGCTAACCCTGGGTAAAACAATTTCATTGGGTCATTTTGTCATTCATGAACAAATCGTCCATGTCAAATTTCAATCCCAAAGGTCCTAAAGTAGTTTTTAAGTCCAGTAGGGCGCAGCCCTAAAGTGCTTAAAAAAACTATATTTGCAAAACCGTTTCTTAGTGAGCACCTATGAGCAAAGAGAATCAATCGTCCATCAAATTTCAATAAACGGTGGCCCTAAAGTAATTCTGAAGTCCAGTGGGGCTGAGCCCTAAAGAGCTTAAAAAATCTATATTTGCAAAAGTGTAACCTTGTATAACCTATGAGCAAAGATAATCGTCCATCAAACTTCAACCTCCGTAGTCCTAAAGTAAATTCAAGTTCCAAGGAGGCGGAGCCCTAAAGAGCTTAAAAAACTATATTTGCAAAACTGTTTCTTAGTGAGCACCTATTAGCGAAAAGAACCATCCATCAAATTTCAACCGCGGTGGCCCTAAAATAATTTTGAAGTCCAATGGGACGGAGCCCTTAAGTGCTTAAAATTTATATTTGCAAAACCGTTTCTTAGTGAGTGTACCTCAATGTGCAAAGAGAATCGCCCATGTCAAATTTCACCAAGTATAGGCTACTACAGTAATTGTGAGCTTCTGTGGGGCGGAGCCCAAAAGTAAAGACAACATAGACATGTGCATTATACCTAACAGCTACCCTCCTATGATTATAAACATTTGCTATAGTGAAAATTTAAATTTTTTAAAATTAATTATCTTATTTTTGTAAACATCAAATTTCTAAAACCTGACACTGCACCATTGTATGCCCTATGGGTCAGAGCCCTTTGAGCAGAATTGCACCAAACTTCACACAGACCAATCTTGAATAATACTTAATAATGCCTGAAAGTTTCATTACAATCTGTCGAGCGGTTTCAGAGTCTAAAGGCAACATACTTATATATATATATATATATATATATATATATATATTTATATATATATTTATATATTTAAACAGAGTAGGAAATACATACCCGCCTCCGTGACCATGCTCTCAAATAGCAGTGGTGAGTATGTGTGAGGGGAGACGGGGGGGGACTGCTTCTGGGCTTTTCGGGCTTGAGGGGGAGGTCTCGTCCCAGGGATGGAAGCCCTTGCTGGGTGTTGCGAACCCTGGGTAAAACAATTTCATTGGGTCATTTTGTCATTCATGAACAAATCGTCCATGTCAAATTTCAATCCCAAAGGTCTTAAAGTAATTTTTAAGTCCAGTAGGGCGCAGCCCTAAAGTGCTTAAAAAAAACTATATTTGCAAAACCGTTTCTTAGTGAGCACCTATGAGCAAAGAATATCAATCGTCCATCAAATTTAAATAAACGGTGGCCCTAAAGTAATTCTGAAGTCCAGTGGGGCTGAGCCCTAAAGAGCTTAAAAAATCTATATTTGCAAAAGTGTAACCTTGTATAACCTATGAGCAAAGATAATCGTCCATCAAACTTCAACCTCCGTAGTCCTAAAGTAAATTCAAGTTCCAAGGGGGCGGAGCCCTAAAGAGCTTAAAAAACTATATTTGCAAAACTGTTTCTTAGTGAGCACCTATGAGCAAAAAGAACCATCCATCAAATTTTAACCGCGGTGGCCCTAAAATAATTTTGAAGTCCAATGGGACGGAGCCCTTAAGTGCTTAAAATTTATATTTGCAAAACCGTTTCTTAGTGAGTGTACCTCAATGTGCAAAGAGAATCGCCCATTTCAAATTTCACCAAGTATAGGCTACTACAGTAATTGTGAGCTTCTGTGGAGCGGAGCCCAAAAGTAAAGACAACATAGACATGTGCATTATACCTAACAGCTACCCTCCTATGATTATAAACATTTGCTATAGTGAAAATTTCAATTTTTTAAAATTAATTATCTTACTTTTGTAAACATCAAATTTCTAAAACCTGACACTGCACCATTGTATGCCCTATGGGTCAGAGCCCTTTGAGCAGAATTGCACCAAACTTCACACAGACCTTTAATAATACTTAATAATGTCTGAAAGTTTCATTACAATCTGTCGAGCGGTTTCAGAGTCTATAGGCAACATACTTATATATATATATATATATATATATATATATATATATATATATATATATATATATATATATATTTATATATTTAAACAGAGTAGGAAATACATACCCGCCTCCGTGACCATGCTCTCAAATAGCAGTGGTGAGTATGTGTGAGGGGAGACGGGGGGGGACTGCTTCTGGGCTTTTCGGGCTTGAGGGGGAGGTCTCGTCCCAGGGATGGAAGCCCTTGCTGGGTGTTGCGAACCCTGGGTAAAACAATTTCATTGGGTCATTTTGTCATTCATGAACAAATCGTCCATGTCAAATTTCAATCCCAAAGGTCTTAAAGTAATTTTTAAGTCCAGTAGGGCGCAGCCCCAAAGTGCTTAAAAAAACTATATTTGCAAAACCGTGTCTTAGTGAGCACCTATGAGCAAAGAGAATCAATCGTCCATCAAATTTCAATAAACGGTGGCCCTAAAGTAATTCTGAAGTCCAGTGGGGCTGAGCCCTAAAGAGCTTAAAAAATCTATATTTGCAAAAGTGTAACCTTGTATAACCTATGAGCAAAGATAATCGTCCATCAAACTTCAACCTCCGTAGTCCTAAAGTAAATTCAAGTTCCAAGGGGGCGGAGCCCTAAATAGCTTAAAAAACTATATTTGCAAATCTGTTTCTTAGTGAGCACCTATGAGCGAAAAGAACCATCCATCAAATTTCAACCGCGGTGGCCCTAAAATAATTTTGAAGCCCAATGGAACGGAGCCCTTAAGTGCTTAAAATTTATATTTGCAAAACCGTTTCTTAGTGAGTGTACCTCAATGTGCAAAGAGAATCGCCCATGTCAAATTTCACCAAGTATAGGCTACTACAGTAATTGTGAGCTTCTGTGGGGCGGAGCCCAAAAGTAAAGACAACATAGACATGTGCATTATACCTAACAGCTACCCTCCTATGATTATAAACATTTGCTATAGTGAAAATTTCAATTTTTTAAAATTAATTATCTTACTTTTGTAAACATCAAATTTCTAAAACCTGACACTGCACCATTGTATGCCCTATGGGTCAGAGCCCTTTGAGCAGAATTGCACCAAACTTCACACAGACCATCCTTGAATAATACTTAATAATGCCTGAAAGTTTCATTACAATCTGTCGAGCGGTTTCAGAGTCTATAGGCAACATACTTATATATATATATATATATATATATATATATATATATATATATATATTTATATATTTAAACAGAGTAGGAAATACATACCCGTCTCCGTGACCATGCTCTCAAAAAGCAGTGGTGAGTATGTGTGAGGGGAGAAGGGGGGGACTGCTTCTGGGCTTTTCGGGCTTGAAGGGGAGGTCTCGTCCCAGGGATGAAAGCCCTTGCTGGGTGTTGCTAACTCTGGGTAAAACAATTTCATTGGGTCATTTTGTCATTCATGAACAAATCGTCCATGTCAAATTTCAATCCCAAAGATCCTAAAGTAATTTTTAAGTCCAGTAGGGCGCAGCCCTAAAGTGCTTAAAAAACTATATTTGCAAAACCGTTTCTTAGTGAGCACCTATGAGCAAAGAGAATCAATCGTCCATCAAATTTCAATAAACGGTGGCCCTAAAGTAATTCTGAAGTCCAGTGGGGCTGAGCCCTAAAGAGCTTAAAAAATCTATATTTGCAAAAGTGTAACCTTGTATAACCTATGAGCAAAGATAATCGTCCATCAAACTTCAACCTCCGTAGTCCTAAAGTAAATTCAAGTTCCAAGGGGGCGGAGCCCTAAAGAGCTTAAAAAACTATATTTGCAAAACTGTTTCTTAGTGAGCACCTATGAGCAAAAAGAACCATCCATCAAATTTCAACCGCGGTGGCCCTAAAATAATTTTGAAGTCCAATGGGACGGAGCCCTTAAGTGCTTAAAATTCATATTTGCAAAACCGTTTCTTAGTGAGTGTACCTCAATGTGCAAAGAGAATCGCCCATGTCAAATTTCACCAAGTATAGGCTACTACAGTAATCGTGAGCTTCTGTGGGGCGGAGCCCAAAAGTAAAGACAACATAGACATGTGCATTATACCTAACAGCTACCCTCCTATGATTATAAACATTTGCTATAGTGAAAATTTCAATTTTTTAAATTAATTATCTTACTTTTGTAAACATCAAATTTCTAAAACCTGACACGGCACCATTGTATGCCCTATGGGTCAGAGCCCTTTGAGCAGAATTGCACCAAACTTCACACAGACCATCCTTGAATAATACTTAATAATGCCTGAAAGTTTCATTCGAGCGGTTTCAGAGTCTACAGGCAACATACTTATATATATATATATATATATATATATATATATATATATATATATATATATATATATATACCTAACCTTCATTCACCGTCTTTTGAGAAAAAAATTATAATAAAAAATTTAAAAAATGGAAAAGAGAATATATGAAACAAGATACAAATAATGTTAATGTTTTGTAATAATATTTGCTTGTTTATAATTGATTACTCAATATAAATTAATCAAAAAAGAGGTGTTTTTTATTTTTTTTATTTTTTTTTGCAGATTAATATAGTTTGATAATAATTTACATTATTATCAAAATAATGACTTTAAGAATAAACAGTTAACAATAGACAA